>OW121741.1:138023503-138623503 GCA_933228675.1 Stomorhina lunata | reverse complement strand
AAAAAGTATAAAAAAGCAGCAACTCTGTCGACTTTTTCTTTATTCTCTTTGCGCCGACCCGTGGATATGACTCAGCAGTTCTAATTGACAGCCACGGTTACCAATTACCAGACCGCCACACTACTGTATTAGTAGTCTTTATTTTAGTATACAATAATTTTATTTCTAAATTTGCGGTTTCCCTGCCTAAAGAAAGAGAGTTTAACATGCTGAAAAAAGCAGACAAATCCGAAAAACGTTTTTGAAAAAAAAAATTGAAGAAATCATGGGATTTATACTATAAGCTCTTGCATAAGTTTAAATTATGTATTAGAAAATTTACGACATGAATTTTTTTCAAATTGCATTCAAAACGGTAGATATTAAAATTTAAAACTATAGAAAAACGTCATAGTATAAATCGCTCATAGTTTTTTTTTTTATATTTTTATAATGAGTATATTACTATTAAATTTATTTTATTTATATAATTATTTGATTTTTATTTTCAATACAATATTTACAACTAAAAAACTCAAGATTTTGTGTCTTCATTATAATTTTTGGGGTTTTCCTTTTTTTTTTTTATTAAAGAGAGTGTGTTTTTGTTTTTTTTTTTAATTAAATAAAGAAAATTTAATAAATAATATGAGTAATTTTTTTAATAAAGTGAAATTCATCTAAACTATATTTTACAAACAGACACCTAAATACATGCATTCACAAATATTAATCATACGTACAGGAAGGACATTTTTTATTTCTCTTTATCATTATTGAGGATCATTTTGGAACCATTTTGGAATTTTCAGAATGATCTTTTTGAATTTTCAAAAGCATTAATTTACTGTTTTTTTTTTGTTTGTTTTTAAATTGTAATACAAATAATATTTAATATTATTTTTTTTTATTAATTTTCTTTTAATTTAAGTAAAAAAGTCTTTGTAGAATTTAAGTTGATTGTGTTTGGTTTTTCTTCTTTGTTTTGTTTTGTTTTTGTCTTCATTGTTTTTATAATATGTATATATATTTTTTAATTTATTTTGTTTTATTCTTTGTTTGTTTCTTTCTAATTGCACACACTAATCCATTCCTCGACATGACATTCGTCACATTCTACATTGCAGCACCATTGAAATTTACAATGACATCGTTCGGCTCGACGTTCCTTAACTAAACTGTAGCCACGGCCACAGCACAAAGATGTGCAACCATCACTTAAAGTGCTATTGCGATTGCATTTGCGACCCACAGTGCCTGGAAGATAGGGAAGAAAGGTGAGTTTTTTTTGTTTAAATATTAAATCACAAATAGATGTTAAGAAAATTCACTTTATAAAATATATAAATGTTATACTGTTTTCAAACTCTGGCAATATTTAAGTAAAGACATTAACCTTAAACGTATCTGAATTTAGCCAAGACACATTGTCTGGCATCTCTTAGTTTTTAATATATTTAATATTTGTTGACACATACATAAGAATAATAATATGGCATCTCCATTTCCTGTTTTGTAGAAAAGTTAACTGCTTGCATTACAGAGCACTGTTAAATACAGTGGAATCGCAATAGAGTGAACTAAATCGTGCAAGGCCTGTTCACTCTATTGAAAAAGTTCACTTTTTATATAAAAAACATCTATATTTATTAAATATTATTATATAATTACAAAGAGGTAAAGTAATTTTCAAGAGTTTTTTGCTTTGTACAAGCATTTTTTGCACCGCTAAATCGCAGAATTTATGCAAAACCAAAATATTTTCGTAATTGTTTGTGTTATTTTCTGCCCAGTCAATAGCTTTTTCAAAAATCTACACGGCCTGCGCTGCTGTAATTTCTGGTTTGGCTACTGTTACTTCCTCGATGTCAGTGTCAGTCTCAGAAATGGCATCGGAAACGACTTCAGCAGAAATTGGAAATTTTGCATAACAAAAGTTCACTCTATTGAGTTGGTATAGTTCACTCTATAGAGTAACTAATAAAATAATCAAAAAGAGAGGAAAATTAAAACAAAAATGTTTTCAAATTCAAGCGATATCCTAACTGTTTCATAAAAAAGTATGTAAAAAAACTATAAAAGGTGCGTCTTTGTCAGTTATGTATAAGAAAAACAAAAGTTCACTCTATTGAGTTGGGTACTGTTCACTCTATAAAGTAACTAATTGAAAAAATCGGGAGTTCGTAGTATCAAGTAGTTCATATTACCAAGTGTTCACTCTATTGCGATTGCACTGTATAACACTTCTGTGGGTTTTAGCCAAATAGTGCTACCAAAGAACAAATTCTTTCTATAACATGTTGTGCGACACATACTCCAAATAACAACAAACAGGTAAGCTGTGTTTGCTAAATGGGTATTGAAAATATTAAGACTACTTTTATCGTCAGAGCCTTTACAAAAAGATTTGTCTATGGAAGTTATTAGCAAAAAACTTGGTCTTGTATGAGAGGTTTAATTGAATATGGGCCAATTCCAACAAATTTTGGTATAAAATCGAGTTTGTGGCCGTAAAAAACAAAAATTTTCTATTTTTAGAAGGCATTCCTATGAGAGGTGACGCACAGTGGTTAGAAAAAATTTTAGGGAAATTATTCAACATATTTTAAGCAGTAAGCTCGATTATCATGAAATTTCATATGTCTATCGAAGAGGAGTATTCGAGCTTAAGTTTAGAATTTGGAGTCTGAAGACTTATTAGGAGGGGAGCTATATGTCCTAAAATTAGGTCACCTCGGGTTTTTTGAAAATTAAAAACTATCGATTTTTGATTCGATATAAAAGATTTTTATAGTTACGATATCTGCTACAAAAAACATTGCTACACATATGGTTTATCTTCTTCAGTTTTTGAGATATTCGAATTCGACAAAAATGTTCAACTTTTACCCGTTGATGTAGTAAACTAACATGTGCCGCGAGTTCTCCCATAAGAACGATACAAAATATGGATAAGGACTCCTGGAAAAAACAATTTATATGAAAAAGCTAAAATTATGAACAAAAATGTTAGAAGAGAACGTCCGAAACATCCATGGAAAGACGAAAATAGAGAATATGCGCAAAAGATCGAAATCGCATGGAATTGTCAATTCTTTGATTTTAACCGGTCAGGAAAAGTGTGGGAGGTAGCCAAAATAATGATTCGATACATTCTAAAACTATCTTTGTACCTCTTCCTTTGATGATGAAGGATATTAATAATGGTCTGACACGCTTTCAAAGTCAATTAAACGCTGTTCGTACGGCTGGTTAACTAGCTTTCCAAAGTACATGTTACAATTTTGAACATGAAAATTAGCAAAATTTCTAAATTTATTTTAGAACTCCATATTTTCCCAAGATAAGTGATATCTTATACAAAAATAAGAAGTGTCGAACCTCTATGCAAAGATCCTTTTCTTTGGAATGTTTATAGCTATTAACCCTAGAATTGTAAACATCGCCTGTAAGGCGAAGCAACTATAGTTTCTCATACATTACTCCTACCTAAGCGTTCGCTTGTCCCAACTGGTGTTTGATTTTGTTACTAAATATTAAACAAAATTAATTTGTTGATATAGTCTTTAACCTTTACACAGTCGACATTAATGCTATAAACGCAATCACGACTGCAGGCTACGAGCAAAAACCTGTCAAATTTATAATAAAAGCATTCAAATGGGAAACAAACAAAATATAAGAGATCACACCAAAATCTTTCTACAAGATTTTTTTAATTTTGACATACTTTCAGGTATAGGGATATCGTTGATATCGTAGGTTAATTACTAAAATAAATTAATGTAATTTTTATCAAAATATAAAATTTTATTTTGTGGTTGACAAAATTGTGGTGACAAAATTTTATTTTGTCACCACTTATAAACAGCTGTTTCTAAATCTCAAAATTTAGCTGCCGCCTCAAAAATAATTAAATAGCTGACTACGAGACGACGATTGCAGCCAACGACTTTTGTAGTCGGTGCTCCTGTAGCCTGCAGTCGTTATTGTGTTTATAGCATAAGTCGATATATATATATATATATATATATATATATATATATATATATATATATATATTTCCCCGACAACATTCCAATTGGAACAAGGGGTACTTCTCTCAGACAATGAGCTGCATCCGATTCTATTTTTAGACTCATTGAAAGGGACCTACGTTTTAACGCCGGCTCCGAACGGCAAATGCATTAGTTAGAGAAGTCTAATACTCAATAACCAGTGGCTAACTGAGTTATGAGGTGAACCGCCGCTTTTTTGAAAATTTATTTTTTCAAGTGAGTCTGGCCGGGGATTGAACTTGGACCTCTGGTATGCTAGGCGGATGACTAACCTGCTATACCACGGCGGTTCACACGATAAGTCGATAGTTTGGGTAAAAAACAGGCTGAATAGAAGCAGGGACATATTTTTCGTCGTTATTAAATATATAACGTTAAAAATTGTTGTTCCGTCGTCCTTATTTTTGCAGCCAACGACTTTTGTAGTCGGTGCTCCTGTAGCCTGCAGTCGTTATTGTGTTTATAGCATAAGTCGATAAGTCGATAGTTTGGGTAAAAAACAGGCTGAATAGAAGCAGGGACATATTTTTCGTCGTTATTAAATATATAACGTTAAAAATTTTTGTTCCGTCGTCCTTATTTTTGCAGCCAACGACTTTTGTAGTCGGTGCTCCTGTAGCCTGCAGTCGTTATTGTGTTTATAGCATAAGTCGATAAGTCGATAGTTTGGGTAAAAAACAGGCTGAATAGAAGCAGGGACATATTTTTCGTCGTTATTAAATATATAACGTTAAAAATTTTTGTTCCGTCGTCCTTATTTTTGCAGCCAACGACTTTTGTAGTCGGTGCTCCTGTAGCCTGCAGTCGTTATTGTGTTTATAGTATAAGTCGATAAGTCGATAGTTTGGGTAAAAAAAACAGGCTGAATAGAAGCAGGGACATATTTTTCGTCGTTATTAAATATATAACGTTAAAAATTTTTGTTCCGTCGTCCTTATTTTTGCAGCCAACGACTTTTGTAGTCGGTGCTCCTGTAGCCTGCAGTCGTTATTGTGTTTATAGCATAAGTCGATAAGTCGATAGTTTGGGTAAAAAAAACAGGCTGAATAGAAGCAGGGACATATTTTTCGTCGTTATTAAATATATAACGTTAAAAATTTTTGTTCCGTCGTCCTTATTTTTGCAGCCAACGACTTTTGTAGTCGGTGCTCCTGTAGCCTGCAGTCGTTATTGTGTTTATAGCATAAGTCGATAAGTCGATATATATATATATATATATATATATATATATATATATATATATATATCTATATATATATATATATATATATCTATATATATATATATATATATATATATATATATATATATATATAATTCCCCGACAACATTCCAATTGGAACAAGGGGTACTTCTCTCAGACAATGAGCTGCATCCGATTCTATTTTTAGACTCATTGAAAGGGACCTACGTTTTAACGCCGGCTCCGAACGGCAAATGCATTAGTTAGAGAAGTCTAATACTCAATAACCAGTGGCTAACTGAGTTATGAGGTGAACCGCCGCTTTTTTGAAAATTTATTTTTTCAAGTGAGTCTGGCCGGGGATTGAACTTGGACCTCTGGTATGCTAGGCGGATGACTAACCTGCTATACCACGGCGGTTCACACGATAAGTCGATAGTTTGGGTAAAAAACAGGCTGAATAGAAGCAGGGACATATTTTTCGTCGTTATTAAATATATAACGTTAAAAATTTTTGTTCCGTCGTCCTTATTTTTGCAGCCAACGACTTTTGTAGTCGGTACTCCTGTAGCCTGCAGTCGTTATTGTGTTTATAGCATAAGTCGATAAGTCGATAGTTTGGGTAAAAAACAGGCTGAATAGAAGCAGGGGCATATTTTTCGTCGTTATTAAATATATAACGTTAAAAATTTTTGTTCCGTCGTCCTTATTTTTGCAGCCAACGACTTTTGTAGTCGGTGCTCCTGTACCCTGCAGTCGTTATTGTGTTTATAGCATAAGTCGATAAGTCGATAGTTTGGGTAAAAAAACAGGCTGAATAGAAGCAGGGGCATATTTTTCGTCGATATTAAATATATAACGTTAAAAATTTTTGTTCCGTCGTCCTTATTTTTGCAGCCAACGACTTTTGTAGTCGGTGCTCCTGTAGCCCGCAGTCGTTATTGTGTTTATAGCATAAGTCGATAAGTCGATAGTTTGGGTAAAAAAACAGGCTGAATAGAAGCAGGGACATATTTTTCGTCGTTATTAAATATATAACGTTAAAAATTTTTGTTCCATCGTCCTTATTTTTGTTAATGTTGATATATACAGAATTGAATCGGAAAAATATTAGGACAATGCGATACCCATACATTGTATGTAGTACCGATCTAGATAATATTACTTTTTTTTTAAATAATAAAATCCGGTTATAAATAATACTTGTGTTCCTTAAATTTTGAGCTTATTTTAAAAATATTAAATACTTAGTCAATTTTTCTCGTTCCCCAACTATGTCAAATTAATTGTGAAAAATTACTAAATAATGTTTACATTAACATGACACTAAAATTGTATCGATCTAAATATGGTAAAGTTTTTAGTCAATGTTTTACTCAAACAAGTTTATTTGAAAAAAATCGTGTTTTGAAATTATTTAGAATTTTTAACATGCTAATCTGTCATTGCAATTAAGTAAGTAGTAAACATAATAATTAAATAAAAATAAGTTTGTAAAAATTTTAAGTTTTACTTCAAGTTCTGAATTTTTTAAAATGTTGAAACGAGATACACTTTTTACATGAATTTTCCGTTTTATCTCCTAATTGAATAAAGAAAAATAACGTTATCCGGTTATATTAAATATTCTTTTCGTTAGATTTTTGCCACACTCATCTTTTGATCTAATTATGGTCCAATTTTTTTTGTTAATATAAGTTAATAAAGTGAATTTCAACCATTGGAATGGAATTTAGTCTCATATAATTAAAAACCCCTTTACGAATTTATTCATATTAAAGATATGAAGAAAAAATGTTCTGCAAAATCAATTTACTCCTATTTTTCAGCAAAAACTCAGTTTTTTAATTCTCTTTTTACGAATTTGGGTAGATTGGTATCTTCCCAAATTCGGTAATTTTGTTCGTTAACGTGCCCATTCATTAAGAAATGGGCCTCGTAACTGAATAATATTTGACGAAAATTAAGGTCAGTTGCCCACTGCTACTGAGTTTATTGGTCGTTTATGGTTGGGGTTCGGGTGTTGTTTAATTGTAGACTTAAATTTATCCACCACGATTAAAATATTCCTCTGGGCAGAACGATTATAGGAACAGTAAAAATATAAAGATATACTTATTTATATCTTTAACAAATCTTTTTTTTTGTAAATTATAGATTTCAAAAAAATGTATTTATATTACTCAAAGAATTTATTGCCTTTGATTTGCATAAACACGTAAATCATAGTACCTGGTTGACCGAGCCTTGCTCGGAGCTTTATGATAAGCATTTTGAGGCAAATTTTAAAGTTTTGATATATTTTATTTTATAAAGTGCTAAAATAAATTTAGAGGAAAGACATTGTACAAATATTCAGTTAATTTTGAATTATTTTATTTTGTCCGACCAAAATATAGTTTACAGTTTAACTCATTTAATTAATTTTGGAAATTGGTCATACAAACACTCCGTCGACTCATGCGCAACAACTGTGCTAAAGCTTATAGTCTGATCTGATCAAGTGCACACTTTACGATTTGATTCACTTTGAGTAATTTTCTGTGGTGCCACCTGTCGGACTTAGCTCATTCCAATTCATAAACCTTCTTCGGCTTATCCGTTACAACTTTGCTGAAGATTATAGCATGATTAAATGTACAGCTTACGATTAAATTGACTTTGAGTAAATTTCAGTGGCGCCACCTGTCGAAATTTCTTCATACCATCTAAAAAGCCTTCGCCGGCTCATGCGCTACAACTTTGCTAAAGATCATATCATGAGCACATGTAAGTTTACGATTTGATTAAGTTTAAGTATTTTTCAGTGGCGCCGTCTGTTGGAAATTAGTCTTATCAACTTAAAAACCTTGGCAGGCTTATCCGCATCATCTTCGCTAAAGAGCATAACATGATCAAATCCACAGTTTACTTTTCTATAAAGAACATACATAAAGACAAACATTAATTTGTTTAAAAGGTATAACAATACTAATTTTTTCCCCTTTTTATCCCCTAACTTCAAAAAGTTCCATATGCATATTTGGTACTTTTTTCATTATATTTTATTAAAACGCAGTTAACATAATGTTCCTATTCATATTAAATACTTTTTGAGATTTTAAGTTATCATTTTATCAGTTTTTACCCATTTTGGCTCCAAAATCAAAAAAGTACCAAATACGTGTTTAATGTTTCTTTCACATCTATTGATTGCAGTACAAAGTTTTTTTCTATATTCTTTAGTTTAAAAAATAAGAGTGGGTTAAAAAGGTACCAAAAAAACTATTTTCACCCTTTTTTACCTCATATCGGACATAGTTTCAAAAAAGTAACAAACACCTGTCCGCTTATTTTCATAGCTGTTTAAAACGTAATTTTAATTTTGTTTCTATTCCTATTACTTTAGGAGATATAGCATTTTCGATTTTTCTCCCTTTTTACCCGTTTTTACGCTCTTAGAGGCAAAGGTTCCAAAAGTCCCTTCTTCTTCGACCTATACATCAAAAAAGATACCCACTGTCCAAATTTTATCAAAATCGTTAGAGCCGTTTTCGAGATAGTCATTCTATATATATATATATATATATATATATATATATATATACAATTATTGCTCGTTTAAGAATATAAGATTCCTAATTAAAAATTCTAACCACATGCAGCAGAGGGCGTATTAAATAATGAATACAAATTCATATTTATTGCCATAATTTATCAATTACTTAAATTGTTTATAAATTATTATAAAAAGTAAATCTTGCTTCTAAGAAACATCTTTATAATTGCGGCAAATTACTTTTTCGCTACTTAATAAAAACAATTTATTAACTACAAACCGACTAATTAACTGTCTTATTGGTCGACCGATCGATCTATCGTTCGATCCCAACGATCATTAATTTATATTTATCTTTGTATTTCTATTTATTTGCCAAATGCATATTAAATTTAAATAGCGTTTATTTATTATTAAATTAAACGCAAATAAAAAATAAAATATCACAAAATAGCAACAAATTGCATTGCATTTAATTTTTAATATCTAACAATTTTAGTTACATGAATGTAAAGTGAACAAATAAAAATATATTGCAATTTATTATTAAATAATTAACACTTTTTTGCAGTAATCTGTCAATTTGCAACAACACTAACAGCATGAGCTACAAGTTTTATATATTTAAAAGTACTATCGGACATTGTATGTCCGATATTGCTTTTTAGTTTTGAATTTTTATTATTTTTAGTTTTAGATAACGTTAGAGGTACACTTAGGAGGTACACTTAGGAAAATAAAAAAATTAGCTCAAAAATATCACTTTTGCATTCAAGGCAGAAAACTAGTATTAAACCACAACAATCTATACAAAACTGAAAGTTGACTTTTAATATCGAGAAATTTCTATAGAAAATTTTCTATAAAAAATTTTAATATCAAAAATTTTCTATAGAAAATTTTAATACCGAAAATTTTCTATAAAAAATTTTAATACCGAAAATTTTCTATACAAAATTTTTTAATATCGAATATTTTCTATAGAAAATTTAAATATCGATAATTTTCCATAGAAAATTTAAATATCGATAATTTTAATAACGAAAATTTTCTATAAAAAATTTTAAAAACGAAAATTTTCTATAAAAAATTTTAATAACGAAAATTTTCTATAAAAAATTTTAATAACGAAAATTTTCTATAAAAAATTTTAATAACGAAAATTTTCTATAAAAAATTTTAATAACGAAAATTTTCTAAAAAAAAATTTTAATAACGAAATTTTTCTATAAAAATTTTAATAACGAAAATTTTCTAAAAAAAAAAATTTTAATAACGAAAATTTCTATAAAAAATTTTAATAACGAAAATTTTCTATAAAAAATTTTAATAACGAAAATCTTCTATAAAAAATTTTAATAACGAAAATTTTTTATAAAAAATTTTAATAAGGAAAAATTTTTAATAAAAATTAATTTTTTTTATTAAAATTTTTGGTATTAAAATTTTCGATAGGAAATTTTCTAATACCGAAAATGTTAATATTAAAAATTTTCTATGGAAGATTTTAATTTTAAAAATTTTCTATGGAAGATTTTAATATCGAAAATTTTCTATAGAAAATTTGAATATCAAAAATTTTCTATAGAACATTTTAATACCGAAAATTTTCTATACAAAATTTTAATATCAAAAATTTTCTATAAAAAATTTTAATACCGAAAATTTTCTATAAAAAATTTTAATATCAAAAATTTTCTTTAAAAATTTTAATATCGAAAATTTTCTATAGAAATATTAATATCGAAAATTTTCTATAGAAAATTTTAATATCGAAAATTTTCTATAGAAAATTTTAATATCGAAAATTTTCTATAGAAAATTTTAATATCGAAAATTTTCTATAGAAAATTTTAATATCGAAAATTTTCTATAGAAAATTTTAATATCGAAAATTTTCTATAGAAAATTTTAATATCGAAAATTTTCTATAGAAAATTTTAATATCGAAAATTTTCTATAGAAAATTTTAATATCGAAAATTTTCTATAGAAAATTTTAATATCGAAAATTTTCTATAGAAAATTTTAATATCGAAAATTTTCTATAGAAAATTTTAATATCGAAAATTTTCTATAGAAAATTTTAATATCGAAAATTTTCTATAGAAAATTTGAATATCGAAAATTTTCTATAGAAAATTTTAATATCGAAAATTTTCTATAGAAAATTTTAATATCGAAAATTTTCAATAGAAAATTTTAATATCGAAAATTTTCTATAGAAAATTTTAGTATCGAAAATTTTCTAAAGAAAATTTTAATATCGAAAATTTTCTAAAGAAAATTTTAATATCGAAAATTTTCTATAGAAAATTTTAATATCGAAAATTTTCTATAGAAAATTTTAATATCGAAAATTTTCTATAGAAAATTTTAATGTCGAAAATTTTAATATCGAAAATTTTCTATAAAAAATTTTAATACCAAAAATTTTCTTTACAAATTTTAATATCGAAAATTTTCGATAGAAAATTTTAATATCAATAATTTTCTATAGAATATTTTAATATCGAAAATTTTCTATTAAAAATTTTAATATCGAAAATTGTCTATAGAAAATGTTAATATCGAAAATTGTCTATAGAAAATTTTTTATAGAAAATTTTTTATAGAAAATTTCAACATCGAAATTTTTTTATAAAAAATTTTAGTATCGAAATTTTTTATAGAAAATTTTAGTATCGAAATTTTTCTATAGAAAATTTTAGTATCGAAATTTTTCTATAGAAAATTTTAGTATCGAAATTTTTTTATAGAAAATTTTAATATCTAAAATTTTCTATAGAAAATTTTAATATCTAAAATTTTCTATAGAAAATTTTAATATCTAAAATTTTCTATAGAAAATTTTAATATCTAAAATTTTCTATAGAAAATTTTAATATCGAAAATTTTTTTTAGAAAATTTTAATATTGATAATTGTTTATCGAAAATTTTAACATCGAAATTTTTTTATAGAAAATTTTAGTATCGAAATTTTTTATAGAAAATTTTAGTATCGAAATTTTTCTATAGAAAATTTTAGTATCGAAATTTTTCTATAGAAAATTTTAGTATCGACATTTTTTTATAGAAAATTTTAATATCGAAATTTTTCTATAGAAAATTTTAATATCTAAAATTTTCTATAGAAAATTTTAATATCGAAAATTTTTTATAGAAAATGTTAATATCGAAAATTTTTTATAGAAAATTTTAATATCGAAAATTTTTTATAGAAAATTTTAATATCGAAAATTTTTTATAGAAAATTTTAATATCGAAAATTTTTTATAGAAAATTTTAATATCGAAAATTTTAATATAGAAAATTTTTTATAGAAAATTTAAATATCGAAAATTTTCTATATAAAATTTTAATATCGAAAATTTTTTATAGAAAATTTTAATATCGAAAATATTTTATAGAAAATTTTAATATCGAAAATTTTTTATAGAAAATTTTAATATAGAAAATTTTTTATAGAAAATTTTAATATCGAAAATTTTTTATAGAAAATTTTTATATCGAAAATTTTCTATAGAAAATTTTAATATAGAAAATTTTAAGTTGAAAATTTTCTGTAGAAAAATTACCTTAAAAATTTCTTTCAGTGCATATTTTTTACAATCTCTATGAATAATTTTTTTTGCTCAAAATTTTGTATCTTTATTTATAACGAACGCCATTTACGAGGTGTGTATGACTGTAAGTGAGCATTTACCGAGTGGTGGGTCGTGTGTAAAACACAACGAACAGAAGAAAAAAAAGTTCATTACAAAAAATTAATGTTAAATCGGTGTTGAAAGTTCTAATTTGTTGTTGCTGTGTATTTCATATTTTTTGCATTTATTATTATATTTGTTGTTGTTTTTGTTGTTCCTTTAACCACCTCAAGAGGTGTTTATTAATTTTTATATTCGTTTCAGAGCCACACATTTATTCACTCATTTTGTTTTTTTTTGTATTGAAATCTTTTTTTATAACAAAATCGTATGAAAAATTAAGAAAAACAACGAATCGACGAAGTGGAGGGTAGTTGATGGAATGAATGAATGAATGAGTGAGTGAGTGAATTGTTAAATGTTGGATAAAAATTTTATACTGCAAAAACTTATTTTGCATATTTCATTAATAAGACTGTCAATTAAAGTGTTTATTAGCATGATATTGCACGTTTATATTTAGTATTAAATATGTATGTATATGTATTTATTTCTCTCTTTTAGCAATTTGTTATCAGCAAATGGCAGTTATTATATTTTAACAGCATTTTCAATTAATCATTTATTTAATTAAGAGCTGTTGCAGTTAATTAAATAAACAACTTTAACTCGCTACAACTGGCTTTTACATATTAATTTATCTTACATTCGTTTAAGATTTTGTTAACATTGACTTACCCAATATATCCGCTGTTGGATCTTTCTCACAAAAGTTGGGTGATCTTTGATAGTAGAACAATGAAGTCTCCAATTTCCGCGCCGATCTTTGGGCATTCTTTTCGGTATTCACTTTGGTATTCGAGGTTCTTTCGTTTCTTTCATTGGTTCTTTCGGTATTGGTTAGACCATTGTTGGATTTTTTGTTACGTGATCTTTTTAGCACCACTATGGGCTCACCATTCCCCAAATTTGATTGATCCACTAGAAGAGCTCTTCGAAATTGATGCTTTAGCACTTTACCGACGACATGAAAGTCAGGGGCGGATTTCCAGCAGGTTTTTAGCTGACAACTACCGGACATGCCGTGACATTTACATCGAAATTCCATGTTGTTCGAAACGGCCTGTGGATGTAAAAAGTGGGTTTGAAATGCTTTGTAGAATTTAATGAACATAATGTTTTAAATGGATATTCTTCGTAAAAAATATCCGGTCTAAAATTAAATTTACAATTTAATTAAACTGTTGGAAGCTTAATTTAATGAGTGTTATATATTAAATGTCACCCGCCATTGTACTGCAGGTTAGTCATCCGAGGTTCCAAGTTCGATCCCCGGACAGACTCAATTGAAAAAAATATATTTTCAAAAAAGCGGCGGTTCACCTCATAACTTAGCCACTCGTTATTGAGTATTAGGCTATGTAAAACTTCTCTAACTAATGCATTTGCCGAGTATCCTTTCAATGAGTCTAAAACTAGAATCGGATGCAGGTCACTGTCTGAGAGAAGTACCCCTTGTTCCAACATAACATTTTCAGGTATGTGATTTCAGACATATTTTTTAGCTAATTTTCGGTTATTTCCCCCAAAAAACTGAAAATTTTGGCTTTAATCCTTTTGACTGATATTTTATCTTTCATTTGGTTTGAATTTTTTGGAAAAATAACCGCAAATTATCTCAAAAATATATCTGAAATCGATCGATTTGAAATCGATCGTTCTCCATCACATACCAGATTATGTTCTGATCGTGAAAAGTTTCCATAATGTTCTTGTTTACAATGTATTGTATAAATTTGATTCCCTGGTTTAGAAAACGATTGATCAACACCCGTACGTTGACGAAGTGTAAGATCTACCGTTGTACGTGAAAACATCGATATCGAATTTTTCATTGTGTCTAGGCCTGTACATAAATCTTGCAATTTTACTCCATAGACCGCCTATTTTTGGGCTTAATTTACAGGCCACAAACCAGCGGCCCTCAAAGATTAGTGTAAGAAGAGGCCGTCCGAAGCTTCAATGGAAAGACCAGATAGAAGAAATTCTTTCAAAACTTGGCCTACAAAATTGTAGAATAGAGCAGAAAATCGAAGCGCATGGAATTCGCATGCTCGACCTTTGAAAAAATATTTCTATAAAAAATTATAATATCGAAAATTTTCTATAAAAAAATTTTTATTTCGAAAATTTTCTGCAGAAAATCTTAATATTGAAAATTTTCTATAGAAAATTTTAATATTGAAATTTTCTATAGAAAATTTTAATATCGAAAATTTTCTATAGAAATTTTAATATTGAAAATTTTAATATCGAAAATTTTCTATAGAAAATTTTAATATCGAAAATTTTCTATAGAAAATTTTAATATCGAAAATTTTCTATAGAAAATTTTAATATCGAAAATTTTCTATAGAAAATTTTAATATCGAAAATTTTCTATAGAAAATTTTAATATCGAAAATTTTCTATAGAAAATTTTAATATCGAAAATTTTCTATAGAAAATTTTAATATCGAAAATTTCCTACAGAAAATTTTAATATCGAAAATTTTCTATAGAAAATTTTAATATCGAAAATTTTCTATAGAAAATTTTAGTATCAAAAATTTTCTATAGAAAATTTTAATATCGAAAATTTTCTATAGAAAATTTTAATATCGAAAATTTTCTATAGAAAATTTTAATATCGAAAATTTCGTACAGAAAATTTCCTACAGAAAATTTTAATATCGAAAATTTTCTATAGAAAATTTTAATATCGAAAATTTCGTACAGAAAATTTCCTACAGAAAATTTTAATATCGAAAATTTTCTATAGAAAATTTTAATATCGAAAATTTTCTATAGAAAATTTTTATATCGAAAATTTTCTATAGAAAATTTTAATATCGAAAATTTTCTATAGAAAATTTTTATATCGAAAATTTTCTATAGAAAATTTTAATGGCGAAAATTTTCTATAAAAAATTTTAATATCGAAAATTTTCTATAGAAAATTTTAATATCGAAAATTTTCTATAAAAAATTTTAATATCGAAAATTTTCTATAGAAAATTTTAATATCGAAAATTTTCTATAGAAAATTTTAATATCGAAAATTTTCTATAGAAAATTTTAATATCGAAAATTTTCTATAAAAAATTTTAATATTGAAAATTTTCTTTAGAAAATTTTAATATCGAAAATTTTCTATAGAAAATTTTAACATCGAAAATTTTCTATAGAAAATTTTAATATCGAAAATTTTCTTTAAAAAATTATAATATCGAAAATTTTCTATAAAATATTTTATATCGAAAATTTTCTGCAGAAAATCTTAATATTGAAAATTTTCTATTGAAAATTTAATATCGAAAATTTTCTATAGAAAATTTTAATATCGAAAATTTTCTATAGAAAATTTTAATATCGAAAATTTTCTATAGAAAATTTTAATATCGAAAATTTTCTATAGAAAATTTTAATATCGAAAATTTCCTACAGAAAATTTTAATATCGAAAATTTTCTATAGAAAATTTTAATATCGAAAATTTTCTAAAGAAAATTTTAGTATCAAAAATTTTCTATAGAAAATTTTAATATCGAAAATTTTCTATAGAAAATTTTAATATCGAAAATTTTCTATAGAAAATTTTAATATCGAAAATTTTCTATAGAAAATTTTAATATCGAAAATTTCCTACAGAAAATTTTAATATCGAAAATTTTCTATAGAAAATTTTAATATCGAAAATTTTCTATAGAAAATTTTAATATCGAAAATTTTCTATAGAAAATTTTAATATCGAAAATTTCCTACAGAAAATTTTAATATCGAAAATTTTCTATAGAAAATTTTAATATCGAAAATTTTCTATAGAAAATTTTAGTATCAAAAATTTTCTATAGAAAATTTTAATATCGAAAATTTTCTATAGAAAATTTTAATATCGAAAATTTTCTATAGAAAATTTTAATATCGAAAATTTCGTACAGAAAATTTCCTACAGAAAATTTTAATATCGAAAATTTTCTATAGAAAATTTTAATATCGAAAATTTTCTATAGAAAATTTTAATATCGAAAATTTTCTATAGAAAATTTTAATATCGAAAATTTTCTATAGAAAATTTTAATATCGAAAATTTTCTATAGAAAATTTTAATATCGAAAATTTCCTACAGAAAATTTTAATATCGAAAATTTTCTATAGAAAATTTTAATATCGAAAATTTTCTATAGAAAATTTTAATATCGAAAATTTCCTACAGAAAATTTTAATATCGAAAATTTTCTATAGAAAATTTTAATATCGAAAATTTTCTATAGAAAATTTTAATATCGAAAATTTTCTATAGAAAATTTTAATATCGAAAATTTTCTATAGAAAATTTTAATATCGAAAATTTCCTACAGAAAATTTTAATATCGAAAATTTTCTATAGAAAATTTTAATATCGAAAATTTCCTACAGAAAATTTTAATATCGAAAATTTTCTATAGAAAATTTTAATATCGAAAATTTTCTATAGAAAATTTTAATATCGAAAATTTCCTACAGAAAATTTTAATATCGAAAATTTTCTATAGAAAATTTTCTATAGAAAATTTTAATATCGAAAATTTTCTATAGAAAATTTTAATATCGAAAATTTTCTATAGAAAATTTTAATATCGAAAATTTCCTACAGAAAATTTTAATATCGAAAATTTTCTATAGAAAATTTTAATATCGAAAATTTTCTATAGAAAATTTTAATATCGAAAATTTTCTATAGAAAATTTTAATATCGAAAATTTTCTATAGAAAATTTTAATATCGAAAATTTCCTACAGAAAATTTTAATATCGAAAATTTTCTATAGAAAATTTTAATATCGAAAATTTTCTATAGAAAATTTTAATATCGAAAATTTTCTATAGAAAATTTTAATATCGAAAATTTCCTACAGAAAATTTTAATATCGAAAATTTTCTATAGAAAATTTTAATATCGAAAATTTTCTATAGAAAATTTTAGTATCAAAAATTTTCTATAGAAAATTTTAATATCGAAAATTTTCTATAGAAAATTTTAATATCGAAAATTTTCTATAGAAAATTTTAATATCGAAAATTTCGTACAGAAAATTTCCTACAGAAAATTTTAATATCGAAAATTTTCTATAGAAAATTTTAATATCGAAAATTTTCTATAGAAAATTTTAATATCGAAAATTTTCTATAGAAAATTTTAATATCGAAAATTTTCTATAGAAAATTTTAATATCGAAAATTTTCTATAGAAAATTTTAATATCGAAAATTTCCTACAGAAAATTTTAAAATCGAAAATTTTCTATAGAAAATTTTAATATCGAAAATTTTCTATAGAAAATTTTAATATCGAAAATTTTCTATAGAAAATTTTAATATCGAAAATTTCCTACAGAAAATTTTAATATCAAAAATTTTCTATAGAAAATTTTAATATCGAAAATTTTCTATAGAAAATTTTAGTATCAAAAATTTTCTATAGAAAATTTTAATATCGAAAATTTTCTATAGAAAATTTTAATATCGAAAATTTTCTATAGAAAATTTTAATATCGAAAATTTCGTACAGAAAATTTTAATATCGAAAATTTTCTATAGAAAATTTTAATATCGAAAATTTTCTATAGAAAATTTTTATATCGAAAATTTTCTATAGAAAATTTTAATATCGAAAATTTTCTATAGAAAATTTTTATATCGAAAATTTTCTATAGAAAATTTTAATGGCGAAAATTTTCTATAAAAAAATTTAATATCGAAAATTTTCTATAGAAAATTTTAATATCGAAAATTTTCTATAAAAAATTTTAATATCGAAAATTTTCTATAAAAAATTTTAATATCGAAAATTTTCTATAGAAAATTTTAATATCGAAAATTTTCTATAGAAAATTTTAATATCGAAAATTTTCTATAAAAAATTTTAATATTGAAAATTTTCTTTAGAAAATTTTAATATCGAAAATTTTCTATAGAAAATTTTAACATCGAAAATTTTCTATAGAAAATTTTAATATCGAAAATTTTCTTTAAAAAATTATAATATCGAAAATTTTCTATAAAATATTTTATATCGAAAATTTTCTGCAGAAAATCTTAATATTGAAAATTTTCTATTGAAAATTTTAATATCGAAAATTTTCTATAGAAAATTTTAATATCGAAAATTTTCTATAGAAAATTTTAATATCGAAAATTTTCTATAGAAAATTTTAATATCGAAAATTTTCTATAGAAAATTTTAATATCGAAAATTTCCTACAGAAAATTTTAATATCGAAAATTTTCTATAGAAAATTTTAATATCGAAAATTTTCTATAGAAAATTTTAGTATCAAAAATTTTCTATAGAAAATTTTAATATCGAAAATTTTCTATAGAAAATTTTAATATCGAAAATTTTCTATAGAAAATTTTAATATCGAAAATTTCGTACAGAAAATTTCCTACAGAAAATTTTAATATCGAAAATTTTCTATAGAAAATTTTAATATCGAAAATTTTCTATAGAAAATTTTAATATCGAAAATTTTCTATAGAAAATTTTAATATCGAAAATTTTCTATAGAAAATTTTAATATCGAAAATTTTCTATAGAAAATTTTAATATCGAAAATTTCCTACAGAAAATTTTAATATCGAAAATTTTCTATAGAAAATTTTAATATCGAAAATTTTCTATAGAAAATGTTAGTATCAAAAATTTTCTATAGAAAATTTTAATATCGAAAATTTCCTACAGAAAATTTTAATATCGAAAATTTTCTATAGAAAATTTTAATATCGAAAATTTTCTATAGAAAATTTTAGTATCAAAAATTTTCTATAGAAAATTTTAATATCGAAAATTTTCTATAGAAAATTTTTATATCGAAAATTTTCTATAGAAAATTTTAATATCGAAAATTTCGTACAGAAAATTTTAATATCGAAAATTTTCTATAGAAAATTTTAATATCGAAAATTTTCTATAGAAAATTTTAATATCGAAAATTTTCTATAGAAAATTTTAATATCGAAAATTTTCTATAGAAAATTTTAACATCGAAAATTTTCTATAGAAAATTTTAATATCGAAAATTTTCTATAGAAAATTTTAATATCGAAAATTTTCTATAGAAAATTTTAATATCGAAAATTTTCTATAAAAAATTTTAATATTGAAAATTTTCTTTAGAAAATTTTAATATCGAAAATTTTCTTTAAAAAATTATAATATCGAAAATTTTCTATAAAATATTTTATATCGAAAATTTTCTGCAGAAAATCTTAATATTGAAAATTTTCTATTGAAAATTTTAATATCGAAAATTTTCTATAGAAAATTTTAATATCGAAAATTTTCTATAGAAAATTTTAATATCGAAAATTTTCTATAGAAAATTTTAATATCGAAAATTTTCTATAGAAATTTTAATATTGAAAATTTTAATATCGAAAATTTTCTATAGAAAATTTTAATATCGAAAATTTTCTATAGAAAATTTTAATACCGAAACTTTTCTATAGAAAATTTTAATATCGAAAATTTTCTGTAGAAAATTTTAATATCGAAAGTTTTTTATAGAAAATTTTAATATCGAAAATTTTCTATAGACAATTTTTATATCGAAAACTTTCTGCAGAAAATTTTAATATCGAGAACTTTCTGCAGAAAATTTTAATATTGAAAATTTTCTGCAGAAAATTTTAGTATTGAAAATTTTCTATAGAAAATTTTAATATTGAAAATTTTCTATAGAAAGTTATAATATCGAAAATTTTCTATAGAAAATTTTAATATCGAAAATTTTCTATAGAAAATTTGAATATCGAAAATTTTCTATAGAAAATTTTAATATCGAAAATTTTTATAAAAAAAATTTCATATCAAAAAATATGCACAGGCCTGAACAGGTTGTAAATATAGGCCATTTAAGTAAGTATAATGAACCATTTTCATTTGGCAGATGCGGTCTCCTTAAGTGGTGTTTAAAGTGTTGTTCACAAACGAAGAATCTTCCAAAGTCATGGTCTCTAGATGTTTGCTGACTGTAGATTCTCTATAATTCTGACATTCAGAAATATAATTCTTGCTTAAGAAAATCTTCCTCTTAAACAACTCGTATTAAATAAAATTTCATGGAACAAACTATTCACTTCTTATTCACGATAAATAAAGCGATCATTCACAATATATGATCATATTTTTGTGAAGGTTTGCTAAATACTCATTATTTATTGAAAATCCCAATATAATTTCCCTTCTTTCGAAATTTACTTACTATTCTCCCGGCATGATTATTGTGCAAATTAATTTTTGATTGAATATCTCCCGCCTTTTCTCGACAATCCAAAAACAATTTGGAAAACTCCACACCAAAGTCCATATTGTGGGAGCAACCTCCCCACTTCCAACGACTGGCAATTTTCGAACGCTCATATTTCTTTTCATCTTCGGCCGTTAAGATTTGATTCGTCTCCAGATATTGTAGAAATTGTTTCTTTTCCTTGTCCAGACTTTGTCTTAGATTCTTATTGAGAGTTTTGCGATTCACCGATGGATCACAACCACATGACATTAAACGTCCCTGGCTACAGGCACGAGCGACACTATGGGCTACCCCAGCAGCGGAGATGGCAAAGGCAAAAGCACTTTCGCGATAGCCTGAAAGAGGGATAGAAAGAGAGGAGTCGATAATTCAAAGTCAAAAGTTTTTTTTTTTTTTAATTTCCTTAAAATATATATATTTTTAAAATTTTTCTTTGTTTGAAAAATTAAAATAAATTGAAACCAAAAACCGTAAAAAAAGCAAAATGACCTTCTTGAAAATGTTAAAAATGCCCTTCTACATATATTTGCACTGCATATTAAATAAAAGCCAAGTCAAGTAGTTGCAAGTTTTTCTCCTGCTAAGGCATACACTAAACTTGCGCTTTTATGCCAACCTTAACGTTTCCCATGGGATTTGTTTCACAGCATTTTTGCCGGCACCAAAAGCTAAATCTGCTGAGGACACACAAATATACTAACAAAGGGACAAACATAATTCCACAACATAAGAAAACAGTGTCAAAAGACACATTTCAGTAAGTGTGACATGACGTTCTGGAAGGTTTAACGTGTGGCCGCTTTTGCTCTTAAGACCACCTAAAGGTTGGAAACGAAAAATATTTTACATTTTAATTTTGAAATTGTCTATAATTTCCGCCAAGGACTTTGGTTTCGATATGTGGATTTCAGGCGCTTTTTTTCATGCGTTTGGAAAGTACCCAATATCATATCAAAGTGATTGTATTCTCAGGAATTTTAAGGTATAAATCCAAAGTCCTTCAAGAACCTTTTTTGGTATACCATAAATCCAGCATGATTTATTATACCAACTGCTGTCTTTAAAGCAGGTCTGTCCAAAAACACATATACATTAATATTTGCAATTGTGGTAAACAGCTCTTACGAGCAGTGTTCGCAGATTTACATGTTTTCTTAACAATATTCGGGCATTTTTCATATAATCGAGCCAAAAATTATAATCTGGCAGCACTGACTTTGACAAGACTACTGACGTAAGTGTGAGTGGGATAAACATAGTTGCGTCTTGCTCATACATAGTGTGTCGATGTGATAAGCTTAACACGTTCACGCCGGCACTGCAATTCATGTTTCGCGCCCATAGGCGGTTGCGCTGAAAGCTTTTTGTTCCATCGGACGGGGCCGAACTAAATGTTTCAACGAAAGATTATCGCACGGGAAAACGGTCTCTATGGGTCTGCATTTTTCTTTCGATGCTATTGTGGTTATGTGTTTAGTGTCTGCACATCATTGTGTAACGTCATCTTTTGTTCATCATCGAACCACTGTGCAGAAAGAATTTATTCATTCTTTTATTCTCTGCTCCTCCTTAGAATTTCTACAATCTAGCAAGTGTATTCGGTCGTCATGAACACTCATTGGTAGTACAATCATATGCGAGCCACCGGTGATACGCGCCGCCCGATGAGACAATTCTGTGCGAGCCACCGGTGGTACGCGCCGCCCGATCAGGCAGACATGTGCGAGCCACCGGTGGTACACGCCGGCGTGAACGTGTTAAAGCTCTTTTGTAAAAATTCACACATTGTGCTGTAGAGCTGGGGCTCCGCTTTAAAGTCTTATAAGTTCTGTCGTTATCCAATAAATAGACGAAGACGTCTACATAATCCTACCGAGATTCTTGATGTCAGCTTCTAGAATCTTAATACGGGTAGAATTATCTTTGTTCAACTTATTATATGCATTCTTTTTATCTCATAATGCGATGAATGTTAAGAGGTAGTTCTATAATTCTCTTTTTGCTCGACAGTTTTCTCGGTTTAGAACAATCCATTGCGTTTCTAAATGCAACGGTACAAAGAGTATATAACCGAGACAAATAAATTTGGCCCCAAGCTTTCGATGCATTCCTCAATAGCAAAAGATACAGTCCTATGATCGGAATCAAAATCTGTTTGTCTTTGTCTATTTGTTATAAATAAATCAGGGAAATGTTTAAATGTAATCAAAAAGTTAGCCAATGCAGGTATCTGGCATTTAAGTTTGCTACAATGACAGTACTTCCATTAATAGCAAGATCCGATATCTTATTTATGTCAACAATCTATTAGATGTCAGATGTCGCCCGCCATTAACTACTGTGATTCTTTTATATGACAAGCTATCTTCTTAAATGTTTTAATGTCTCAAATCCGTCTTTAAAATAGGTCTAGAAGTTCACATTATCTGATAAGTGCAATATCTTTCGAAGCCTATAAACAGGAACTTTAATATTTTACTTTAAAAATGTAAATTTTTTTTCGTTTGCTTACTTTTTATATAAAAAATGCAATCATTTTTTTTTGGTTACATTTCAGACCAAACCAACACAAATAGTAGGTAAATGATTGGCATTTTACTTTTGTTCTGTTACGCATTGCGCATCAATATCTTTGACTACAAGGACATTTCAACAAAGTTTTGCTCTAAAAACTGCAAAAATTTCCCATCTTTAAAATCCAGTCAGAGCCCATTTAAAGTGTTTTTTCTACACGAAAATACTTATTCGTTTCGAAAGCAAACCCAAAAATATGTGATGAATCTCTGCTCTAAAGTGCTAGAGTAGCTTTCGAGATTGTGTATTTTGTGATTTGTTTGTTGCTTTGGAAAATTGTTACTAAACTTAAGATAATCTTAAGAATTTGTCTACATTTTTCTTGTACAAGACTAATTAAAAAAATGTTCAGTTAACTGTCTCCGTACCATTTTTATACCTATTTAGTAGTAGATGCAAAAACTTTCAATCCTTAAGTGTTTTAAAACCTAGAACAAATACTTGTAATTATTTTCATATCTTGGTTTTGTTTTTCCTGTTTGTCTGCCACATAAAAAGAGAAAAAGAAAAAAAAAATCGCTTAAAAAATAAAATCAAAGTTGTATTTCCATTTAAATCGTTCATCTGTCATTTAAATCGCTTGGAAAGATATTTTCAAAAAGACAACTTCTATCTTTAAGATATGCTCGTATCAAGAAAACATCTTCAAATCGTCGTTGTCTTCTTCTGCTTCGTTGTCGTCATCGTCGTCCTCATCGACTTCGTATTCGTTGTCAGCATGAGAGCGGCTAAATAGCGTTTAGCATATCTTTAGTTATTTTGTGTCTTCCTTTTTTATAAGTTATAAAATTTTAACTTGTATTTACTACTTGTTTTAGAATTTTTTGGCTTTAAGTGGAAACAGGGTTGTATTGCGGTTAGGAATCAAGGGCCTTTATAGATTTAGAAAGCAACGATCACTGTCTCTAAATATTTGATTTACATTAACTTGTTATGTTTGTGCAAATCGGCTGACGATATATGATTGAAGTATGATCAATGATCATCTTCCTCGGAAACTGGAATCCTTGAAAAACTTAATGGCAAGCAAAGACTGCCTCTGAAATGGGCGAAAAGTATTTCTGAAAAACAGTATGCCTCCTCTACGTAAGGACTGCAGTCGCCTGATAGTCAACGACACCTGGTAATGACGGCCACTAACAGAGGACAGGCAGACGACATCAATGCTAAAAAGAGATAACAAGCGTTCTATATAATGGAGGAATGGCCATGAGTGGCTCTGGATATTGTCAATAAGGATGGCACTCCGATCAGACTCAGGGAGCACGCATGACTTCAGTCAATTCCAGAGGACGCGCAATCCATAATCAGCAGGCGTAGGGATTGTAATCCAAACATTCCAAATCACAACTAAGAAGCTTAGCTATTGGTTCAGACATTAGGCACGAAGTATTTTCATTGAATACCGATGCCCTATCGAGTCTCGTTAAATTCAAGGCTTTGTTAATGAAAATCACACTAGATAAAACCCATATTGTATTAGTTGGAGCAAATTTAAAATATAGGAAAGGTTTGTGCAAAAAAGGCTAAGTCTCTTCCTTCTTAATTGGAATCCTTCTAAAACTAAATGCCTAGCAAGGACTGTATTTTAAATTGGCATAAAGTATTTGTGAAAATCAGGATGCCTCTCTTACGTGAGGACTGCGATTATCAGATGATCTACGACACCTGGGAATGAAGGCCAATAACAATGTCAATGTTCAATGAGACTCAGGGAACACGCATGGTTTTCGTGAATCCCAGATCACGCGGAATCCATAATTACCCGGAGAAAGGAGTGTAAGCCAAACATTCCAAATCACAACTGGAAAACATTTCGATTTTTTCGGCCAGTGGACACTTATAGCCTGTCCCACGATTTCGAAAGAGTGCTTTCTTTACGAAATAGTAGAATCAAAATTATTTCTAATTCGAGTTACTCACTTTCTTTCGCGTAGATTTTTTTTCGAAATCGTGGGACAGGCTATTAGTGTTTACACTGAATGCCGAGGCAATAAACAGTCTCATTAAAGCAGTGTTGCCACCAACCAAATGTTAAATTACACATGGATCGTGCCAAAATTACACATGAAATTAGAAATTACACATGATTTTTTTTTGGCAAAATAACATGTTTTGAATTTAATTTAATTATTTTTTTTTGTTAAAAATTAAAAAAAGGATTTGTAGTTTTTTTAATTAATGTTCATCGTTTTTTATTTCATAACGCTTGAAAAGAAAATAAATATGTTTGTTCCCGTACTTTAACGAAACAACCCAAAATTACTCAAATGTGTTCCCGTACAAAATTTTTTTTTCAATACAAATTGTTGTTTTTTGAGTAAATTCTGACAACTTCGGACTGTTTTGGGTAGTTTCGTTAGAGTACGGGAACAAACCTAATGTATACTATTTCAAATCGTTACTTAGTCTACTTTTACATTAGTCAGGATTGGCTTATCAAGTCTTGAATTTGTATGAGAAAAAACTGACAGAATTAAACTTGAGCAAACCTGACCGTACCATCAAGTTTACGAAAATTTTGAAAATTTGTATGAATTTTAAGGAAAATAAAATGAAAACTGATGAAGATAGTGTTTGTGTATGAACGTGAATGCAATTTCAAAAGAAATTTAAAGAAAAACTGATCAAGTAAACCTGATTTGTGTGAAACTGGACTTAGCGCTTAAAAATAAACAAAATGAAATACATACATAACGACTATATTGAAAATCTTCCACTTCTTGTTTAACATTTTTTGTGTAGGTTCAAAAATCGGACCACCATTAATAAATTTTTGCAAAGTAGGAAACAATATATCTCTATGAAATTCTTTAAATCAAAAACTTTTTATCCCAAAAGTTTCAAAATCGAAAAGTGCATGTCAAGAGTTTGCAAATCGACATTGAAGAATGAAAATCTTTTCGTTAAACATATATGTCACCTACTCCGAGAAAAGGGACTTAGTGTATGAAAATAAAGTTTTGAAAAAACTAAAAAAATAAAATTTTAATGTTTTTCTCATTTTTATCGATTTCGTTTTGTACGTTTTTATGGCAAATAAATTTTTATCAGAAATCTAACTCATTTCATCTTATTCTAAACCCTTTTAGGTACCAGAATCCACTGCTAACTCTAAACCCGTTTTTTAACACACTAGGTTCATTTTCTCGGAAAAGGTCACATATAATGATTGAAGTTGAAAAGTTTGGGCACTTTTGGGATCAACAATATCCGCAATTGAATAAATATAGTTACTTAAATTAAATATTGTTTTAATTTGACGAATATAAAATTCTCGAAAATCATGAAGTACAATTTTTTCCCGAATTAGAGATTGTGGTCAAAGATTCATCAGCAGCAATACCAATATATCACATCCTGTAATAAACATATATATTTAAATCTGAATGATTGATTTACCATAAGCACTGGGATTTTAAAACATACATTTTTATGTAGTTAGAATAAAAAGTTTGCATTATTTCGATTTCGAATAGGACGCACATAAATTTTTTAAAATGCAAGTTTTGAAAACTGTTAGTACTCAAAAATGACAAAAATTTAAATTACACATGAATTACACATGCAGCCAATTACACATCGGCTACACATGAAAATAAAAATTACACATGATATGTGTAATTACACCTGAAGTGGCAACACTGCATTAAAGTCAAGTGCTTGTTGGTGAAAAACTAAATGAAAATTAGGAAGATTTATGGAGAGTGTCTGAGTGTCTTTTTCAGATCTATTAGCTTGGCGTCATTCAAAATTTCATCCACCTATCTTACCAGAGGTCCCAAGTTCGATCCATTGCTAGGCCCACTTGAAAAAATAAATTTTCAAAACAAGCGGTTCACCTCATAATTCAGCTAGCCACTGGTTATTGAGTATTAGGTTACTTCTCTAACTAATGCATTTGAAGTTCGGAGTAGGTCCCTTTCAATGAGTCTTAAAATAGAATCGGATGCAGCTCATTGTGTAAAAGAAGAACCCCTTGTTTCAATTGGAATGGAAATTATTTTGAATGTTTACAGCTCTTAAAATCCTCGAGAGGTCTACAGGAACCCGAACATGCGTACGCAGCTCCCTGAGTTTCCTTGTGCAATTGGTTAGAGTCCGTTGCAGGGGTGTTGGCCACTTTAGCTCTAGAAGTATTCGGTTTAAGACTCAGAGTCACTTTCATGTTTTTTTTCATTCTTTACAGATTTTTTTTGCCGGTAGATGGTCTGTAATTAGCAGACATTCTCCCCGCATAATACTGACACCAGCAGCTTGAAGATTGGTTTGGCCATGTACATTAACCAAACCAATCAGTTTCAGTAGCTGATCACGCAAAACGATCTAAGACGGACACCGTGGAAAATGGGATCCTTACATCCGGACATTATTAAGCCCACGACCGTCTACTTTTAAGACAAAATTTGCTGGGATGTAATGTCGTCAAAGCGTTCAGTATCCATCTTATGTGGTGCCGCGCTACACGGACCAGGGAAATACAAATTCCAGATAAACTAGAAACTGTTGGCATGTATTTACCAGAATGAGATGATATATGAGGATTTACTAATTTCAGGCAGATAAATCTTTTCATGTTTCCGTCATGACAAGACGCTGTCTGATTCAAAGATACGAGGTAAGGCTGTATGTTGCAACGATTGACTTTTGCAAAATCTGTGATGATGAGGAAGAGTCTACAAAACATTCTCTGTGCTTAGCATGCTCTGTCGTATAGTAGGGTATTAACTTGGGGCTGTTATTTCTTTGGAGAACTAGGCTATCTGACTAACTAGATATTGGCTGACTTAAGAGCTTTTTAATGCGATCTAAATAGTTGAACCGGGAAAGTCTGTAATTTAGCTTTCGTGGTAATATAACGAAGCTCATAATTTAAGTGAGTTTGATTAACAGAATGCCATACTAACCTAACCTAGCAAAACCCTCGATGCATCCCTGTTTATTTAGATAAAGGGGTTTGCAACGAATTCTTTTACATTTATTGCACAAATTCTACCACTACTGCAATTCTAAAATTTATATAGGCTTTGTGATTTTTAATCTGCTGATTTACTCATTGCAAATATTTCTACATACTTTGTACAAGTACATAACATATATCGTTTTAAAATCATTTCATTGTATATTTTGAGCATCCGTCAACTTGTGATAGCATTTTTCATTCATATCTGTTTTTGTTTAACTTTTAAACTTAAATCGGATGAAGAGATTTGGTAACAATATAATTTATTCGGCACATGCAAATAAATAACGTTTGTAACAAGTATTCGAATCTTTCTTCCCTCTCTACTACTTATGGTTATTTAAGCTACAAAAATGTCATTCCAAACATAATCGTCGTCGTAATCATGAACATCAATATCCTCGTCATGTCCGCCATTTTTGAATGTTTGTTACCGAATCGTATCATATGCATTGTTTCGTTTGGTTTACAAGATTCTCGCTAAACTTTGCTCAACAATTTAATGTTTAATGATTATTTTGTTGAATTGTTGTTGGTCAAATGAATAAGAATACAAATAACAAAAAAAATCTGTAATTTTTTTCTGCAGTTGTTCCAAAAAGTAGCTAAAAGTCCATGAAGAAGAAGAAGAAGAGTTATTGTTTTGTAGTTATTGTCTTTTTTCTGTCGTTGTTTCTGTTTGGAATGTCATTGTAAAGCAGTTTGACATGTTGCTGACACATTTTGTCTCCAGAGTGTTTTTTAAATGTCGTATTATTTGGTAGATTATGGTTTCAAAATCATGCACTTTTAAATTTTATTTTACCCAGATTGCACTTTAATTGGATTTTTTTTTTCAGACAAGGGGTTAATTTATTTCTTTTTAATGGAGGGGTCTTCTTGCAGTGCATTAAGGTATTATTTGCAAGAGTTTTGACATGTGAGATATATGAAGAAATGTCATTAGAAAACGATTTCTTAGACAATGAGAAATTTTTGGACTGAAGAAAGACATGAACCTAAGACTTATTTCCAGAGGTTCCAATTGAGTTTTTATATTTTTCTTCTTTAATTTCTATTCTTGGTGAAAATTTGTGGTGATGAATACAAATTTGGTAATTTAATTTTAAATTGCATCTTATTTTGAGTAGAAATTTAATATTTGGTGAAAAATAGAAAACAATCGATGTTTTCTTAAATACAAAAAGTCAAAAAATGAAGAAAAAGAGCTTTATTTGTGATCACTTCTAACTATTAGTAAAAATTAACCCCCTTATTCATAAATTATGACAAGCCTATATTCTTCAACACTGTAATTACACGTCATGTCTATTTTTAGAACAGAGAAGTTGCGAAATCTGTTTTTTTTGTTTGACTTATTATTTGTTTTACATCGACGGCGTGTTAATGATATATGCAGAATTTGATACATTAAGCTTACTTCCATCTGCTAGCTTATAAGCCACATCCCTCTATTGCAAATCGACTTATTTGAACGATTTCGAGGACTGTAATTATAACCTTCGCCTCCATAGGTGGAAAGGGTATATTAGGTTTGTGGTGATATTTGTAACGAAATATTGGTCTGAGAGCCACCTTTAAGTATACCAATAGACTTTGAATAACTCCCTGAGTTGTTTTAGCGATGTCTGTCCGACTGGCTGGCTGTCCGGCTATCCATATAAACTGTTATCATTGTACAGGTCGTAACTTTAAAGATAATTTGATGATATTTGGCACAGGCTCATATTTTGGTCCAAGGCCGATCCCTATACTTTTTGGGTGAAATCGGATTGCTATTTCGGGTACCTCTCATAGGGATGCCTACCCGGAATAGAATTTTTGGTCCTTTACAGCCACAAATTTAGTTGTATTTTAATAATATTCAGCACAAATATTGCTTATGATAACCTCAATAATTGTATCTAATTTCTTAGGAATCGGCCCGTATTTGACCATACCTCCCATACTAGACACATTCTCAAAAGACGTTTATATACACATAAAAGCACAAAAACGTTTATAACTCTAAAGATAAATGCATTTGATCACTAAAATATTGCAGGGATAAATATTTTATAAATATAAACCAATAACCAAAATTTGGTAACAATCGGTTCACAAGTGATCGTAGCTCCCTTAGCCGGAAATGACATAAATCTCGAAATTTTGAAAAAAAAAAATAGCACATAGTGTACGTATGTCTCTAAGACTTAAGAAAATTTGTTAACTACATTATACATATTTGAACTTAGTTGTGAATAGTCGGGCTTGACCGACTTTAGCTTTTCTAACTTGTTTTAAATGATTAAATATAACACCAGTCGACAGCATAAAGTTAAGATAACTAGTAGCAAATTAGCATCTTCAACTATCCGGAACGAAGGACCATAACAATGATCATTGTCTAAGCTTGTAGTCATTAACAGAGTTTTATTATCATAGGTTTAACTTGAGGCTTGACTTGACGGAATATTTTGTTAAGTTAAACACGAACAGATAAACTAGCATTTGTTCACAGCTTCGATCCGACAAGAATGACCACAGGTATAACATTCATGTCATATAAGAGGTAGCTGAAAATGTTTCTAAATCCATAATTTAGTCCACATTACTTTGGCCTTTAACGTTGATTAAGAAAATCTATTGTAATTTTAAGATATTCTTAATATTATTATAATTCTACTTTTGAAATTTTTAAATATACATATATTCCAAATTGTTTCAACGATACGTCAAAGCAATTTTCATAAATTCAAGTGAAAATTTTAAAATCATTGTCCAAATCAACATAAAATGCTTATAAGGCATCATAATATTCCTTGTATAAAAATGGGCAAGGCAAGATTTCAAAAAAAAAAAAAACAAAAAAAAAAATTAAATCGAAAAACGAATATTTTAACAAAACTCTATAGTATAATAATATTCCATTCACATGGTCAACGATCAAAAGTAATTTGACAAAATTCGCACATATTAAAATGTGAATTGAATTTGACAGTAGCTCAAATGTCAAGTTAAAATGCAAATGTGTGCTTTGTACCAGTGACATTTATTTAAATTCAACAAATTCAAATCAAACACATTTAAGATAAAACCGAACAAAAAATACACATTCATTCATTTATTCACTCATTTACTGCAGACAATCAGTCAAACCAAAGTCAAAAACGAAATAAAACAAACCAAACAACCAATCACATCACAAATGTTGTCAATCAAAAAAACCTCGAAAAAAAAAACATTTATAAAATGGCGCAAGGTTTACTATAGACAGGCAACATAATTCAAATGAATTAAGATATTTCTACCACCATCATGTTGATGCATCTCCATCAGCCTCATCAATCCTAACTACCCAAAGTGCTAGTAACAGCGCCACCAATTGCTCGATTAACATCACCAACCTGATGATGTTGGTTCTACTCGTTTGTTTGATTGTGTGTTGCTGTTGCTGATGATGATGATGCCTCTAAATTGAGCAACCGATTGATTGTTTAACAACATGTCAATTGTCATGATGGCAATCAATGAACATATGTATGTTTGTTAGTTACATACATACATACGTTGTTTCTTGTCAATGTTACCTACATACTTTGTTATTTGCATAACATCATCACAACAAACACAAACATCATTGTCAAATCAGCATATGTTCGTTCATCAATTGTCAATCTCCCCACATTCACATGCCTACGTTACACATCAAATAAAATCGAGTATGGAGTAGACTTACTTTAGATGTGCTGACGACTTACATCATCACTTAGTGGACAATCGTTTCTTAAAGACTGGACAGACAAACATTTAGGAAAGATATAGATATATCTACTTATATGCAGAATAATGCTGTTAAATCAAAAGATCTACATATTATTTTTTTCCATCATGCACTTGAAGAAAATATTGGATTAATTTAGATTATATTAACAAATTTTCCTAGTTAAAGATTACTTCTAAAAAAATAGATTCATATGTAAATATCTAGATGATTGAAAAAGCTTTTCGCCACATGAAAGCAGCTAGAGTTCGCCAGAAACAAATCAATTAATTAATTTTGCGAAGGATAAAAAATCGATCTCCAAGTCTCAGCCGTACTGTGATGTCAGCTAAGGAAGAAGGAGACGTCAAATAGAAATTTTCAAATCCCGAATTCAATTTTAAAGGTGTTTGAGTTTGTGTACAATACTTGGATGCACAAAAACGACAATAGGATGCATGAATGCATAAGTGCAATCAGAGCGATCTTTGCGCAAAATGAAAATCTTTAAATCTAAAATTATCTCAAAAACGTGCAAGTTATACCTCGGAAACCTGTTTTAGAAACTTACAATCTTTAAGCATCTTAGCCCCTCTCTTCACAGTAGCCGGCGGTTGCAGCAAGTATGTGGGAAGTGAAGGAGGAACTGAAAAACGTTTATGTTTACTTTTGTCCAGTCAATAATCTGTGCTTTTACCTTTGATTTACAAACATAATTCGTAATGATTGTGTTTGTAAAATAGGTAATAATGCGAGATTTCGATCTGTCTAAAAGAAGGGATACTCCTTCTGAAGATGATGGCCTTAACCAACCATCAAAAAGCGTAGAGGATTCGGTTGTCTCCACAAGCATTTTTTGGTTTTTATCAGTAAATAAATTTAATAGACTGGGATCAAGTACGAATAATTTTTTTTACAAAATGCTTCTTAAACATTATTTTTAAAGATGTAATAAAGAGCTGCTGAAAAATCATTAAAAAGCAACGCATATGTTGGAAAGGGCAATTTTCGTAAATGTATGGCATCAGAACGCAAAAGGCAGATATGTAAAAAATGTTAGGAAAACTACTTAAAAACAATGGGTATTTGCAAAATAATGGATCAATATAAAGCTCATTTAATCGGAAAGATATTAAGATTAATTCACGAGGAAGAGTGATTAGTTGGATCTTTAAAAAATCTTCACAGAAAACAAAAATCGAATGTGATTATTTACAAGATACTGACAACATTCCCAGGTTTATGGATGATGTAGGGGATTTTAGATACCAATCAAAGGTTCTGATTGGTCTTAACACTTATCTTGGTTATCCTTCATCTCAACTGGTTACCCTTCATCTCAATTGTGGACACTGACCACCACGTGGTATCACCCGGATAACTACGTTAACATCCGTTAATGTAGTTAGCTAACATGTGCCGCGAGTTCTCTCATAAGAACGATACTAAATATGGGGTAGGATGTTGGACTAGGCCCACTCCTGGAAAAAAAATTTACTAAAAAAAGCTAAATTTAGAAAAAAAGGTGACTCCTAACGTTAAAACAGGATGTCCGAAACATCAATAAGAAGACCACGTGGAGCAAAAGACCAAGTAGAGGAAAAAGCTTGGCCTACGCATTTGGAGAATATGCGCACAAGATCGAATCGCATGGATTTCTAAAATATACTTAACCTTCGACCTGACAGGTTATAAATATATATGTATATCTGAAATTTCTCATTGTGACAAATTAAAACTTAAGGGGATTGTTTTAGGAAGTGAAGTTAATTATTTAGATCAGCGTAAAACTCAGTTATTAGTTGGGTAATACCTCGAAAGAAGGGGTTATATGCATTAAAAAATGCAAGAAATTCTCCGAATTCACTAAAAAAACAGACTGAGAGAAGATATGAACTCTCCAAGAAACTACAAGCAAATGCGTCTGAATTCTGAATTCAAAGGTAATTTTAAAGTCTTTCAATGAATTTATCACACGAAAACTTGAACGTCAGCCCTAAATTGGTACAAATCTGTCAACGAGATAGATTTGCTGTTCAATATCCATGTTATATGGGTGCCGGTCCCCAGGAACATACTAGGGAAAGACGAATCAGTAAGACTATCTTACAAACTCTAGATGAACTAGACTATGTTGACAAGCCCCTAGCCACTCACAAGCTATTACTGCGAAAGATAGAGATAACGAAATCATTAATTTCTGCAAAAGATAGAGCTTTTGAAAGCAATTTGGATGGTTCAACAGAGTAACTCAGTTCCGTGGTAACACAATGAACTTCATAGTCTAAATGTGTATCTGTAGTGTTTTCAGGCAGTACATCCCTGCAGTAAATGCCATCAGAGAAACAATACTGTTTTGCTATTGACAATGTCTCCAGTACTACTTGCCTATTTTGCCCCATCCAATGTTATCTACTATTGACATTTAACATTTAGAGTTCCTACGAAATCTACCAGTAGACATTACAACTATTTACTTAGTATTGACTTTGTAGTTCTTTTGGTCCAAATGGAGACATTGGGATCAAATCGGGGCCTATTGATATACATATATGTTGACACATTCGTTGACAATGTCACCAGATATATACTAGAATAGTTGTCTCTATATATTCACTATTTCAATACTGAACTAAAATTGGGGACATTTGAATTGATGTTACACAAAGTGTTGACATGGAGACAGATGACCCCAGTTTTACTACAGGGATCTGATCTGATGACTAAAAAGTTCAGTATCTATTTAACCTAACTTAACTGTGTGGAAATTCTGACATTGTACTATAATCTTATTGTGGACGTCTGTGTACAAAAACGAAGACAATGATTCTTAAATGTACGGATTTATCTATATTAAGTCTACAACTATCAATAGGGGCAAAAAAGAGTAAATGTGACACTCGAGTTAGCATAACATGGTACAATCTTTTCTAATATCCCATTTTCTTCATAACTATTATTTTAAGTGTATTAATGCCGAATAACTCTTTCAGATCATTTAAAACGATTTCTAAAAGTGTTCGAAAGGTTTGACAATATTGTCGATTGATTGCTTCTTAACATACTTCTCAACATATTCGACAAATCCATCATCAAATAATACACTCTTCGTGCATGCAGTTAATATTGACAACGGCAAAAAAAAAAAAAAAAAGAAAAAATCTTGACAATTGAACCCAATAAATACATAAGTATCTTTAAGCTTGAGCTTGTCAAGCTTAATAATCAATCTTATTTCAATATACAATTCGGTTGTGGCATTGTCAAGCGTCATCACCAGTCACTCAATTCCATCCAACTCTAAATCACTATAAAGTGACATTTGCAAATCACTTTCGTTTATCATTGATCATTTTTGTTGTTGTATTTCTTTGAAACAATCCACCGACCAAGTGTCATTTGCATTCCAATAAAGTAGCCCTGAGATCCAACATTCAGTCAGTCATGCTGTTAAATCAAAGGAATTGCATTGCAGAGCAACATTTCATTGAGTCTTTGTTTGGGGGCTCATAAATTACTGATACTGACCCTTAAGTCTTTAGTTTGGTTTGGGTTTCTCAGCCAACCAATGTTATATGGTTGTATTTCCTTTGTTGTTGTTGCTGTTTTGTTTGGGAAGCGTAATTGCATTGTAAGTTACATAAGTTTGGTTGATACATTATTGTTTGCGACATTCCTTATCCAATCGTCATCATCAATATCAACATCATCGTCCTCATGGTCAACGTTTAGGTTGTCTTGTCTTGGCCGTTGTTGTCATTGGTTTTTTTAAGGCTGATTTTGTTATTTGAAGATAGAGATCCTGGTTGATTCATGATCACAAATGCCATCTCTAAAATACACTTTACTAAACTATTGATTGACAATAATACTCGTACATTGTTTATTCCTACTCTTCTTCGTTTGCTCTGGAGATTCTTAAGTTTAAGGCATTGGATCTGTAACTGCTTGGTTAGCTTTAAAGAAGAAAGCATCCTTTTTGGAGACGAGGGATGTTGTTTGTTGTTGTATGCATCAGACATCAGCTACATTTATGCAAAATAGTTGACCTGTCATTAAGTTAGCAGTCGTCAACTAGATTTAAAGTTATGTCTGTCTGTCCGTTTGTTTGTCTGTCTTTTTCATTGTTTCTGTCAATACTTTAACTCGTTACTTCAACGTCGTCTACGTCTTCACATTTTACTTTAAGTATTTATTTGTATTTACTTTTCTTGGGCTACTAAAATGTTGTTGTTGTTGTTGTTTTTGCTGTTGTTGGTTGACTGGTCCCCAGTTGACATCAGATTTCCATATTGGTCTTGAAGTTATTGGGAAGTTAGTTGCTCAGAATGCAAACGACTCAAGATTTATGGTCAGTATTGTTGTATTCTACGGCTGGATACATTTGGGAAAATATGGAAATTACTTTATTTTTACGTTTTTGGTTAAACCGAAATAGGATACGCGAACCACTACAATAGTAACTGGATACATGGATACATCCATCCACATCCATCCACTATAAGTATAAGCTGTAGTATCAAGTAGTTTTCTCTTTAAACTTACGTTCAATTGTAAGGATTCGTATCTTTAAATTGGCTTTTTGTTATTTAGTTTTTGCTTCAAAATTTTATCAGATCAAATGTTTATATTTTTAAATATTTCATTTCAAATAAACCAAATGCTTAAGACTAAAAATCTTCCATTAATTCGAAGACAATTCATCTTAAATTTCAAAACAAAAATCACTGGTATTTATTTTAGACCTAACGGTATTTGATGATTAATGACTTTTGACGGTTATAGTTTTTAAATATTTTTTATTTTTTGAATTTAGAGATTTATGCTCTGTGATCTTTGCTTGAATGCGGGGAATTGACAACTTATTTTCATTGCCAATTAATTAATTGGGAATTGATACTCATAATTCATTTTATCAATTATAATTACTTGGTTGTCAATATTAAAGAGAATTGTTCCTATGTTGATCTTATCAATACAATAAGAATAGTTTCAGAGTAATGCAATGATTTCCGATCTTAATTTGGACTAAGGGTAAATTCTCACTAGAAGTTACCATTAATGTGAAGAAAGGACTCATCTTGTCACCTACACTTTTCACCCTCTTTATCAACGAAATAATGAGGTCTTCTTGAATGTAAATGCGGTATCCAATAGAGGATTTGGAATAAGCCGATTACGTATGTCTTCTAAGCCAAGGTTAAGGTCATCTACAATAAATCAACTTCCATTACTAAGAGTATGCGTGGAGGCTATGGAGCAAACTCTTTGCAGCACATCAACATGGATAAGTTCGATTTCTTCGGATAGAATTGGTTTCATTCATCAGAATGTTCTTGAATAGATTAGGCATCTCCAAAATCCTTGTGTCAGTTACCGTAGCAGGAGGATTTCTCACATGATTACCCCTTGGAGTAGTATTGTGTAATGTTGTTTCTTTCTAAGCTTAAAATATCGGAAGTGCTAAGTCGATGGACGATGAGTGCAAAGACAAGAGCCACATTTGTAAAACGAGCCGCTCGGTCTTACAACAGCAACTAACATGTTGAAAAGACGCTACAGTTTCGGGCTTACAAGTACAATTAGACCCTTAGACCAAATACGTCGTAATGGCTCTGCTTTTACAGAGGTATGTCAACGGAAATGTTGGTGGATAGGCCAACTATAAACATTGCTCGACAAGCGCTTAGTTGGACCTGCATCTGCTAGAACGTGGAGAAGATCAATTGATGCGGAGAATTGATGCAATAAAGAGATGTTAGGCATACATCAAGGATAGCAGACGAAGATGAAGAAGGTATATTTAACTATCTGGACAGTTTGGTATCTAAGTATAAAGGGTAAAGGCCGTAGACTATTTCTAAGACAAAAACATTCGGCATTCTTTGATCTATTTGGAAATCTCGGCAAATATCAATAACCACAAAGTTTGAATTTTTATCACGAAAGTGATGATACAAACTTTTGCAAACAAACGCATATGAGAAGATGATCTACTGAACGAGACAAACTAGAGATATGTCAGCGAAAGTGCGATGGATATGCTTCGCACTCCAAAGGCAAACTTTCTACATTGATCGATTTAATCCGTTGGAAAGATGCCATTATGTTTGGTGCATTTGGAATGGACAGGAAGAAGTAGATGTAGAGGAAATCAAACTTTAGTCAGGTCTAAATTGAGTTATGTGTGATAAATTGTTCCATATCGAACATAGTTGTTCTAAGATGACTCTTGTTCGTGATGTCGAATAGATACAGCATCAGCAGGATCTTCTAAGAGAAAGTGCGGGGTCTATATCGACGCTTTATATTCAAAAAGTGCTATCTACATTTTCGACCAAAATGTTTTTTTATAGAAACGTGTTCCTTGGCTTATCTGTCATATGCCATATAAATTTTAAGAAAGAAAAATAATTCTAAAACATTTTTTTTTTTTATAAATTGTGTTTGTGCTATCTACTCATAGTGATAAAACAACAAAATGGACCACATTTCCCTACAACGTACTGTAATCATGGATTTCTAAAATATGCTCAGCCTTTGACCTTAACAGATTGTAAATAAAGGTCATATAAAGGGAATACCTTGAATTAAATAAAATAATTTGAATAAATCTTGTTTTATTTAAAAAACTTATTATTTTAATTAAAATTCGTGATATTTTGATAAGAGTCTAAATTTTCATTATATTTTATTTTTTTGTTGTTAAAATAATGCCATCTACTTGCTTTAGTACTTGAAACGATCCAATTTAAACTCGTAAAAAGTGCTAACTACTATAGAAGCGCAAATATAAGGAGTTAGTTAAAAAACTTAATTTGTACAAAATCTTAGCCCCAATTTGTATGGTATTGTAAAACAAAGTTTGTTTATTACAATTATGGTTAATGACAAAAACAGTTTTTTCGCTCTCCTGTAAAATTGTGAATTTGTAGATAGCACTATTTGAATATAAACCCTCGATATATTTTTGTCGAATTTAAAATGTTTTGTAACATATTTAGTATCGAAAAAAATGTTAAAAAATTTTGAATTGTACTCCAACGCAGGGGATGTTGGACACCAAGCATCTGTTCTGATTGGTCTTAACTTGGTAAGCCCAGACTAATCTTGGTTATCCTTCGCCTCAACTGTGGACACTGGCCTACTCGTGGTATCACCCGGGAAACTATATTAACACCCGTTAATGTAGTGAGCTAACATGTGCCGCGAGTTCTCCCATAAGAACTATAAAAATATGTTAGAACGTGGGGCTAGTAACCCACTACTGGTAAAAACAACTACTATGAAAAAGTTAAATTATAATAAAAATGGTCCCCTTATGTTAGAAGGACGTCCGAAACTTCGATGAAAAGACCAAGTAGAGGAAAGTCTTTCAAAGCTTGGCCTACGAAATTGGCGGTATTGGTGTGCATACCGATCGAAGGCATGGAATTCTAAAATATGCTCGGCCTTTGACCTCAACAGGTTGTAAATATTGTAAAGTAAATAAGTACTCCAACGTAGGCTTAGGAGAATTTAAAACCCAACTATTAATAAAGATTAATATATTGGAATTTATAGATTGATTCCTATTTTTAAGTACTTTTTCTAAATGGAAGTGCTGCAGTTGAGTTGGCTCGGGCTATAATTAACAAGTTTTGCTTGATCGTGGGATCAAATCCCAACGGCAGTAATTACCAAAACAGATGCTTTGCAAGTGTACCAAACCTATCGCGAAAAGTAAGTCAACAATATTTATCGCCTTAAAGCTGACTTCTATATAATTTTAAACCTTATATTAATTATTTATTATTTAAACAAAAATATTTGTTTTTAAATCTACTCACAAATAACTTAAAGTTTTGAAAATTATCATTCTACTTCCTCTGTATTCCCCTGTATCCCAAGATTCCACCTTTAATCAGATGCGCAAAAATGTGTCAAAATGTCTATTAATTTTTCCGCAATCTAATCACATCTATAAAATACTACTACTCCATGTTCAATGCGACCAAGAGATGGACCACACATTTAGCAATTTTAGAAGCCATGATCAATTTAAACTTAAATGCACAAATGTAAAATTGCCAGAGAATTTAAAATGTCAAAATAAAAAGTCAACTTCATTTATTATTTTGCATGTGTAACGAGCTACTGAAGTTGGATAAAATATGTGTATAATATCGATTGGTTTTTCAGTACGAGAGAAAAATACAGGGTTAGAGAAGTGATCGTGAATCGTGAGATTACTTTATTTGTTGCGCTAATAGAATGTGAACCGCAGAGGTCCTAAGTTCGATCCCCGGCCAGACTCACTTAAAAAAAAAAATAATTTTCAAAAAAGCGGCGGTTCACCTCATAACTCAGTTAGCCACTGGTTATTGAGTATTAGGCTATGTAAAACTTCCCTAACTAATGCATTTGCCGTTTGGAGCTGGAGTTAAAACGTAGGTCCCTTTCATTGAGTCTAAAAATAGAATCGGATGCAGATGCATTGTCTGAGAATTATGTCGGAGTTCAATTAAACTTCTTAGAATAGAGATAGCGACATTAGGTATTGGTAAACGTATTTTATTCCAGATCATTTTCATTAATTTGATGGTGAAAAATAAGGAAATTTGATGTAATTACAAAATGGAATAGCTAGACTTGGTTGTTATGTAGTTTCAAAAACGGCCTCATTTTTCACGGCTTACAATACGATTACCAAATTGAGTTCGGTGAAAATTTAATTTTTCGGAAAGAGTCTGTCAACTGGAGCCTAGATCATGTGATTTTACGGCTTTAAAATATTATTTGTGGGTCTATGTTAATTCTTATTTCTATAGGGGCAAGAGTATGAATGAACCAGTTGAAGTGTAGCCGCTAACTTCGTTATATGCACATAAGTTTTACTTAGAACCCTGACTTTAATTCCACTATTCATATATTACCACTGAATTTACGAATGTTGACTTGCATCAAGTGATCATGTCAATCGATAAACGATCGATTGTGGCACAATATTTCGTTTTTAATGCAACAGAAATAAAACAAATAACAGAACCAAGATTTGCAAAGTAACTAAAAAGCAGGATCACATTTAAAAGAAACTCATCGGACATAAACCAGAAGTCACAGGTAATGATTACCATGAAAACTCTGGGATTATAAATTGTTTTAGTAGTCGCTGCTGATAATGATGATCGTAGCTTTCTTCGTCTTCATCATTAAGGTTGATGTTGCTGTTGTTCTTTATTGTCGACTCTGAAATGTTGTCAATAAAAAAGTAAAATTGTTGCTTTAACAAATATTGTCAATTGATTTTTTTTCTTTTGCAATTTTAGTAGCGAAAATCTTCCCTGCTCACATACCGTTTGGTACTTGGGGAACCCTTAAACAATAATTGCTTCTGTGGCTGCTGTGAGAATATTTTTCTTGTTTACAAGCCAGAACTTTTTCAGTGGGACTTCAAGACATTTAGGTGTGAACTATCAAGGGATTTTAAGCGGCAATTGTAAGAAAATACATTAACTAGACTCCAAAGAAATGTAAACTCGACTGCCTTTAACAACGAATTGTTTTGCGCTTAATTTCTATTGTTTTGCGGTTTGTCGCAAAATCTTATTTTCCAATTAGAAATTATACGATTAACAGTATCACCGCTGCGGTAACACATCTATTTTCTCACTGTGTTTTTTTTCACTTCTTTCGGTTGCTGCCAAACCATAACCGTTTTTTTTTCTTTTTTTGAAATTAAAGATTTAGATGATGTTGAGGATGATTATGAGGCACGCTTCAGAGCTTCATGTGCGTAACTTGAAACCTTTATTAAGATACAGATTACAAAGAGACTTTTGCCTGCTTGAAGATTTTCTTTCGGGGATGTTTGAAATTTGTATGACAACATAATGGCTAATAAACAAATGTATACATAATTTGATTTCATTATGGAATTGATTCAAATTAGGAGACAGTGTAGAGTAAAATTAATGATACACGTTGTCAAGGGGGTCAATAATTGAGATTTAACACAAGTGACTTTTTTGGAAACTGGTGGAAAGCAGAGGCTAACAATAAGTCGGCTAACATTGATTTTAGCCGACTTAAAATTTTCTTTAGAAAAATTTTTTATAAAAAAAATTTTTCTATAGAAAAATTTTTGATGAAAAAATTTTTACAAAAAAAAAAAAAAAATTCTATAGAAAAATTTTTAATAAAAGAATTTTCTATCGAAAAATTTTTGATCAAAAAATTTTCGATAGAAAAATTTTGATAAAAAAATTTTGATAGAAAAATTTTTGATAAACAAATTTTCTATAGAAAATTTTTTGATAAACAAATTTTCTATAAAAAAATTTTCTATAGAAAAATTTTGATAAAAAAATTTTCTACAGAAAAATTTTCTATAAAAAAATTTTTGATAAAAAAATTTTCCATTGAAAATTTTTTATAAAAAAATTTTCCATAGAAAAATTTTTGATAAAAAAGCTTCTATAGAAAAATTTTTGATAAAATAATTTTCTATAGAAATTTTTTTTATAAAAATTTTCTATAGAAAAATGTTTGGTAAAATTTTCTATAGAAAAATTTTTGATCAAAAAATTTTCGATAGAAAAATTTTGATAAAAAAATTTTGATAGAAAAATTTTTGATAAAAAAAATTTTCTTTAGAAAAATTTTAATAAAAAAAAAAATTTTATAGAAAAATTTTTGATAAACAAATTTTCTATAGAAAAATTTTTGATAAAAAAATTTTCTATAAAAAAATTTTTGATAAAAAAATTTTCTATAGAAAAATTTTGATAAAAAAAATTTTCTATAGAAAAATTTTGATAAAAAAAATTTTCTATAGAAAAATTTTGATAAAAAAAATTTTCTACAGAAAAATTTTCTATAAAAAAATTTTTGATAAAAAAATTTTCCGTTGAAAATTTTTGATAAAAAAATTTTCCGTTGAAAATTTTTGATAAAAAAATTTTCTATAGAAAAATTTTTGATAAAAAAGTTTCTATAGAAAAATTTTTGATAAAAAAGTTTCTATAGAAAAATTTTTGATAAAAAAGTTTCTATAGGAAATTTTTTATAAAAATTTTCTATAGAAAAATGTTTGGTAAAATTTTCTATAGAAAAATTTTTGATCAAAAAATTTTCTATAGAAAAATTTTGATAAAAAAATTTTGATAGAAAAATTTTTGATAAAAAAATTTTGATAGAAAAATTTTTGATAAAAAAAATTTTCTTTAGAAAAATTTTGATAAAAAAAAAATTTTATAGAAAAATTTTTGATAAACAAATTTTCTATAGAAAAATTTTTGATAAAAAAATTTTTGATAAAAAAATTTTCTATAAAAAAATTTTCTATAAAAAAATTTTTGATAAAAAAAATTTCTATAGAAAAATTTTGATAAAAAAAATTTTCTATAGAAAAATTTTGATAAAAAAAATTTTCTACAGAAAAATTTTCTATAAAAAAATTTTTGATAAAAAAATTTTCCGTTGAAAATTTTTGATAAAAAAATTTTCTATAGAAAAATTTTTGATAAAAAAGTTTCTATAGAAAAATTTTTGATAAAAAAGTTTCTATAGAAAAATTTTTGATAAAAAAGTTTCTATAGAAAATTTGTTGATAAAAAAATTTTCTATAGAAATATTTTTGAAATTTTCTATAGAAAAATTTTTTGTCAAAATTTTTTTTTATAGAAAATTTTTGATAAAAAAAATGTCTATAGAAATTTTTTGAAAAAATATTTTTGATAAAATTTTTTTTTTTTTTAAATTTTTGATAAAAAATTTTTTTTTTGAAAAATTTTCTATAGCAAAATTTTTGATAAAAAATTTTCTATAGAAAAATTTTTCATAAAAAAATATAGAAAATAAATAAAATAATTTAAAATTTCTTGACAAAACAATTTTCTATAGAAAATTTTTGATAAAATAATTTCCTATTAAAAAATTTTGTATAGAAAAATTTTTGATAAACAAATTTTCTAAGGAAAAATTTTTAATAAAAAAATTTTTTGACAAAAAAATTTTTTATAGAAAAACTTTTGGTTAAAAAAATTGTATATAGAAAAATTGTTGATAACTAATTTTCTATAGAAATGTGAAATTAAAGTGGATAGAGAACAATGAAAAACGAACAAACATACATATCATGAGCAACTTGTGTGTTTAGCCTTCTCTCATTTGATAATCGTCTTCATTAGTTGTTTCCGAATTAGAGTGAAGGCGGTACTCTTTTTGATGGGACTTTTCAAAACGACCATACGGCAAATCTAAGTATGGAAGTACGGAACATCTTTGGTTTATGACATACCAATTAGCAGTTCCAACAAATTATAATGGTTTTCTAAAAATGAAAAATTCGGGTGCCTAGTTTTTATTAGTGAAATTATCCTTATTTAGGAAGTGAACAATTTACGACATATCCATCATATTATCGGCAGTTCTTGTTTAAATTTCTCCACAATCATTTTAATATGTAATCTAATAAAACAAATCATGACAACTAATTCTTAATAACACGCTCATTTAAAGTCCGTCCACACTCGGTCTCGGATTGCATTTGTAGCAACAGCTACAGATAACAATATGTAAAACAAATAAAATATTAATACTCTCAGCCGGCAAGCGGTAAAATTAAGATGATCAAAGATTTTGCGAATTAAATAACTAAACAGCTTAAAACACAAACCGCTTTAGAAAATAACAAATAAAATATAAATAAACAAAAAAGTAGGAAAAAACCTCTAGCGCACCATCTCTCACACAAACTAGTAGTGATGCGTCAAAAGTAACATGATATGTGGTCAACTTAACTCAAACTCAAGTCAACGGGTACGTCTTATGCTTGTATTTACTTCTTGTACGAGTAGTACTACTTGTATAAATAAGATTCGAGCTTAGATGTAGATGAACGAACTACAAGACTTTGTCATGGATATTCTTTCAACCAGCCAAACAGTCATCTCACAATATCATCCGTCCATCCATTCAGCGAACCCAACTTAAAGCAGTAGCCCACACCGGCATTAGAATAAACATTAGAGCGAGCTTTGCTAATGTAGTAATAATGAAAACGAAAAATAAAATAAAAAATATTAAGGCAGTAAACGGCAAACGATCACACACGTTAGGGTTCACTGATTCCTTTTATTATTTTGCTCTACAGCGACTTTTTGCAAGTCCCTTTACTCCCTGCTCTACTTCTGGTCCCCTTAGTAGATTCTTGCGGGTACGACTATGTATGATGATTATTCATTTATCTTGGTTGTGGTTATTTTTGTTAAGATTGTGTAATACAATCTACTTGTATGAGTTTAGCACAAACACGGATATTTTATATTAAAAATATATATAGAAATTTCGAGATACAGCCCGAATAAAATGTTGGTAAAACAAAAGTTTCATCGGTATAATTCTCGTTTTTAAATTTCTCTTAATTTTAGCTAATTCACTGATCATTTCTCAAAATTAAACTCACATTTTTCTTTAAGTGTATTTTGGATACGTGTTTATTGTTATTTACCTTTTTGACTTTTGCATGTCTAATAATACGACTTAATAACTTAATGTTATTTTTTTTTTGTGCAGTTTAAGATTTTGCCTTTTTTTCTCATACACAGATGGATGAATAGGTGGATGGATGGAATAGATAGGATGGATGGCTGGTTAGGTAGTGGTCACATTATTATGTCTAATATTATTATTCGTTGGTGTGTGCGAGTGTTTGCGACTGTTTGTGTGTGGGTCCTCTAAGTCTAACAGCAAATTTAATTAGACACTTTTGTATGCACGAGTTCATGTTACGAAAATGTCGAAGAATACGTATGTACGTCGACGATGTTTGAAGTATATTTTTGTATGCAACTGAGTTGGATCGTGGTACATGTATGAATGGAGTTGATTCGCAGCGTATACGTATTAAATATATTTTACAGTTTGTCTTGAAAGTAAGGTCTTTTTTCTAGGTTTGTTTCTGGAAACAGTTTTTAGTTAACATTTTAGCTCTATGTTAACCTTCACGTCAGTGATATAGTTCACACAACTCTAATGGCGTGGTAGGTTATCAGACACCATTTATATGGCTTATATTTTCCAAGATCCATATCTATATGCATAATAATTTATTAATTTTATTTCGAAAATTCGTGTGATTTCTTATTTTTTGGTTCGCGTCTGCTGGACTACACATCAGTCGCAGAGGGTTAAGTTCCTAATTTAATTAAAATTATTAAATAGTTCAGTTCCAGGCTTAGATTTAAGCAAAAACACATAATCAGGCGTAGGCAGGCCATACCACCAGAAGCCGAAGACTTTTACAAATATTTTTTTATAGAAACTTTTTTGATAAAAATATTTTACTCTGGGAAATTATTTTTTATAGAAAATTTTTGGATAAAAATATTTTTTTGTGAAAATTTTTCTATAGAAAAATTTTCGAGAAAGAAATTTTCTATAGCAAAATTTTTAATAAAAATAGGTTTTACTGAAAATTTTTGGTAAAAAACTCATTTTATAGAAAAATGTTAAAAAAAAAAAAATTGTTCTGTAGAAAAATTTTCAAAAAAAAAATTTTTTTCTGTTGAAAAATTTTCAAAAAAAAAAAATTTTTCCATTAAAAAATTAAAAAAAAAAAAAATTTTCTATAGAAAAATTACAAAAAAAATGTTTCTATAGAAAAATTTTCGATAAAAATATTTTTCTATAGAAAAATTTTCAAGAAAAATATTTTTCTATAGAAAAATTTTCAAGAAAAATATTTTTCTTGAAAATTTTTCGATAAAAAAAATTTTCTATAAAAAATTTTTCTATAAAAAAATTTTCGATAAAAAAATTTTTCTATGGAAACATTTTTTTAACGAAAATTTAATATACAAAAATTTTTCTATACAAAAATTTTTTGTCGAAAATTTTTCTATAGAAAAAATTTTTTTTCGAAAATTTTTCTATGGAAAAAATTTTTTCTCGAAAATTTTTCTATAGAAAAATTTTTTGTACAGAAAAAATTTTTCTATTGATAAATTGTTTTTATTGAAAATTTTTCTATTGATAAATTTTTTTATTGAAAATTTTTCTGTAGAAAAATTTTTTTATCGAAAATTTTTGTATAGAAAAATTTTTCTAAAACTTTTCTATAGAAACATTTTTGATAAAAAAACTTTTCTATAGAAAAATTTTCGATAAAAAAATTTTTCTATAGAAAAAATTTCGATAAAAAAATTTTTCAATAGAAAAATTTTCGATAAAAAATTTTTCGATAAAAAAAATTTTTCTATAGAAAATTTTCGATAAAAAAATGTTTCTATAGAAAAATTTTCGATACAAAAATTTTTCTATAGAAAAATTTTCGATACAAAAATTTTTCTATAGAAAAATTTTCGATACAAAAATTTTTCTATAGAAAAATTTTCGATACAAAAATTTTTCTATAGAAAAGTTTTCAATATAAAAATTTTTCTATAGAAAAATTTTCAATATAAAAATGTTTCTATAGAAAAATTTTCAATATAAAAATGTTTCTATAGAAAAATTTTCGATATAAAAATGTTTCCATAGAAACATTTTCGATATAAAAATTTTTCTATAGAAAAATTTTCGATAAAAAAACTTTTCTATAGAAAAATTTTCTATAAAAAAATTTTTCTATAGAAAAATTTTCGATAAAAAAATTTTTCTATAGAAAAATTTTCAATAAAAAAATTTTTCTATAGAAAAATTTTCAATAAAAAAAAAATTTTATAAAAAAATTTTCAATAAAAAAATTTTTCTATAGAAAAATTTTCGATAAAAAAATTTTTCTATAGAAAAATTTGCGATAAAAAATTTTTCTGTAGAAAAATTTCCGATAAAAAAATTTTTGTATAGAAAAATTTTCGATAAAAAATTTTTTCTATAGAAAAATTTTCGATAAAAAATTTTTTCTATAGAAAAATTTTCGATATTTTTTCTATAGAAAAATTTTCGATAAAAATTTTTTCTATAGAAAAATTTTCGATAAAAAATTTTTTCTATAGAAAAATTTTCGATGAAAAATTTTGTCTATAGAAAAATTTTCGATAAAAAAAATTTTTCCATAGAAAAATTTTCGATAAAAAATTTTTTCTATAGAAAAAAATTTTTCTATAGAAAAAAATTTTTCTTTAGAAAATTTTTCGATAAAAAAATGTTTCTATACAAAAATTTTCGATAAAAAAATTTTTCTATAAAAAATTTTTGATAAAAAAGTATTTCTATAGAATAATATCTTTTTAATTTTTTTGTTTAATTTTTTGTGGAAATGAGGAAAATAATCTTAAAAATATATCTGAAAACAATCGATTTGAAAACGATCGATTTCCATCACATGCTGGTATTTCTGTTAGTTTTTAGGTGTAGACATTTTTTCTAACTTACTGTAAGTTTTGCCATTAAAACATTTACAAAAAAATTTAATAAAATTTCCTGATGCTTAAATTTAAACCGCAATAATGTTGACAGTGTGTTGTGGTTTCTTACTCACGCTTTTCAGCACACACTTACATATATGTCTTGACATAAATATTTCTGCATATGGGCCTGTGTAAAGACGTCTTAGGAAAAACTGTCCGTCTTTCTAACAAAATTACATATAAAACTTGGTAATTTTCCTTAAAAATTCAAACTTAAGATCTCAAATGACCGTTAAGCCGATCTGGTGTTACTTTTTAGCGATTTTTTCCAAAAGTGTCATAATAATGTAATAATATTTATTTTAAATTTAATATTAATGCTACTGAAAAAAAGTTGTTTAATATTAAAGATGAAATGTTTAAAAGAGACGATTTACCTTTTTTCAAAAGATTTGAGGCATGAGGATTACGACTTTTTGTATTCAACGATGAACAGTTCCATCGATGCCATTGAAACTAGGGAGAGGAAAGGAAAAGGAAATTATAATTTTGATAATCGAAAAAGTGGGGTTTTATGAAAATTACCTGTATTTGACACTCTCTAATGGCCAAATCTAAACCCTCTAAGGCAGCCGTGGTTACATCACTGGCTTTATAACATAATTCCAATTGATCTTTGGTTAAACCGGGCACCGAACGGCATGTAGCCCGACCATCAGGTAAACAATGAAAACTGTAATTGATACAAAGAAATCGGTAATTAATTTTGAGTTAACTAGGGTTAATAGATTTGTTTTAAATACATATTATCAATGACTCGAATTACACTTAAGTTTTGTGATTGATGATTTTGAATGAAATAAATTTAAATTTGAAACATTTGCAAATTTTTAATTAAGTTTTCTTTTTTGTGATTATAATGAACTCTAACATCATGTGATTACCATTTAAAATACAATTTTACATTATCATTTTTCATATTAATCTAAAATTTACATCTCAAAACTTGTTTACCCATCTGAAACGTTTAAGTGAGATTCCGCTAATATAAAGCCTCAATCCTTCTAAGTCTATTATCAATTCAAGTGATTAAAGTAGAAAAAAAAACTTCTTAGCAAAAGAATTCTGAAAAAAAACTACAAAAAACTGATAAGAAATGACCGGCAGAAGCCCTGAAAACATAAAAAATCTCTTGGAAGTTATTTCAGTTTAAACTTTCGAATTCAACGTTTGGGTGTAAATAAATAAATTTATTGATCAATAAATATTGTAAATAATATAATGGAAATAGTTTCAGTATTTTTTATATTGTTCATTTTGATTCCAAATGTAAGTTTTGAGAAATTTTGTTGTAATTATAAAGTGAAATTAAAATAAATTTCTTTTAGAATCTGGGTCAAGAATCGGAAACTTTTAAGTATAATGAAATAGAGCAGGAAAGTGTTACTGTCAGCACGATCGGAAATTTGGATTTGGATGACAGAGAAAGTCTAACAACTGAGATTTCTTTGAAATTGAAGAATTTGGAGGCTTTTGAAAATTTGGAACAAAGTTCTCTAAAAACTGCGGAATTGTTGAAAGTTAATGATGTTACTACGGAAGTTTTTACTGAGAATATGAAGGAAAATGATCAGGGTTCTTTGAACTTATTAAATATAACCGGAAACCAAAATGTATTTCTGGAAGATCAGAGTTTTATGAACTTTTTTAATGTTACCGGAAAACAAGAAATCAGTTTTAATAACTCAAATATGATGCTTCCTATTTCGAGATCTGAAGAAGTTCAAATAGCTTTTAGTGAACTAGATCCCGGGAAATATCTAGAAGAAAGAAAAGTTCTAAAAAATCAAGGACATCAGTCAGTAGTAGAGGACTTAATACCTTCGATCAACAAGCAAGAGGATCTTCAATTTATTTCAGAGAAACTGGGTTTGGAGGAAGTGTCTAATATTGCCCTAAAACCAGAGGAAGTTTCAATCATTTTAAAAACTTTAACGACTGCCATTAACGAACACGAAGTCGTTCAAAGTATTTCGGTACATTCCCTAAATCAAGCAAATAATTTAGAGTTGAAAGCTGAAGAAGTTCCCACAATTTTAATGGTTTCAACACCCGCTATCGAGGATCGAAAAACTCAAACTATTTCCGAAAATTTTATACACGAAAATGCAAATTTAAAAGATCAAGAGGTTCCGGCTGCCTCCAAACATGACGATCCACATATTTCCGAGTCTTTTAACTTCCAAAAAAATATTTCTGTCCTAAAAGATGAAGACGTTCCAATGATTTTAAGGCTATTAACACCTGAAATGCCTAAAAGTAGTCCAGAAGATATTTCATATTTCAAGGCTAATAAAGAGCCTTACGAGTCCAGGGGCAACCAAGATAATGTCAAACTTATTTCGGGAAGTTCCAAGGACTACCAAGCGAATTCTATGTATTCTACGAAAGTTCAAAGTTCTTCCGAAATTTCAGAAAACTTTCATGAAGAACAAAATATTCCAGAAACTCAGGAAATACAAACAACTTTGGAAACCCCAAGTCACGATCTGGAAGATCCAATGTCTGTTACTTCTAAAACTAATCATGCAGATATTTCTGACTTGAAAGATGCCAATTCTCAAACTTTTTCCAAAAATTCTGAAAAAGGTCAGACAAATTTAGGAGACTCCAATCCTTCGATTTCAGAACAAGAATATATAGGAACTCTTTCTGGAAAGCCTGTAAAGGATCAAGAAGAAAACACTATTCTAAAAGTAGAAGAAATTGACCTCTTGACGCTTTTGAAACCATTAAAGGCAGATAACAAACTGGACGAAAAGTTAAAATCAGAAGATCCAGAGATCGTTACAAAAACTGCAGAGGGCCAACAATCTAATGTCTATAACTCAAAAACCAGTGAAGAAAATTTTAAACCAGAACCTAAGATTGAGGCTACAAATAATACAGAAGAACAACAATTTAATGTCTATAACTCTAAAACCAGTGAAGAAAATTTTAAAACGGAACATTCAGAGATCGACCTGATTTTTAAATCTACAAAGACTGAAGCTTTAAATAATCTGGAAGAACGACAATCTTATGTCCATAACTCTAAAGCCAATGAAGAAAAGTTGAAAACTGAAGATCCCAAGAACGAAAACTCTGGAAATAGTAAGGAAAGATTAGAAACTGAGAACCAGAAAACCTTTTTCGAAAGCTCTTTTACTAGTGAAAACAAGTTTAAAACTGAAGATTCTGAAACCTTAAAAGTTGATCAAACTATTTCTCCAAAGTCCTTGGAAACTGAAGAAGATCAAATCTCCAGTTCTGAAGAAAATCAAACAAAAACTAAAACTCAAATCAGCCTGGAAGATTATTCAGTTAAACAAATGAATTTCATTATGGATCATTTACTCATTGAAACCCAAGAATTTGTAGCCAAGGTCTTACAGGCCAGCATTAACTCCGTATTCCCCCGATCCCATCTAAAGCGCTATGCTGAAAGTTTAAACCGTATCCTAAATCCCGAGACTGACAGTGATTATAGCTATGAAATAATTGGTGAAATCAAAGTCAAGACACAAGATGAAATCTATGAGGACATTTTTCATAAATTAAACTTTTTCAAAAGTAAAATCTCAAGACATCTAAACAAATATCTACCGCAAGATTGGTTAAGCGAATACCGTAACCAAAAAACCGATTGGGCCATATGGCTGGATAAGGCCTCGGAACAAATTCACCGAGAGTTTAACAATTACTTAAACGAAGAAGAGGATCATATTAAATATCAATATTTCAATGAGGCTTTTGATGATATATCGCGGGCCACAGAGATTCATCATAAACTGGCTTTGCTGGTAGATTTGGTGAAGATTGTTAAGAATAAAAAACAAATAACTTTTATGGATTTATATATGCAGACTTAGTTCTTAAAATAATAATAGAAAAATTTAGTTAAAATATTTTATTTTATTTTATTTAGCATAAATATTTAAATAAATACATTCATGATTTTATAATAATCATTGAAAATTTTCAAATTTCATTGGCTTTTAATTCCTTAAATCTAGCAAATAACTGTTCCCTTTGGACAATATCCTGTTGATTATTAATTTCCTGCAACAAATCAAAGAGATGCCTATGCCTTTCTAGGCCCTCTTCCGAGAATCTGTGCCTCAAAACATTAGCTGCCTTGGAAAATTTATTATTACATTTGCGCTCCTCTATGGAAAGGCGTGCCAACAACTCAAACATGCCCAAAAGACCACGTCTCAAAATAATATCCTCTCTTTCTTGTTTAGCCAAACCTGACTTAATGGTGGCTATCAATTGCTGCAATTCCATCAACAAAGCCTCTTTTTCGGGAATACTTCCGCCCTGCTCCCTCAAACGCTGGGCATTCACACTATATTGATACAACATTTCAGCTGTATTACCCCTTTCTCCCAAAGGTATGGAGTCCAAAAGTCTATCCGTAAAAGCTTGGGTCAACTTTAGCATATTATCCAGCTTAATATTGGTTATAATATCCACATAATTATAGAATTGTTTAATATTTTTCCTTTCCTGCTCTTCATTATTTCCATTTACGTAACCCGACTGAGCAGAGATGACCTGTTTTTAGTAAAACGCAATTGCTATTATATGAGGAATTTTTTCTATAAAATTTTTGTCTTGTTTGTTCCACTTACTTCCACGCCGATCGCTACTAATATTAAAAATATTTTGAAATTCATGTTTCACCGGGTATCGTTAAATTTAAACTAATGCATTAGGCTCAGATTCACTTTCCGTTCGCCTTTAGATTTGATCTCAAAAAACTAATTTCCAATTCAAAAGATCTCTTTTGACAATGAAATCTCATTGCAATACTCATTTAGTTTGAATTTTTAATGTTTGTTATCAATTATACTCTTTGTTTAATTAATTGATTGTTCTTAAAATAAAACAAGTAAGTCGAAATTAAACAAATCCCGACTATTTGACACCCTACACCACTAAACCAAATTTGGTGAAATTTTTCTTAAAGAAAAATTTTGATGAAATTTTTCTTATAAAAAAAGTTTGATGAAATTTTTCTTATGGAAAAATTTTGATGAAATTTTTCTTATGGAAAAATTTTGATGAAATTTTTCTTATGGAAAAATTTTGATGAAATTTTTCTTATGGAAAAATTTTGATGAAATTTTTCTTATGGAAAAATTTTGATGAAATTTTTCTTATAGAAAAATTTTGATGAAATTTTTCTTATAGAAAAATTTTGATGAAATTTTTCTTATAGAAAAATTTTGATGAAATTTTTCTTATAGAAAAATTTTGATGAAATTTTTCTTATAGAAAAATTTTGATGAAATTTTTCTTCTAGAAAAATTTTGATGAAATTTTTCTTCTAGAAAAATTTTGATGAAATTTTTCTTCTAGAAAAATTTTGATGAAATTTTTCTTCTAGAAAAATTTTGATGAAATTTTTCTTCTAGAAAAATTTTGATGAAATTTTTCTTATAGGAAAATTTTGATGAAATTTTTCTTCTAGAAAAATTTTGATGAAATTTTTCTTATAGAAAAATTTTGATGAAATTTTTCTTATAGAAAAATTTTGATGAAATTTTTCTTATAGAAAATTTTGAAGAAATTTTTCATATAGAAAAATTTTAATGAATTTTTTCTTATACAAAAAATTTTGATGAAATTTTTCTTACAACAAAATGTTAATCATATATTTCTTACAAAATGATGAAATTTTTCTTGTATAAAAATTTTGATAAAATTTTTCTTATAGAAAAATCTTGTTGAAATTTTTTTAAATAAAAGATTTTTATGGAACTTTCTTATAGAAAAATTTTGATAAAATGTTTCTTATAGAAAACTTTTGATGTCATTTTTATTAAAGAACAATTTTGATGAAATTTTTCTTGTAGAAAAATTTTTATGAAATTTTTGTTATAGAAAAATTTTGATGAAATTTTTCTTATAGAAAATTTTGAAGAAATTTTTCATATAGAAAAATTTTAATGAATTTTTTCTTATACAAAAAATTTTGATGAAATTTTTCTTACAACAAAATGTTAATCATATATTTCTTACAAAATGATGAAATTTTTCTTGTATAAAAATTTTGATAAAATTTTTCTTATAGAAAAATCTTGTTGAATTTTTTTTATATAAAAGATTTTTATGGAACTTTCTTATAGAAAAATTTTGATAAAATGTTTCTTATAGAAAAATTTTGATGTCATTTTTATTAAAGAACAATTTTGATGAAATTTTTCTTGTAGAAAAATTTTTATGAAATTTTTCTTGTAGAAAAATTTTGATGAAATTTTTCTTATAGAAAAATTTTGATGAAATTTTTCTTATAGAAAAATTTTGATGAAATTTTTCTTATAGAAAAATTTTGATGAAATTTTTCTTATAGAAAAATTTTGATGAAATTTTTCTTATAGAAAAATTTTGATGAAATTTTTCTTATAGAAAAATTTTGATGAAATTTTTCTTATAGAAAAATTTTGATGAAATTTTTCTTATAGAAAAATTTTGATGAAATTTTTCTTATAGAAAAATTTTGATGAAATTTTTCTTATAGAAAAATTTTGATGAAATTTTTCTTATAGAAAAATTTTGATGAAATTTTTCTTATAGAAAAATTTTGATGAAATTTTTCTTATAGAAAAATTTTGATGAAATTTTTCTTATAGAAAAATTTTGATGAAATTTTTCTTATAGAAAAATTTTGATGAAATTTTTTCTAATAGAAAAATTTTGATGAAATTTTTTCTAATAGAAAAATTTTGATGAAATTTTTTCTAATAGAAAAATTTTGATGAAATTTTTTCTAATAGAAAAATTTTGATGAAATTTTTCTTATAGAAAAATTTTGATGAAATTTTTCTTATAGAAAAATGTTGATGAAATTTTTCTTATAGAGAAATTTTGATGAAATTTTTCTTATAGAAAATATTTTATAAAATTTTTCTTATAGAAAAATTTTTATAAAATTTTTCTTATAGAAAAATTTTGATGAAATTTTTCTTATAGAAAAATTTTGATGAAATTTTTCTTATAGAAAAATTTTGATGAAATTTTTCTTCTAGAAAAATTTTGATGAAATTTTTCTTCTAGAAAAATTTTGATGAAATTTTTCTTCTAGAAAAATTTTGATGAAATTTTTCTTATAGAAAAATTTTGATGAAATTTTTCTTATAGAAAAATTTTGATGAAATTTTTCTTATAGAAAAATTTTGATGAAATTTTTCTTACAGAAAAATTTTGATGAAATTTTTCTTACAGAAAAATTTTGATGAAATTTTTCTTACAGAAAAATTTTGATGAAATTTTTCTTATAGAAAAATTTTGATAAAATTTTTCTTATAGAAAAATTTTGATGAAATTTTTCTTATAGAAAAATTTTGATGAAATTTTTCTTATAGAAAAATTTTGATGAAATTTTTCTTATAGAAAAATTTTGATGAAATTTTTCTTATAGAAAATTTTGAAGAAATTTTTCATATAGAAAAATTTTAATGAATTTTTTCTTATACAAAAAATTTTGATGAAATTTTTCTTACAACAAAATGTTAATCATATATTTCTTACAGAATGATGAAATTGTTCTTGTATAAAAATTTTGATAAAATGTTTCTTATAGAAAAATTTTGATGTCATTTTTATTAAAGAACAATTTTGATGAAATTTTTCTTGTAGAAAAATTTTTATGAAATTTTTCTTGTAGAAAAATTTTTATGAAATTTTTCTTATAGAAAAATTTTTATGAAATTTTTCTTATAGAAAAATTTTTATGAAATTTTTCTTATAGAAAAATTTTGATGAAATTTTTCTTATAGAAAAATTTTGATGAAATTTTTTCTAATAGAAAAATTTTGATGAAATATTTTCTAATAGAAAAATTTTGATGAAATTTTTTCTAATAGAAAAATTTTGATGAAATTTTTCTTAAAGAAAAATTTTGATGAAATTTTTATTATAAAAAAATTTTGATGAAATTTTTGTTATAAAAAAATGTTGATGAAAATTTTCTAATAGAAGAATTTTGATGAAATTTTTCTTATAGAAAACTTTTTATGAAATTTTTCTTATAGAAAAATTTTGATGAAATTTTATCTTAGAAAAATGTTTATGAAATTTTTCTTATGGAAAAATGTTTATGAAATTTTTTTATAGAAAAATTTTGATGAAATTTTTCTTATAGAAACATTTTGATGACATTTTTCTTATAGAAAATGTTCTCATTTAGGGTATATTTTTTCCGATCTTAACGGTCTCAAAATTTCTCTTAATTTATTTTGAGTATTAGTTTCACTTTTTCTATGATCATTTCTTTTCTATTCTCTTGGTTTAATTTAGTTTTAATTGGAAAAATAAAGTAGTTGGTTTTTAAGAGAAGAGACAAGGGGCAATCTTCCATTTAACCCCATAGACATTAAAATGTTTATAAAGATGTTTTTATAATAGAGATTACTAGAGCAAAACAAATAACAATGAGATAATACAAATAACAAATAATTAACCCATAGTGGGGTGCAATTTGAAACTAAGTCAAATTTATGATCGCTGTAACATAGAAAATAAATATTTAGAAATTTAATTGATTTACATTTGACAGACACAATTTTTAATTTGAAATTGTTCCTTATCTTCCTCAACAAACACAATGGGTTAATAAATTCTAATAAATCTAAAGTAAAACTTAATTTGATGCTGCTGTTTGTTGATTTCAAACTACATCAAAACTAAATTAAGTAAAATTCTCTGTTCTAAACTTTAAATGAAATTCCAAAACTTTTGGGAATTTTCGGTTGAACTAAATATTTATTTGATTTTTTATTAAAATTATAAAGTTAGACTTGGTTTTTGCTAAAATCAAAATAGTTTCACGCTTCAAAAACAAATAAAAATTGAAATAAACTATGGCGCTGAGTTAAATTGAAAAACAAATTGGACACTCTACTTTTGTTCTTAAGCCATACTTGGTTCCAACTTTAGCTTTGCAACTGGCATAGGTTATCAAGCCTGAAACTTCTTTCTAAGTACTAACTTTTTTGACTTCTCAATTTCTTTAAGGCCTCTCAAGTTTTACTTCAATTTTTCAAGCCAACTTTTGAAAACAAGATTTACAATTTGCTACGGTCTCGTACAAAGTTAAAATGATGAACTTCAACTGATACGCGATACTCGTCCGAAATTTTTGAACGTGTGTGAAAATGACACGTACGTATTTTAGCGTAGGATCGTTTTTTTCCAATTTAATGTACGAGTATCTACATTAGGGCAATAAGAAATCTGAAAATACACTAATAAAAGCTGCGAATAAATAACGAAAAAACTGTGTTTATAACAAATCGCTTAAGCATTTCATATAAATTAGGGTGAGCCATACGAATTTCGGTTGGGAAATGGGATTTTGTAGAAATCTGGGGACTTTTTAATATCGAAAAAATTTTTTGATATTTTTTTGAAAGAAAAATATTGACGAAATTTTTCTTATAGAAAACTTTAAGGAAATTTTTTTAATAAGAAAGTTTTGAGTAAACTTTTCTAAAAGAAAAATTTTCAAGAGGCAATTTGTTTTATGGAAAAATATGACAAAAATTTTCCTGATAAAAAAATTGAAAAGAAAAAAGATATTTTCTATAAAAAAATTTAGAGGAAATTGTTCTCGTACAGAAATATTAAGGAAAGTTTTCTTATAAAAAAATATTAAGGAAATTTTTATTATAGAAAAATTTTAAGGAGATTTTTCTTATAGAAAAATTTTACGGAAATTCTTCTTATAGAAAATTTTAAGGAAATTTTTCTTGAAGAAAAATTTTAAGAACATTTTTTTTGTAGAAAAATTTTAAGGAAATTTTTCTTATAGAAAAATTTTAAGGAAATTTTTTTATAGAAAAATTTTAAGGAAATTTTTCTTAAGGATAAATTTTAAGGAAATTTTTCTTACAGAAGTATTTTAAAGAAATTTTTCTTATAGAAAAATTGTAAGTAAATTTTTCTTATAGAAAAATGTTAATGAAATTTTTCTTATAGAAAAATGTTAAGGAAATTTTTATTATAGAAAAGTTATAAAGAAATTTTTCTTATAGAAAACTTGCAAAGAAATTTTTCTTAGAGAAAAATTTAAAGGAAATTTTACTTATAAAAAATTTGAAACTAAATTTTTCTTATAAAAAAATTTAAGGAAATTTTTCTTCTATTAAAACTTTTTTGAAGAAAATTTTTCTTACAGAAAAATTTTTATTTCTCTGACAGAAACATTTATTTTTTTTTTGTAGAAAAATTTTCAGGAAATTTTTCTTATAGAAAAATTTTAAGGAAATTTTTCTTATAGTAAAATTTTAATGAATTTTTTTGTAGAAAAGTTCTAGTAAAATTTTTCTTATAAAAATAATTCTAATAAAATTTTCTTGTAGAAAAATTTTTAAGGAAATTTTTCTTGAAAAAAAAGTTTAAAGAAAATTTTTCTTAAAATTTTGAAATTTTCTTAAAATTTTATAAAAAATTGTTCTTATAAAAAAATGTTAAGGAAATTTTTTTTATAAAAAAATTTTATATAAAATTTTTCTTAAAGAAAAATTTAAAAGAAATTTAAAGCAAAATTTTTCCTTTTTTAAAGGAAATTTTTCTTATAGAAAAATTTTAAGGAAATTTTTTTTAAGAGAATAATATTAATGAAGTCTTTCTTATTGAAACAATTTAATGAAATTTTTCTTTTAGACATTTTTTGTAGAAAAATTCTAATAAAATTTTTCTTATAGAAAAATTCTAATGAACTTTTCTTGTAGAAAAATTTTAAGGAAATTTTTCTGTAAAAAAATTGTTCATAAAGAAAAATTTTAATAAATTTTTTTTATAGAAAAATTTAAAGGAAAGTTTTCTTATAGAAAAGTTTAAAGGAAGTTTTTCTTAAAATTTCAAAATTTTCTTTAAATTTTAAGAAAATATTATCTTATAGAAACATTTTAAGGAAGTTTTTCTGATAAAAAAATTTAAAAGAAAATTTTCTTAAAGAAAATTAAGCAAATTTTTCCTAAAGATAAATTTAAAGGAAATTTCTCTTATAGAAAAAGGAATTTTTCAAGGAAGTTTTCAAATTCTATTTTTTCTGATAGAAAAAATTAAAGAAAATTTTTCTCATAGAAAAATGTTAATACAATATTTCATCTATAAAATTTTTGATAAAATTTTCATTAAGAACATTTTTGGTATAATTTTGTATCTAGAATTTTTTGGATAAAATTTTTCATTGATGAAATTTTTGGTAAAATGTTTTATCTACAAAATTCTGATGAAGTTTTTCATCTAGAAAATTATTAAAACAATTTTTCACCTTCAAAGGTTTTAATAAGATTTTTGTTATAGAATAATTTTTACTAGTCTTTTTATCTAGAAAATTTATTGATGAAAAAATTAAATTTAGTTCTAGTTGTTAGGAGTATATAACACCTTCATGACGAATACCCTAGACAAATGTAACTAACTTTCCCCCCTTACGAGTGGATTTTTGAGTGTAAAGACGCCACTTAAGCAAACATTAGTTTTTGGAGGTTTCATTATTTCACTTTGTTGATGTTTAAAAACGGATTTATCTAACATTTTGGATCACCTTTTGACCTTGAACATGCCAACATGTTAGTCAAACATTCAATTTGCTACAGCAATATTTTCTTAATGTTCCTTTAAACGTCATAAGGTGTGGCTTGCGGGTTTTTTATTATTTCATAAAATCTTTCTTTTTTTCTAAAACCTCAAAGTTCTGCTTAAAAAAAAGAAAAGAAGCCACTTTGGTCAATAAAATACCTACAATATAATTTTGTTTTGATGATGATTTGCTGATGGCGATGACTCTTTTTTTGTATAATTTTTCACAAATTTTGAAACAATTTCATTTCAACAAATCTAAAGTTTTAATGGCTTTCAGAACGTGGTATATCAAAATTAAGAGGCATTCTTTTGTCCATGTTTTTGTATAATGGAACGAACCTGTCCGTCTTGTGACATGTCAATCATTTCACACATGAATAGTTACGACTGCGACTTGTTCGCTCTACACCTCGAGATTTTATTTAAAAGGTTTTTATAGTTTTATTAGATTTAAGCAAATCTAATGATTGTCGTAATCATAAAAATGTTTTTTGTGTGTTTTTAAAATATTTATGATTATTATTTCAGATTTAATTTTAATTAAATTCTCAAGAAAAGACTGAAGACGAAACAAAGAGCAAACATTATTAAAATCAAATTCCATGAATTTGAAAGCAAAATCTGTTGGTGGCAATCAGCACAAAATGCAGTAGCATTTCATTTGGAAACCATTAAAATATGACGAATGTTTGATTAAATCTGTAAAATGTTTGCTATTTTTTTTGTCTAACAACTAAATGGCAATTTGTTGCTCAGCCATCCCAAGGTTAATTATTTTAACAAACTTTTTGTTGGTTTTTTTTATTTGAAATTTTTTATGTTTTTTGTTCTACATATGAGATTGCCTGAATAAAGAAAGAGTTCGTATCTAACATATGATATGATTTCCAAACCTAAAAGTGTTTCATTATTCGCTGTGTGTTCCATTTAAAATTTTTTACAACATTCTAACCTTAAAAAAAGGAATTTGCTTCCTTTTCTCCACATTCCTAATAAATTGAAATTGTTGTATCTAGTTTTTGATTTAATTTTAATTTTAGACTTGCGGTTTTTATCATAGATTTTTTGCTGTTGTTTTGCTTTTAACTCTTGAAATGGAAATTGTTAAAACCAATTTTTTTCCTCCCATTTTTTTTGCTCCAAGAGTCTTAACCTAAAAGCAGACAACAGATTTATTTTTATATTTCATGCGGTTTTAAATCCTTTTATTATTTAATTGACAACACAATCAAAATCCTTGAACTATCTAGCAATTTCTAGCAATTTAAAATACTAAACAATTTAACAAATATTTTAAGGGCATGTTTCTAAAATTTTTTATTTTTATAAGAAATTTATTAAAAATTTATTGCTTCACTAAAATTTTTCAAAAATTTACTATTTTTAAGGGAAATTTTTCAAAAATTTGCTATTTTTATAGGAAATATAAATTTTTTTTACTATTTTTATAGAAAATTTTTTCATAGGAAATTTTCTATTTCTATAGGAAATTTTTCAAAAATTTTCTACTATTAAAGAAAATTTTTCAAAAATTTTTATTTTTATAAGAAATTTTTCAAAAATTTTCTACTTTTATAGGAAATTTTTCAAAAATTTTCTACTTTTATAGGAAATTTTACAAAAATTTACTATTTTTATAGGAAATTTTTCAAAAATTTACTATTTTTATAGGAAAATTTTCAAAAATTTTCAATTTTTATAGGAAATTTTTCAAAAATTTTCTAATTTATAGAAAAATTTTTCAAAAATTTTCTATTTTTATAGGAAATTTTTCAAAAATTTTCCATTTTTATAGGAAATTTTTCAAAAATTTTCTATTTTTATAGGAAATTTTTCAAAAATGTTAAATTTTTATAGGAAATTTTTCAAAAATTTTCTATTTTTTATAGGAAAATTTTCAAAAATTTTCTATTTTTATAGGAAATTTTTCAAAAATTTTCTATTTTTATAGGAAATTTTTCAAAAATTTTCTATTTTTATAGGAAATTTTTCAAAAATTTTCTATTTTTATAGGAAATTTTTCAAAAATTTTCTATTTTTATAGGAAATTTTTCAAAAATTTTCTATTTTTATAGGAAATTTTTCAAAAATTTTCTATTTTTATAGGAAATTTTTCAAAAATTTTCTATTTTTATAGGAAATTTTTCAAAAATTTTCTATTTTTATAGGAAATTTTTCAAAAATTTTCTATTTTTATAGGAAATTTTTCAAAAGTTTTCTATTTTTATAGGAAATTTTTCAAAAATTTTCTATTTTTATAGGAAATTTTTCAAAAATTTTCTATTTTTATAGGAAATTTTTCAAAAATTTTCTATTTTTATAGGAATTTTTTCAAAAATTTTCTATTTTCACAGAAAATTTTTCAAAGTTTCTATTTTTATGTGAAATTTTTTAAAAATTTACTATTTTTATAGGAAATTTTTCAAAAATTTACTATTTTTATAGGAAATTTTTAAAAAATTTACTTTTTTGATAGGAAATTTGTTAAAAATTTACTATTTTTATAGAAAGTTTTTCAAAAATTTACTTGTTTTATAGGAAATTTTTCAAAAATTTACTTTTTTTATAGGAAATTTTTCAAAAATTTACTTTTTTATAGGAAATTTGTTAAAAATTTACTATTTTTATAGGAAATTTTTCAAAAATTTTCTATTTTTATTAGAAATTTTTCAAAAATTTTCTATTTTTATAGGAAATTTTTCAAAAATTTTCTATTTTTATAGGAAATTTTTCAAAAATTTTCTATTTTTATAGGAAATTTTTCCAAAATTTTCTATTTTTATAGGAATTTTTCAAAAATTTTCAATTTTTTTTAGGAAATTTTTCAAAAATTTTCTATTTTTATAGGAAAATTTTCAAAAATTTTCTATTTTTGTAAGAAATTTTTTAAAAATTTTCTATTTTTGTAGGAAATTTTTCAAAAATTTTCTATTTTTTATAGGAAATTTTTCAAAAATTTTCTATTTTTTATAGGAAAATTTTCAAAAATTTTCTATTTTTATAGGAAATTTTTCAAAAATTTTCTATTTTTATAGGAAAATTTTCTATTTTTATAGGAAATTTTTCAAAAATTTTCTATTTTTATAGGAAATTTTTCAAAAATTTTCTATTTTTATAGGAAATTTTTCAAAAATTTTCTATTTTTATAGGAAATTTTTCAAAAATTTTCTATTTTTATAGGAAAATTTTCAAAAATTTTCTATTTTTATAGGAAATTTTTCAAAAATTTTCTATTTTTATAGGAAATTTTTCAAAAATTTTCTATTTTTATAGGAAATTTTTCAAAAATTTTCTATTTTTATAGGAAATTTTTCAAAAATTTTCTATTTTTATAGGAAATTTTTCAAAAATTTTCTATTTTTATAGGAAATTTTTCAAAAATTTTCTATTTTTATAGGAAATTTTTCAAAAATTTTCTATTTTTATAGGAAATTTTTCAAAAATTTTCTATTTTTATAGGAAATTTTTCAAAAATTTTCTATTTTTATAGGAAATTTTTCAAAAAATTTATATTTTTATAGGAAATTTTTCAAAAAATTTATATTTTTATAGGAAATTTTTCAAAAATTTTCTATTTTTATAGGAAATTTTTCAAAAATTTTCTATTTTTATAGGAAATTTTTCAAAAATTTTCTATTTTTATAGGAAATTTTTCAAATACTTTCTATTTTTATAGGAAATTTTTCAAAAATTTTCTATTTTTATAGGAAATTTTTCAAAAATGTTCAATTTTTATAGGAAATTTTTCAAAAATTTTCTATTTTTATAGGAAAATTTTCAAAAATTTTCTATTTTTATAGGAAATTTTTCAAAAATTTTCTATTTTTATAGGAAATTTTTCAAAAATTTTCTATTTTCACAGAAAATTTTTCAAAGTTTCTATTTTTATGTGAAATTTTTTAAAAATTTACTATTTTTATAGGAAATTTTTCAAAAATTTACTATTTTTATAGGAAATTTTTAAAAAATTTACTTTTTTGATAGGAAATTTGTTAAAAATTTACTATTTTTATAGAAAGTTTTTCAAAAATTTACTTTTTTATAGGAAATTTTTCAAAAATTTACTTTTTTTTTAGGAAATTTTTCAAAAATTTACTTTTTTATAGGAAATTTGTTAAAAATTTACTATTTTTATAGGAAATTTTTCAAAAATTTTGTATTTTTATTAGAAATTTTTCAAAAATTTTCTATTTTTATAGGAAATTTTTCAAAAATTTTCTATTTTTATAGGAAATTTTTCAAAAATTTTCTATTTTTATAGGAAATTTTTCCAAAATTTTCTATTTTTATAGGAATTTTTCAAAAATTTTCAATTTTTTTTAGGAAATTTTTCAAAAATTTTCTATTTTTATAGGAAAATTTTCAAAAATTTTCTATTTTTGTAAGAAATTTTTTAAAAATTTTCTATTTTTGTAGGAAATTTTTCAAAAATTTTCTATTTTTTATAGGAAATTTTTCAAAAATTTTCTATTTTTTATAGGAAAATTTTCAAAAATTTTCTATTTTTATAGGAAATTTTTCAAAAATTTTCTATTTTTATAGGAAAATTTTCAAAAATTTTCTATTTTTATAGGAAATTTTTCAAAAATTTTCTATTTTTATAGGAAATTTTTCAAAAATTTTCTATTTTTATAGGAAATTTTTCAAAAATTTTCTATTTTTATAGGAAAATTTTCAAAAATTTTCTATTTTTATAGGAAATTTTTCAAAAATTTTCTATTTTTATAGGAAATTTTTCAAAAATTTTCTATTTTTATAGGAAATTTTTCAAAAATTTTCTATTTTGATAATTATTTATTAAATGTTGATGAAATTGTAAATAAAGAAACATTTGAATGAAATTTAATATTTCTTTAATCGCCGAAGTTCTCATCTCTAAACCGTGACTCTATAAAATACAAAGTTTAAGAATGAATAGTCTTTGTCGCTTTTTTGTTTTGCCAATTCGAATCCAATAAATTTTAGATTTATTGAATTTCTTTCTTGACCTTCAAAGTCGTTCATTGTTTTATAGCTTTTTTCACAAATTAGCTCCCATGAAATGAGATCGATATTTGTGTTTTTTCGTGTTTAACAAATGTAAATCCTTGATTTATTAATAATTTGCGGTCCATTTGATGAAGGCGCTACACAAGAATGTCAGCTTTCCATCAATTCAAGAAAAAGATCAAGATAAAAACCGAAATATTAAAGTAGTTTGATTTTAGTTTCTATGTAAGAAATTCTTTGTTTTAAAACCGTGGGAAAGATTTTAAAAAGCTTTTAATATTTTGTTTCACATGACTTTTTTTCTGGATTCAAAACATTTTTTTTTTCGTAGCAAAGGTATTTTTGAGATTTGAATGAAAATGAAAAGCCAAAAGTGCAGCGTCAATAATATTGAAAAGAAAAAGATTTTATTTTAATGGAACGTTAACGTTACAAAATCGCAAAATTACCTAAAGATCTCAACATCATCGAAAGATTATCGCAACAATAGCAATTATAAAAATCTTTTAGTCTTAAAAGTTAAGTTAAGCAAAAGGTGATACACTTTCATTTGGTCATAAACTGCTAAATTAAAGTTTAAAGAAGAAGATGAAACACTTTTTATCTAAAACACATTTTAACGCTGATAAGCGCCACATTTAACACAATATTCAGCTTTGTAGCCAAAAGACAGACAGACGGATGGATGATAGGATGGAGGTACGAAAGGAGGATTCCTTGGATGGTCAAACAGAACGAAATTTGCCAGATAGTGAAAGAGTGAGTCTGAGTTAAAAAGGAATATCATGGTCATTATATTCATTTATTTTTCAATTTTAAATGCATACCAGCGATAAATTTATAAGCGATCAATTATCGATCGCTTAAAAAATGTTGATTTTTATATTCTGCATAAATATTTCATTGTTGTCTACCAGCATCAGAATCATCGCGATCATTATTGAAATCATTATCGTCATTGCGTGTTTTACAAACTTAATCTTTGTTTGGAAGAGTAGCCACGAAGAATGATTCACCGTTTACACATGCTTTAAGACTTTCCTGGATACTGATCACTTTGCGATCACTTACGAACTATAAACAGAACTTAGTTGCCCTGTTTAATTTACTATTTCTGCTTAAATTTTTAGTAATTCAATTCTTATCAATTTTATTGACTTTAAAGTTTTCTTAAATAAGCACTGAGAGAAAAAATATTTATCTACAAATCTACAGTGCCAGATTAGAGATCATGTACCATTTCAAATATTTTTTCTCGGTGTATCTCTACTTTAGGTATGAACTAAATTGTCTTATACTGTATTATTACTTACTTCTTGCTAAACCCTACAGCATCATTTATCATAATGAATAGAAATGTTGGTCGTTTGGTTAAATCTGATTAATAACTATCCGAAGCAATATATTTTTTTTAATTTCCTATAAAAATAAGAAATTTTTGAAAAATTTCCTATAAAAATAAGAAATTTTTGAAAAATTTCCTATAAAAATAAGAAATTTTTGAAAAAATTCCTATAAAAAAAGAAATTTTTGAAAAATTTCCTATAAAATTAAGAAACTTTTGAAAAATTTCACATAAAAATAAGAAATTTTTGAAAAATTTCCTATAAAAATAGAAAATTTTTAAAAAAATTTCTATAAAAATAGAAAATTTTTGAAAAATTTTCTATAAAAATAAAAAATTTTTGAAAAATTTTCTATAAAAATAGAAAATTTTTGAAAAATTTTCTATAAAAATAGAAAATTTTTGAAAAATTTTCTATAAAAATAGAAAATTTTTGAAAAATTTTCTATAAAAATAGAAAATTTTTGAAAAATTTTCTATAAAAATAGAAAATTTTTGAAAAATTTTCTATAAAAATAGAAAATTTTTGAAAAATTTTCTATAAAAATAGAAAATTTTTGAAAAATTTTCTATAAAAATAGAAAATTTTTGAAAAATTTTCTATAAAAATAGAAAATTTTTGAAAAATTTTCTATAAAAATAGAAAATTTTTGAAAAATTTTCTATAAAAATAGAAAATTTTTGAAAAATTTTCTATAAAAATAGAAAATTTTTGAAAAATTTTCTATAAAAATAGAAAATTTTTGAAAAATTTTCTATAAAAATAGAAAATTTTTGAAAAATTTTCTATAAAAATAGAAAATTTTTGAAAAATTTTCTATAAAAATAGAAAATTTTTGAAAAATTTTCTATAAAAATAGAAAATTTTTGAAAAATTTTCTATAAAAATAGAAAATTTTTGAAAAATTTTCTATAAAAATAGAAAATTTTTGAAAAATTTTCTATAAAAATAGAAAATTTTTGAAAAATTTTCTATAAAAATAGAAAATTTTTGAAAAATTTTCTATAAAAATAGAAAATTTTTGAAAAATTTTCTATAAAAATAGAAAATTTTTGAAAAATTTTCTATAAAAATAGAAAATTTTTGAAAAATTTTCTATAAAAATAGAAAATTTTTGAAAAATTTTCTATAAAAATAGAAAATTTTTGAAAAATTTTCTATAAAAATAGAAAATTTTTGAAAAATTTTCTATAAAAATAGAAAATTTTTGAAAAATTTTCTATAAAAATAGAAAATTTTTGAAAAATTTTCTATAAAAATAGAAAATTTTTGAAAAATTTTCTATAAAAATAGAAAATTTTTGAAAAATTTTCTATAAAAATAGAAAATTTTTGAAAAATTTTCTATAAAAATAGAAAATTTTTGAAAAATTTTCTATAAAAATAGAAAATTTTTGAAAAATTTTCTATAAAAATAGAAAATTTTTGAAAAATTTTCTATAAAAATAGAAAATTTTTCAAAAATTTTCTATAAAAATAGAAAATTTTTGAAAAATTTTCTATAAAAATAGAAAATTTTTGAAAAATTTTCTATAAAAATAGAAAATTTTTGAAAAATTTTCTATAAAAATAGAAAATTTTCTATAAAAATAGAAAATTTTTGAAAAATTTTCTAAAAAATAGAAAATTTTTGAAAAATTATCTATAAAAATAGAAAATTTTTGAAAAATTTTCTATAAAAATAGAAAATTTTTGAAAAATTTTCCATAAAAATAGAAAATTTTTTGAAAAATTTTCTATAAAAATAGAAAATTTTTGAAAAATTTTCTATAAAAATAGAAAATTTTTGAAAAATTTTCCATAAAAATAGAAAATTTTTGAAAAATTTTCTATAAAAATAGAAAATTTTTGAAAAATTTTCTATAAAAATAGAAAATTTTTGAAAAATTTTCTATAAAAATAGAAAATTTTTGAAAAATTTTCTATAAAAATAGAAAATTTTTGAAAAATTTTCTATAAAAATTGAAAATTTTTGAAAAATTTTTTATAAAAATAGAAAATTTTTGAAAAATTTTCTATAAAAATAGAAAATTTTTGAAAAATTTTCTATAAAAATAGAAAATTTTTGAAAAATTTTCTATAAAAATAGAAAATTTTTGAAAAATTTTCTATAAAAATAGAAAATTTTTGAAAAATTTTCTATAAAACTAGAAAATTTTTGAAAAATTTTCTATAAAAATACAAAATTTTTGAAAAATTTTCTATAAAAATAGAAAATTTTTGAAAAATTTTCTATAGAAATAGAAAATTTTTGAAAAATTTTCTATAAAAATAGAAAATTTTTGAAAAATTTTCTATAAAAATAGAAAATTTTTGAAAAATTTCCTATAAAAATAGAAAATTTTTGAAAAATTTCCTAAAAAAATAGAAAATTTTTGAAAAATTTCTTATAAAAATAGAAAATTTTTAAAAAAATTCCTACAAAAATAGAAAATTTTTGAAAAATTTCCTATAAAAACAGAAAATTTTTGAAAAATTTTCTATAAAAATAGAAAATTTTTGAAAAATTTTCTATAAAAATAGAAAATTTTTGAAAAATTTTCTATAAAAATAGAAAATTTTTGAAAAATTTTCTATAAAAATAGAAAATTTTTGAAAAATTTTCTATAAAAATAGAAAATTTTTGAAAAATTTTCTATAAAAATAGAAAATTTTTGAAAAATTTTCTATAAAAATAGAAAATTTTTGAAAAATTTTCTATAAAAATAGAAAATTTTTGAAAAATTTTCTATAAAAATAGAAAATTTTTGAAAAATTTTCTATAAAAATAGAAAATTTTTGAAAAATTTTCTATAAAAATAGAAAATTTTTGAAAAATTTTCTATAAAAATAGAAAATTTTTGAAAAATTTTCTATAAAAATAGAAAATTTTTGAAAAATTTTCTATAAAAATAGAAAATTTTCTATAAAAATAGAAAATTTTTGAAAATTTTCTATAAAAATAGAAAATTTTTGAAAAATTTTCTATAAAAATAGAAATTTTTTGAAAAATTTCCTATAAAAATATAAAATTTTTGAAAAATTTCCTATAAAAATATAAAATTTTTGAAAAATTTCCTATAAAAATATAAAATTTTTGAAAAATTTTCTATAAAAATAGAAAATTTTTGAAAAATTTTCTATAAAAATAGAAAATTTTTGAAAAATTTTCTATAAAAGTTAAAAATTTTTGAAAAATTTTCTATAAAAAGAGAAAATTTTTCTATAAAAATAGAAAATTTTTGAAAAATTTTCTATAAAAATAGAAAATTTTTGAAAAATTTTCTATAAAAATAGAAAATTTTTGAAAAATTTTCTATAAAAGTAGAAAATTTTTGAAAAATTTTCTATAAAAAGAGAAAATTTTTTATTTTGTAATTTTTATCGACCTTTTGGTAATTTATTTTTTCAATATTTCCTATAGTTACCTATAGACAGGCTTTCAAGGTCTATTTCTTTAGATTTGAATAAAAGACTATTTCATCATTTTTTTCAAAGTATCCTACGTTTCGTTGGTATTTTCCAACTTCATCAGGGATTTTATGAATTTTATTGATCTGGCAACATTAATTAAAAATTTTTCTATATAAATAGAAAATTTTTGAAAAATTTCATATAAAAATAGAACATTTTTGAAAATTTTCCTATAAAAATAGAAAATTTTTGAAAAATTTCATATAAAAATAGAACATTTTTTTAGAAATACAAATATTTTCGATAAAATATTTGCGTAGGGTATTACATATTCGGTCCTGATCAATTTTACTTGTGAGTTTATAAAGCTGTTAACACCAAATATTTATCTTTTTTGCGAATCTTTATTTGAAATTCTTTATCGCTTCTTTTTTGTTTTACATTGAGAAAATAGCGATGCAGAAAAAAGTAGGAATGTTTTGCATTAAAATTTTTGAACCCAATTAAAATGCATTTTGTTTGTTGCCTATTATCATATTTTTGCATCATCATATCTCGTCGAAAATGCTTAAGAACTAAATTGAATAATGAAACTGATAATAAACAATGTTTAGCTCGTTTATTTATGGCCACAATATTTTCTCATTTTATTTCGCTAAATATTTTTAAATTAAGAATTTCAAAACATTTTGGGATTTTATTGATTAAATGTTGTTGAACTGAGTCATTTAAACGCAATGAGAGCGACTGGCGACTACAACTTGATTGTTTGTTTTATAGTTTAAATGAAACTTCTTCTCTATTAGAAAACTTTCATCAAATAAGTAGAAAGAGTTAATTATTTTTTTATTTAGAATTTCTCGAAAGTTTACTCTATCAGTATCGTATATATTATAATATATTTTATTTTGTAGAAGTTTTCTCCCTATAATTTTGAAAAGTATTTCAAAACACTAATTGCCTTATTTTTAAAATACCTTTAGGGAAACTTGTAGGATTTTCTTTTCATTAAGAACCCCATTTTACAAACTAAGACGCCATATTTAAGCAATTCTCTTTCTTTCAATAGGCGGAGTAAGTACATCTTGAACTCCACAAGAGGCTTTATCTTGCGTAAAAGTAACTAAATCCTGAATAAACACTCGAAGTGTGCGTTATTTTTCTTTAGCCCCTAAGTCCTTTTGTAAGGACATGTTTTCCCTATCCTTCAAAACTTAACTGAACCAGTTGAGCTCCTGTCAAGAGAGCCAATAATAACTTCAAAGCTTTGTTAACTTGGCGCTACACAGTTTCCATTTCATACATTCAAGTGTTTTCGTTACATACGTAAATATTCAAGTAGAAGCGTAAATGCTGGCGGCCATTTGGTAGGTTCTTGAGTAGAAAAAAAAAATAAAAATATGTGTAAGTTGAAAGCCCAAATAGTTAAGAGAGTGCGAAACTTTCTCTAAAGAAAAAGTCAACTTTTCCCAGCCTTTTTTAAAAATTTTAATTACAAAAGAAGGACTTGTTTTCTTTCTCTCAAGAGATTTCTTAAAACAAAAATGCAAGCAAAAAGTATTGCATACTTCAAGTTACAATTTGAGCTAAAAAACATTGCATACTTTTAAGTGTAGTGCTAGTTAGTGAGTGGTTTATTGCTATGCGTAGGTGAAAAAGATAAATTTATATTTTAATAAGCTTCTTTTTTTCTTAAGAGTCAGATACTTGAAATATTTAGTACGTACATATATTAAAAAATATATGGAAATAACTACAAGAAAATGGAATGACCTCAAGATATGTTATAATATATGAGGGTGTTTTCTTGTATCACTCAAATGGAATGTACATTATAAGAACCTCCATGCAAATTATACATTTTTCCATCAAACACACACATTTGACGCACAGTCGCAAGAAACCACTTGATTGTAACCACCATTGAAAGATAGAGTTTGACAAAAAAACGCCTTTTTTTCTCCCCAAGTAGGGCTGTTGGTTGTTTTGAGGCTAATAAAAATAAATCATGCTTAAAAGCTCGTTCGTCATCTTCGTCAAATTTCTAGTACTTGTAGGGAAGGAATCAAGGTGGTGCAAGCTAATTTGGAATTTTACTCCTCTTGAACAAAACATTCAGCCATACCATCTTCGAAAATAATACTCCTCATCTTCAAACCTCTATTCGAGCATCATTCAAGCAATGCGTGCAGTTATATTGGAAATTATAACCCTGTAGTTTCAAAATAAGGCAAAGTCTCCGAAAATTGTGAAAGTTGTATCACAATTTTTCTATAGAAAAACTTTCATCAAAATTTCTCTATAGAAAAAATTTTATCAAAATTTTTCTATAGAAAAAATTTTATCAAAATTTTTCTATAGAAAAAAATTTATTCTTTATATTTTTCTTTTTCTTCGACCTATTTCCTTTTTCGCAAAAATAATAAAAGATTTTTTCAACTATAAGACCTCAAGCTTGAAAAAATCTTTTATTATTTTTGCGAAAAAAATTTATCAAAATTTTTCTGTACAAAAATTTTTTATCAAAATTTGTCTATAGAAAAACTTTCATCAAAATTTTTCTATAGAAAAAATTTTACCAAAATTTTTCTATAGAAAAAATTTCACTAAAATTTATAGAAAAAAATATAGAAAAAATTTCATCAAAATTTTGTTATGGCAAAAATTTGATCAAAATTTTTCTATAGAAAAAATTTCATCAACATTTTTTTTATAGAAAAAATTTCATCAACTTTTTTTTATAAAAAAAAACTTCATCAATATTTTTCTATAGCAAAAATTTCATCAAAATTTTTCTACAGCAAAAATTTCATCAAAATTTTTCTATAGAACAAATTTCATCAAAATTTTTTTGTAGAAAAAATTTCATCAACATTTTTTTATAGAAAAAAATTTCATCAACATTTTTTTAAGAAACAATTTTATAAAAATTTTTTTATAAAAAAAAATTCATCAAAATTTTTTTGTAGAAAAAATTGCATCAACATTTTTTATAGAAGAAATGTCATCAACATTTTTTTATACAAAAAAAATTCATCAAAATTTTTCGATAGCAAAAATTTCATAAAAATTTTTCTATAGAAAAAATTTCATCAAAATTTTTTTATAGAAAAAATTTCATCAACATTTTTTTATAGAAAAAATTTTCATCAACATTTTTTTTAAGAAACAATTTTATAAAAATTTTTTTATAGAAAAAATTTCATCAACATTTTTCTATAGCAAACATTTTTCTATAAGTAAAATTTCACTAACATTTTTTTATGGAAAAATTTTCATCAACATTTTTCTATAGAAAATATTTCATCAACATTTTTTATAGAAAAAATTTAATCAAACTTTGTTTACAGAAAAAATTTCATCAAAATTTTTCTATAGAAAAAATTTTATCAAAACTTTTCTATAGAAAAAATTTCATCAAAATTTTTTAGAGAAAAAATTTAATCAAAATTTTGTTATAGAAAAAAATTCATTAAAATTTTTTTATAGAAAAAATTTCATCAACATTTTTTATGGAAAAATTTTCGTCAAAATATTTCTATAGAAAAAAATTTCATCAAAATTTTTCTATAGAAAAAATTTCATCAAAATTTTTTTATAGAAAAAATTTCCTCAAAATTTTTCTAAAGAAAAAATTTCATCATAATTTTTCTACAGAAAAGTTTCATCAAAATTTTTCTATAGATAAAATTTTACCAAAATTTTTCTATAGAAAAAAATTCATCAAAATTTTTCTGTAGAAAAAATTTCATCAATATTTTTCTATAGAAAAAAAAATTCATCAAAATTTTTCTATAGGAAAAATTTCAGCAAAATTTTTCTTTAGAAAAAATTTTACCAAACCCTTTCGTTAGAAAAATTTCATCAACATTTTTTTATAGAAAAAATTTCATCAAAATGTTTCTATAGCAAAAATTTAATTCAAATTTTTCTATAGCAAAAATTTAATTAAAATTTTTCTATAGCAAAATTTTCATCCAAATTTTTCTATAGAAAAAATTTCATCAAAATTTTTCTATAGAAAAAATTTCATCAAAATTTTTCTATAGCAAAAATTTCAACATTTTTCTATAGGAAAAATTTCATCAAAATTTTTCTATAGAAAAAATTTCATCAAAATTTTTCTATAGAAAAAATTTTATCACAGTTTTTCTATAGAAAAAATTTCATCATAATAGCAAAAATTTAATTAAAATTTTTCTATAGCAAAAATTTCATCAAAATTTTTTTTATAGAAAAAATTTCATCAAAATTTTTCTATAGAAAAAAATTTATCAAAATTTTTTTTATAGAAAAAATTTCATCAAAATTTTTCTATAGAAAAAATTTCGTCAAAATTTTTCTATAAAAAAAAATATTCAACAAAATTTTTCTATAGAAAAAATGTTATCAAAATTTTTTTATAGAAAAAATTTTATCAAAATTTTTCTATAGAAAAAGTTTGAAGATTTTTTCTGGAACCGTTGGGAGTTTTGTTTGTGTGGGTACGTATGTATATAAGGTTCATTATGCATTTGCAATTATGTCTTATGATGGCGTCACCCATGGTGCTATCGTGGATGAAGACGATGATGCATTAGCTGGATCTAGTACAATGCAGTTAAGTTTTGAATGCAAATTTTTACTTGTTTCTTCTTAAGATGTCAACAAGCCAGAAAATTATGTTGACAACAATAATTATAACAACTGCAACATCATTCAGGAGGAGGTGTATCAAATTCATATCATTTTCACCTGGAAACTTTAAATTTATCTTATAGGACTTATAAATATCGACGAAATCTCCAGTATTTGCATCCATTTTGCTGGCATCATCATTAACATCTGCATCAGGTTGAGTTAGACTAGAGCCTACGAAACATAAGTACCATAACATAAGAATGACATCAGGAACTTAAGTTATTCTGGAGTAGGCAGCACATTTACATGAGTCGATGAGGTGATGATGGTTATAGTCAATAAGATAAAGAATGTGCTCTGTGACAGTCAGTGAAGAATAAAGACTGCTTGTATGTTATGTTAATCTGCATAGTTTAGTAAAATGACTGACTGAATAAATCACAACGCATCCATATAACAAAACATAAGTTGTTTAAGGCCTAAAAGTATGCTGCACATTTTCTGCATATTAAATAAGTCTGAAAAGGCTCTCACTCAAACTCAATTAGAAATGTTACTTGTAATAAATGATCAAATATGCGTAAACACATTTTCATATTTACTTGTAAAACTTGAATATAAATTTTGTATAAATATTTATGCATTAGATCCTTAAGTTTTTTTTAAGAGCTTTCAACAAGGATCATCTCACTCTGTTACTATTAAACTAGTGAATAAAGTAAATGCAATTTAATTATTAGAATTTATGATTTTTTCTAAGAAATTTAAGCATTAAGGATTTATATGGAGATCTGAAATTAATTAAAATAGGTTCAATTTGTAATCAGCTTTTGAGCTCAGATACTCTGGGGAAGTTTTTGCAATGTGGGAAAATTGAGATATTGTATTTTTACCATCTAATATAACAATTAGTTTTGTCCATATCGATTCTATTGCTGGTGGTTTAATTTTATTTTTGGCTGTCCTACTACATTTTTTTTAATTATTATAAAATATCATTTGTGGTTAAAAAAAAAATCCATTATTTTTGTATGAAGTTTAAGGATTCGTTTGATGGAAATATTAAATATTTGTCATAACTTTATGTCATTTGATTCTAACTATCGGAGCCTCTGACTATCGACGTGTATGACGTGTTATTCCAACGAAGGACAACTCGATTTCTATTGACCTATTGAGATTGGTCGTTAGTTAGTAGCTTGAAGCAGATAATTCAATTCCACAACACCTGAGCATAACAGACCACAACAGTTTTCGCTTGATGTTATCTTAAATATTGCATTTTTGATTGCCGGTTATCATACGCTTTAACAATTAATAGATTTTGTTGGGATTAAGTAGAAATTTACTCGAGATTTTTTTGTTTTAACTATTGTGCAATTTAAAAAGTACTAACATACGGCCCGCTTCAACGATTTCGATAATTTTGTGAACATTTTTGACAATTGGCCTTCGACGAAACTAAAAACTGAAGTAAATAAATTACTTCGTTATACATCACTATCCCATCCAGTTTTCCGTAACTTAAGTTTTTTGAAAGCCAAATTTTACATGAGACACAAAAGCACGTTAGATCATATGCATTTGTGGTTGATTGAAAAGTGGCCCGAACAACACACTATAGAGAAAATTCGTTCTTTAGCCGTACATTACGTATGTGGAACTCACTTCCCGCAGAAGTTGTTCCTGACAGTTGCAATATAGGAAAATTCAAATCTAATGTCCACAAACACTACTCCCTCTTTCCTCCTTCCCACAACCTATTTTCCTAGTTCCAACACAATGCTTAGCATAAGTAGGGGTCATCCCCTGAGTGCTGGTCCTAAATAAAAAAAAATATATCAAAATTATATTTTTCATATTTCCAAAACAAAAATAAAATACATTATAATGGATTTAGTTTTGCTTACAAACATTTTCAATTAGTGAATTTAGCAGTTTTTCTTACCGAACTTTTTCATATACTTTAGGACACAAATTTAAGGAAACTTAGATTATGGTCGCGTATCTTTTGCTCTACCACATGAAATCAATTTATATTTATTTCATATTAAGCCGACATTAAGTTATTTCCTGATGCTGGTCCAAAAATGTTTTTTACTGGGTGAGATATTTATCCATTCTCACTTTGATCGAAAGCATGTAAAACATTATTTTTATATAAAATTTTCTTAAAGTCTAATCGAATTCACCTACAACCAAGTTTTGTTGCATGTTAAAAAGTGTTCAATTTTTTTCTGGTCATTTTCAAAAGTTGGTTTAAAATAGAATGGAAATAATTCTGTAACTTCTAAACTATTGGACTGATTTAAAAAAATTATGTGGATATGGCAGAAGTGTTCGGGAGCTTAAGTTTTGAACCTGGAAAATCTAGATTGTACTAGAGCGGCACAATCGACCCCCAAAGTAGGGCACCCCGGACACATAAATTACTTAAAACAATATATAATTGTCATTTTCCAACCGATTTGAAAAATCATACTATAACAAATGCATAGGTCAAGATCTACATTGCTACATGCCTATTCTATCTCCTACGGCTTTAAAGACATTCGACTTCAAAAAATAAAATTTTTGTCCCATACTGTAACGATTTTTTACTAATATCTGATCTCTATATAAACCGATTTTCTTGATTTTAAGTTCTCTAAAAAAAGCATAATTTTAAATATTTTACGAGTTAGAAATGTATTAAAAGCTTTACTATGTAAAAAGTTATAAGTGCTTAAAGTTAATATTTAAAAAATGAATCATTTTCCCCATTTTTTTTTTTTTTTGTAAAAAGTACTTTTAGTGTTTTTTAGTTATTTAAAAAATTTCTTAAGGAAAATGTAAACATAAAATGTTCACCAGAGGCAAAAAAAAAAACTGTATGAAATTATAATTCATATCTCAAAAACTATACAACTTAGGAACTTGATTTTAAAAACAGAATTTTTATTTTTTCTCGCTTTATATAAACATTTCATCTCAAAGCTAATTTTTATTATCCTAACGACAAAAAGACACTGGTATTTTCTAAAACGCAGATGGCGTAAATCAATTTTTTAAAAATATAATATATATATAAATATAAAAACGTATTTTCGATTTGTCAGTTACAGCGTTTTTTCATTCTTGCGACGATATTTATTATTTTCTAAAAGAAAAGTTCACCAAGTTAATAAGTTATAAAGTAAGTTATAAGTCAATTATAAGTTAGTTATAAGTTAGTTAAAAATAACTTCTTGTTTATGTGGTATTAGCACCAGTGTCTCTCCAATTAGACCTATTGCTTACGGAAATTTAAATTTTGATGCATAATTCCTCCAAACCCACTCGAGCTGTAAAAAGAAATCACCAAATTTTTATGTACCAAGGTGCTTTTAATTACATTGCAAAAGTACTTTGTCTATTATTTATGGTACCTCCCATAGGTCCCACTTACCGGAATTGATATTTTGGCCACAAATATCAATATTTTTTCATGAAATTTAAAACCAATACTGCTTATGTAAACTAAAATCACTGTACCAAATACAAATAAATCGGTCCACATTTGCCCATAGCTCCCATACAAACTTTTCAAAACTTACTAAATGAGACAAAAATCACTAAAACGCTCGTAAATCTGAAGATAATGAGAATTTTAAGTTTTTTTTTTGCATGAATAACTTTTGTAGCAACTGTAATTAATTTGCCAAATTTCAAGATAATCGGTACACATATAAGTACTCAGTACCTGGTTGACCGAGCCTTGCTCGGAGCTTTATGGTAATCATTTTGAGGCAAATTTAGAGGAAAGACATTGTACAAATATTCAGTTAATTTTGAATTATTTTATTTATTTTGTCCGACCAACACATAATTTGCATAGTTTACAGTTTAAGTCATTTTAATAACTTTGGAAATTGGTTATACCAACAGAAACCTCCGTCGACTCATGCGCAACAACTTTGCTAAAGATTATAGTCTGATCAAATGCACAGTTTACGATTTAATTCATTTTGAGTAGTTTTCAATGGCGCCACCTGAAGTTGTTCATACCATCTAAGAAACCTTCGTCTGTTTATGCGTAACAACTTTGCTTATGATTATAACAAGATCAAATGCACAGTTTACGATTTAATTCACTTTGAGTAATTTTCTGTGGCGCCACCTGTCGGACTTTGCTCATTCCAATTCAAAAACCTTCTTCGGCTTATCCGCAACAACTTTGCTGAAGATTATAGCATGATTAAATGTACAAATTACGATTAAATTGACTTTGAGTAAATTTCATTGGCGCCACCTGTCGACATTTCTTCATATCAGATAAGAAATCTTCGTCGGCTCATGTGCAACAACTTTGTTAAAGATTGTAGCATGATTAAATGTACAGCTTACGACTAAATTGACTTTGTGTAAGTTGCAGTAGCGCCACCTGTCGGAAATTATTCATACCAACTAAAAGCCTTCGCCGGCTCATGCGCTACAACTTTGTTAAAGATCATAGCATGATGAAATGTACAGTTTACGTATTAATTAATTTTTAGTAATTTTCAGTGTCGCCATCTGTCGAAAATTAGTCTTATCAACTTAAAAACCTTCGCTGGCTTATCCGCAACATCTTCGCTAAAGAGCATAACATGATCAAATTCACAGTTTATTATTCTATAAAGAACAAAACATTCATTTGTTTACAAGGTATAACATTACAAATTTGTTCCTCTATTTATCCCCTAATTTCAAAAAGTTCCATATGCATATTTGGTACTTCTTTGGTACCAATTGAATTTGGTACATTTTTTTAAAACGCAGTTAACATAATGTTCCTATTTATATTACTTAAGATGTTAAGTTATCATTTTATCCCTTTTACCAATTTTGGCCCCAAAATCAAAAAAGTACCAAATACGTGTTTAATGTTTCTTTCACATCTATTGACTGCAGTTTAAAATATAAGAGTGGGTTACCAAAAAATATAAGAGTGGGTACCAAAAAAACTATTTTCAACTTTTTTTTATCCCCTATCGGACATAGTTTCAAAAAAATACCAAACACCCGTCCGCTTATTTTATTACTTTAGGAGGTATAGCGTTTTCGATTTTTTTCCCCCTATTACCCGTTTTTACCCTCTTAGAGGCAAAGGTTACAAAAGTCCCTCCTTCTTCGACCTATACATCAAAAAAGATACTCACTGTCCAAATTTTATCAAAATCATTAGAGCCGTTTTCGAGAAATTTATCAAATATTTGACTTTATACAGGAAAAAGAACGCCTTTGAACTAAGTGGTGTATGGTCGGCCTTCACCGACTATAGCACTTTCTTACTTGTTTTATAATATTTTCGTATGAAGAACACAATTTTCTTTAGATGGATGCAAAAACCAAAGAAAAAACTGAAACAGTAGTACTTTATAGTAACGGCATAAAAAGCTTAAAGGGCATAAACAAGCGATATATCGAAGCTATGGAAATTAAGTTACTGTAATAACATTTGATAGACCAATTTGATACATGCACAATTTTAAAGTAATAACTACATTAATGAAAGAGTTAATTAAAAAAACTCTTCTTCTGTAAAGTTTGTTATATGGCACTTAAGCTGTTTTTGCGGTTATGAGACGATATATGTATATTAATGTCTTATTGAAACAACCATATCTAGAGATTTAAGTCTATATTTTTAAAAAATTTATTCAAATTAGCAAAAATAACAAAAATTTAATTGTTGTCCACCAATTAAATATTTTACTCATCAATCATTTCTTAAGCGGATTTTTTTTTATTTTCAGATTTTTTAATGTCAGTGGTAATAGATCCAGTCAATCTTAATCTCATGACATAAATGATAGGTAAGGTAAGTGATAAATTTGTGTTAATTTGTTAAAGAAGTATTTATAATTATGCAAATTGAAAATAGGCGTTTTTCACATAAACGACCATTTTTTCAAAATATTTTCAACAATTCAAAGGGTTTACATTTAACACGATTAATTGTCGTCAAGTTTTTTGAGCCAGAGTTTTTTTGATGGAATAATTGAATGATTAATTAATTTGTCACTGTCTTATGTTTTCACACTGTTTAAAGCCTTTGGTTAACAAAACAATTAAAAAACCAATTTTTTTATTTAAATAAAAAAAAAAAACTACGAAAAAGTCGTGACGATGACCAGAGTGTTTTTGGATGGGTTAAAGGAAAGATAGATGGATGGACGGAGGTTGTTAATGATGGTTGGTTGTTTGGTTTTTGGCTCTGAAAAGTGGTTTTGAAACTAGAATCTTATGTTAAGTTTAAAGGTGAAGAAGGTGTTATAAGTTTTGTAGGTAAATGTGGAGGGTTTTTTTTTTTAAATGGATAAACACAAGTACAAGGTGTTCGTCCGTCCTTACATCCGTCTTTTTAACCTTCCCTTTACCCGTTTGTCTGTCTGTCTTTGGGAGCTGATGATGTAAAAGGTACTCGCATGTACTTACCATCTTGTACAAAAGGCCAAGATAATCACAATAATTAAATGCAAATGCAGGTGTAGGCAACGAGGCGTTACAGTTAAATTTCCTCTTGCTGTTGTTAAAGATGTCGATGTTGCTGTTATTGTATTTGTTGTTGTTGTATGCAGATGAGTAGTTGTTATCGCTTTCGTTGTAGTATTTTGCTTCCTTTCGCTGCTGCTGCTGCCGTTTCTGTTGTTTGTTAACGATAACGATTTTGTTGATGATTTGGCCACAAATGAAAAATTGTTTGTTGTCGTTGTTTGTGTATGTTTTGTTGTTGTTATTGTTGGCAATGTTGATGATTTGTTGATTTGTAATTGCTGTTGGCATTTTTTGTCGTTTTGATGTCGATAATGTTGTTGTTGTTGTTGTTGTTGTTTTTGTTGCTGTTGTCGTTGTGTGGGAAATTTGAATGATTTGTATGATTGCTGCTGCCTTTGTTGTTGCTCTGATTGTTGTTCTAGTTTTTGCTGCTGTTGTTGTCGAATTTGTAATTGTGTTAACTCGGGCAATACAAACATTGCTAATTCTTTTGTAAATTTGTTGTAATTGCTTTAATTGCTGCTTCTGGTCCTGTCGTTGTTGCCGTTGTTGCTGTTGTTGTTTCACAAAATGTTGCTCTCTTTTTAGTTGTCGTCGTTTTTTGTTTTGGCCTAATTGTTGCTGAGTTTTTCTTGCTTCTGATTTTTTTTGTTGCTGGTAAATTGTTAGTTTTTTGTGGCAAATTTTAAGGTTGTTGCTGTTTCTTTGCTGCTGCTGCTGTAGTTGTTGTTTTTGATGTATTTTAATAACACAAACACTCTGACATGGCTCAATAAAAATTCTTGTAATTTTAAAAATGGCCGTAAACATTTTTGCGGTAACAACGGCTTTAAAAACAATTTAAACATTGAATATTTCAACATTTAGCCTTTTTTAACTCTTTTTGTTTTTTATCTTCTCAACTTAACGTTTTTTGTTTGTATTTTTTTTTTAATTTCAAAATTAGTTATTTTTTTAAAAATTCAACATCACTGAGATTTATTTTCACATATTTTTTAGTTTCGTTTTTTTTTTGCTTAAATGGAATGTTTTATTTTGCTTTAAAAGTTTTTTTTTTTGTTGGCTTAAGTTTTTGGCCGTTTTTGATGAGGCTTAATTATAAATAATTATTTTTGTTGTTTTCTGATTTTATTTAAAATTTTCATTTACAATTCTTTCTTGAAATCATTAACAAATTACAAAATTCTTTTAAATCTATTCGACTTGATTTGAAATGAACAACAACTGGCGCAGAATGACTGTGATTGTTGTGACTAAGACTGAGACTCCGTCTGTTGCTTGTTGGCTGGCTGGCGTTTGGTTGGTGGTTCTTTCGTTTGTTTGTTTGTTCTTATTGTTGCCTGGAGTTTGCCATTGCCATTGGAGTTTCTGTGAATTACTTCTGTTTTTGGTTGTTGGCCTTTTTTTCTGTTATAAGAGTGCTCTTGTTGTTGTTATTATTATTGGGCGGTATTTTTGAGGTTTTTGTTGTTGTTGTTTTATTTACTTTATACTTATGTATTTGGGCTTTTGTTATTTCATATTATGTAGCTTAATTACATTATGTACTAGTTATTTTTATTTTTGTAAATCACTTTAATCGAATTTTTAAACCTTAAGTTGTTTTTTGAAAGATTATTTTAATAGTTTCTAGCCATAACTTTCACAATTTCATAATTTTTTATTTGTCAGATTAATTTTTGATATCAATGTATCACTCATACATCTTATATATATAGATATATGTATATAGATAGTTCCTTTTTTGAAGTCTATTTGCTATTATCATATACTTTAAACTATTTGAACATAAAAAACATTACCTCAATTTTACAAAAACGAACAAAAACTGTTAATCAGTCTCTACTTTTTGGAATAACTCCCATACGAACACATAAATCCTTGATATTCAAATGGAGACGAGTTTCGTGCATGAATATATTAACATCAGCTTATATGCCCTATGTTCCAACAGGAATTAAAGGACTAAATAAAACTGCAGCTTTATATGTACATTTCACTGAAAAACACATATCGTCACCTAATAGACGAAATAACCTATCTACAGTTTTTAAAAGTTTACAGGAGTGGAAAAAACGTTATAAGATTAAAACTATTTGCAATATTTAAACGAAAATTATGTATTTAGATTAAAATTAAACTAGAAATATATATCGGTTGAAAAAATTTTGTTTTTCTAAACACAGCCTATGTTATGTCACTTAGGTTATTTGGAATTGCAAAAATCTGAAACCAAATAATTTATCCGCAGGACTAATAAGTATGAATAAAACTAACTAGTACTGCAGATTTTTTAAAATCCCTTTAGTAAAAAAGAAAATAATTAAAAAATTTTAACTACTTTATTAATAAATGAAATGTTTAAAAGTTTCTTAATTATTACAAATAAATAAATAAAGTGTAAATAAAAAAAAAAATAATTTTCTAAGTTTAAAGCGTTTTGTGGATGACCTTTTTTGAAAACCGCGAAAAGTTAGTATATTTTTTTTTAATTGTTTTTAATGGACTAGGGCCATTTTGATATTTGCAAAAATATGAATATATTATTTTCCCTAACTATCCAAATTACATTAAATTTCAAAAAATATTACAAGTATAAAATTTAACCTCATACAAAGTATGAAGCAGTAAAATTTAGAATTGTATTTACATATATTTTTTAATATACTAAAAAATATAAATGTGATGATGTAGCGCCCAGAAATTTAAGTGAGATAGTTTGAGGAAATGAAAAAAAATATAAAATTCCTAGTTAAACTAGAAAAATTTATGTTAAAAAAAATATTACCTCATTTTTTGACTGCCTGACTTACTGACAGATTATTTACAAACACCTGGCCCAAACTGCTTATGGATCTTTTTGATGTGTACAAATCAGTCCTATCTACATAAATTAATTATTTCTTCGATTTTTAAGATGAAAACATGAACATTTTACCAATCCACTAATATCTTTTGAATAGACAAACCTATAATCAAAATGTATACCAATGAATTTATTTAGAATTATGAATTTTTTTGAAAAAAAGAACAAAAACGGAAAAATTGCTTATCTTAAATCTTTAAGGGCTAAAAATTTGGAAATTTAGAGAAAAAGTTAATTGATTTTTGATCACCTGAGTCATTTTTTCGAACATAAATATGATTTTTAAACCACCCACCGATTAAGATTAAGCTTTAAATTTTATATAAACATTTTACAAGCTCATACAAAGTTCTTTACAATTTTTGATTCAGATTTTATGGTTGAAAATAGGCTTTTTTTGAAGTATTTCTTAAAAACACCCATTTTGTATTCTTATAACTTTTAAAAAACATAGTTGCCAAATTTTTGCGTTCATTTCTAGAGTCTAGAAATGAAAAATTTAACACAGTCGGTTAATAAATATGTATGAGAGAAACTCTAAAAAAATCTAAATCTTTATACCCTTCACCACCATAGGTGGAAAGGGTATTATAAGTTTGTGCTGATGTTTGTAACGCATAGAAATATTTGTCTTAGACCCACCTTTTAGTATACCAATAGGCTTACAATCACTTTCTGAGTCGATTTAGCGATGTCCGTCCGTGCGTCTGTCCGTCTGGCTGGCTGGACCCCCATGTAAACCTTGTAATCAAACTACAGGTCGCAATTCTAAAGATAATTTGATGACATTTGGCACAGATCATTTTTTTGATAATGGGACCATGGCTATTGAAATTGGTCAAAATCGGTCCATTATTTATGGTACCTCCCATAGGTCCCACTTCCCGGAATTGCTATATTGGCCACAAATATCAATATTTTTTCATGAAATTTAAAACAAATACTTATGTAAACTTAAATCACTGTACCAAATTTCGTTGAAATCGGTGCACATTTGACCATAGCTCCCATACAAACTCTTCCTTAAAAACGCACTAAATGAGACAAAAAATCACTAAAACGCTCGTAAATCTAAAGATAATGAAAATTTTGAGTCTATTTTTTGCATACATAATTTTTAACAACTGTAATCAATCTGCCAAATTTCGAGATAGTCGGTCCACATTTGACCCTAGCTCTCATATAAGTCCAAATGACGGAAACAGGTTGAATATATAATTTTGAGAAAATGTTTGTATGATGGCAAAATTTAGCAAATATTTGTCTTTACACAGGAAAAATAACACCTTTGACCTTTGTGGTGAAGGGTATCGTATGGTCGGCTTGACCGACTATAGCGCTTTCTTACTTGTTTTTTGTTTAAATTCTAATTTGCGCGTATATTTTGAACCAATAAGAAACAAAACTTTAAAACATTTTCCCTTTATGGAAAAAAAGTTGTGAAAATTAATATAAATCTTACTTTTGTAAAAAAAGAACAAATTTCCCTCGTTTTTTTTTAATATAACATTTAAAAAATCTCCTAAAGATATCAACAGGAAGGTTCAGTCTCATCAAGGGACGTAGGCGATACATGTTGCTATTTCAATAACACAGTAGCACATTTTTTTAACTTCAAAATCATAAATCAATTGAGAGCCGCAAAATCTTTAAGGCTATGATGATAGAAGAAAACATCCAAATGGGTTTTAAATTATTAGCTAAGTTTTTTTTTAAGAAATGAATAATAAGTACACTTAATTTTCTTCTATAGAAAACATTTTATACCAAACAATTTTCTATAAAAAAATGTATACCAAACATTTTTTATGGAAAAAAAATTATACCAAAAGTTTTTCTATGGAATAGAATTTTATCCAAAAATGTTTCTATAAAAAAATTTATACCAAAAATATTTCTATAGAAAAAATTGTTGTATAAAAAATGTGTACCGAAAAATTTTTTTATAGAAAAATTTCGTATAAAAAAATTTTGATATTATCAATTTTCTTCAACAATAAAAATCTATGAAGAAATTTTAGTTTTTTTTTTTAAGTTTTGTTGTTTTTTTCTATTTTATCTCAAGGCAAAATTTTTATATCTAATAAAAAGGCAAAACTTTGCAATATTTCTAATAGTTTACGAGATATACCGGTACTATACTACGAAAAATTTACGATTTTGAAGATAAGAAATGAAAAATAAGAACACTTCGTTTGTTTCTGTACAAAACATTTTATACCTAAAATTTTTCTATAAAAAAATTTTTATCAAAAATTTTTTTATAAAAAATTATACCAAAAGTTTTTCCATCGAAAAGAATTTATCCCAAAAATGTTTCTATAAAAAAAATGTATACCAAAAATATTTCTATACAAAAAATTATTCTATAAAAATTGTGTACCGAAAAATTTTTTATAGAGAAATTTCGTATGAAAAATGTTTGATATTATCAATTTTCATCAACAATAAAAATTTATGAAGAAATTTTAGGTTGTTTTTTTTTATCTTAAGGCAAAATCGAAATCGATCGATTTTAGATATATTTTTGAAATAATTTTTCTCATTTCCACAAAAAAATTGAAACCAAATGAAAGATAAGATATGAGTCAAAAGGATTAAATCCAAAAATTTTGGGGAAATAACCGAAAAATTTTTTTTTTTTAACTTAGGACCAGCACTCAGGGGATGACCCCTACTTATGCGATGCGTTGTGTTGGAACTAGGAAAATTGTGTTGGAACTAGGAAAATAGGTAATGATAGATTTTCATCAAATACCGGAAAAACTATATTATTTTTTTTTTAATTGTATTAAAATCCACCACCCAGTCGATTCAGATTTTGGGGGTCTCTATCGATTTAAGATTTTAGTGCTGCACTGTATAATTTCAGGAATTTTTAAGTTGAAAAAAAAAAAACTAGTGCAATACATTTTTTGACGAAAACCTTACTCTAAATTTTTACTTCAATATCAGTTGAATGTAAAAATTTAGATAAATTAAAAAATATAATTGTATTAAAATCTTGTTGAAGCTTTTAAGACAGAAAATTGTTATTTTATAAATTGTCATGAGGTGCTTTCAGAAGTTTATGGAATTTTAATTTTACTAAGAAATATTGATTTTTTTTTTAGAAAAATTTAAATATTTTCTTTGAAATTAGTGAACATCAAAATTCGCTTTATTTTGAAATTTTGCATAGCCAGTAGCGTAGCTATTTTTTATTATTACAAAAATAAATAATTGTAATAAATTGACATCCTAGTGCAATACACTTTCAAACAAAATTCCAGATTTAATCCAATTTTTTTTTGAAACACATTAATTTTTTACTTTTCTTATATTATTTAATAATTAAAAATTTTTCGGTTTTATCAAAAACCTATTTATTATAATAATAAATAATTGCAATAAATTGGGATCTTAGTGCAATACACTACAGTAAAACTTGTTAATTAAATGTTTGATGTCCCAAAAATTTTTGATAAACCTTTTTAAACATTTTTTAGTTATAACACTAACATATCATAGTAGATTTTTAAGTTGGTGTTTTTTTGAGACGATCACTTTATTTTTTTATTATTTTAATTTATTTAATTAATTGTTCAAAATAGCAGATATTTTTTATAATTATATTTTAATCCATGGTAGTTTTTAATATTTACTTTTAATTGTAACTTTTTTGTTTTAAATCTTTAAGTTTCAAATTTCTCTTTAATTAAATTGTATCTTTACTCAGATTTTATATCTTTTCTATTTTCATATTCACTTTAATATACATTAAGTTTTTTAAAATGTTTTAATTTTATTTTAAAAAATTGTATCCGTTAGAAACATCCTTGCACGGAGATGGATTAAAACAATCTGAAACAAAAGGATACAAAAACTTTTAACATGCTAATTCTCATGATAACGTCGTTCTTCGTTTTATTTCTTCCCATTTTATTCTATTCTATTGTTTTTTTTTTTCATCTAACAAATTACCAGCAACAATAACAACAATAAAATGACAATATACGCTCTCACACACATTGACATGCAATTTTAAGATAAACGAGAACGAGAAGAAGTTGAAACTGCAAAATAATGGGGTAGTGCGCGTGGCAAACGTCCTTGTTGGGGTGCGTACAAATTGAAATACAAATTTAACGAATGATGATACAAAAGTTTTAACTACACAAAAATGTCGTAACAAAACAAATAAACACAAAATGATTTACTCGAATAACCACAATAACATTAATAGAACATTAATATAACATAACAATACCAATAATATCATAACATAACTCAATACAAGACAAAAGCACGACAACAGGACACCCGAACATTAGATAAAAACGAGCAGAATCAACAACAACAATATGACGACGAGAAAGGATTAGAAACAGATACATCATCATCTTCTTCATGCCTCAAATAATCTCAGTCATGCATGATGTTGTTGAATGGAAGGACGAATGAGTGCAAGTATGCAAAAACATGCATGCACTTGCACAACATACAAATTTTTCAAATTTCTATTTTCATATTTTCCAAAACTGATGAATGCATCCAAGGAATTTCCAATTGCATTTTTTCTTTTGTTTTTTATTGCATTTCGAATAAAATTTATTTTGCCTAGAAATGTTTAAGGCCAACGATTGAAATGTTTTGAATGATTTAAATGATGAATATGCGTGTGCCTACGTTTGACTGAATGATTCTATTGCAATTGCAGCTTAATTAACTGCATTTTTCGTAACGTTTTGTTTTTGATCAAAGATTAAAGAAAGTTCAAATTGTTTGAAATTAACACGTTTCATTTGGCATAAAATAAAAGGAAAAAAGAAAAAGTGCCATAACTCACTTTCTCATCATGTTATGCAAAAAAAAAAAAAAACCGAAAAAACCAAGAGGAATTCTTGCCAAATACTTGAGACGTTGACATTTTTTTGTCATCTCTATTTTTTATACACTCCTTACCTTTTTTTGGTCCTTCAGTTAGCTAATAAATCGCTTCATTTAAAACAATTACTCTTTGATTCCTGTTGGGTTCATCCTGCCATTCCCAGGACAGAGTTTTCAAAGACTGAAAAGTTTTAAGCTACAAATGTTTCTAAAGAAAAATTTTCGATATTAAAATTTTTCCTAAAGAATAATTTTCAATATAAAAATTTTTCTAAAAAAATGTCGAAATAAATATTTTTAGGAAATTTTTCAATATAAAAAATGTTGTTTAATCTAAACATTTTAAAATATTCGATAATAAAATTTTTGGACATAAAATGTTTCTATAGAAAGTTTTTTGATATAAAAAGTTTTAATAGAAAATGTTTCGATATGAAAAGACCCTATAGAACATATCTGACAAAAGAAGAATTTTTTTGTCATAAAGATTTCACTATAGGAAAATTTAAAGTTTTTATATAAAATTTTTCGGCATAAATATTTTTTATAGAAATAAATATTTTCTATTATTTTCTTTATAAAAGTTCTTCTATAGAAAAATTTTCGTTATAAAAGTTTTTCTGTGGAAATTTTTTATTATAGAAAAAAATTTTTCGTTATAAAAAATTTTTCCATAGAAAATTTTTCGTTTTAAAAAATTTTTTCGTTATAAAAATTTTTCTATAGAAAATTTTCTATGGAAAATTTTTCGTCATAACAATTTTTTTTAGAAAACTTTTCATTATAAAAAATTTTGGTTGTAAAAATTTTTCTATAAGAAAAATTTTACGACGAAAAATTTTCGTCATAAAAATTTTTCTATAGAAAATTTTTCAGAATAAGGAGTATTTATATCGAAAAATTATCGTTATAAAAAATTTGTTTATAGAAAAATTTTAATTTTAAAAAATTTTTCTATAGAAAAATTATAAAAAAATGTTGTTTCCATAGAAAAATTTTCGTTATAAAAACTTTTTCTATAGAAAAATTTTCTTTAAAAAAATTTACGTTTTAAAAAATTTTTCTATAGAAAAATTTTCGTTATAACAAATTTTTCTATAGAAAAATTTTTCCATAGAAAAATTTTCGTTGTAAAAAATTTTTCTTAAGAAAAATTTACGTTTTAAAAAATTTTCGTTATAAAAAATTTTCGTTATAAAAAATTTTTCTATAGAAAAATTTTTCCATAGAAAAATTTTCGTTATTTTCTATAGAAAAATTTTTGTTATAAAAATTTTTTTTGTAGAAAATTTTTCTTTATACAAAAATTTTCCTTTTTTTATTAAAAAATTTTTCTATAGAAAAATTTTCGTTTTAAACAATTTTCAATAGAAAATTTTCGTCATAAAAGTTTTTCAAGAGAAAAATTTTCTTCATAACATTTTTTCAATAGAAAAATTTTTGTCACAAATTTTTTTCAATAGAACAATTTTTGTCATAAAATTTTTTGTCAAAAAATTTTCGTTATTTACAATTTTTCTATAGAAAACAGTTTGAGACATAAAATGTTTCTACAGAAAAATTTTCGTTACAAAAAATTTTTCTATAGAAAAATGTTCGTTATAAAAAATTTTTCTGTACAAAAATTTTCTTTTTGTTATAAAAAAAATGATAAAACTGAAAAATGTTTGTGTGTTTCTGTTCGGATGATAATCTGCGCTTTATGTTGATATTTGTTGGACAATAATAATAATTCGTATTTATTCAGTTCCTCAAATTATACATAATGTGAGGTTTTCGCTCTGTCTAGAATTAGGGATAATCCTCCTGATGAGATGGTCTAACCAACCATCGAAACGCGTCGAGGAAAGGTTTCCCCACCAACATTTTTTGGTTTTATCAAAAAACTATTTATTACAATAATAAATAATTGTAATAAATTGGGATTCTTAGTGCAATACACTACAGTAAAACTTTTTAATTAAATGTTTGATGTCCCAAATTTTGATAAACCTTTTTAGAAAAATTTTCGTCATCAAATTTTTTCTATAAAAAATTTTCGTCATAAAATTTTTTCTATAGAAAATCTTTCGCCATAAATTTTTTCTATAGAAAACTTTTCGTCATAATATTTTTTCTATAAAAAAATTTTCGTCATAAAATTTTTTCTATGGAAAAATTTTCGTCGTTAAATTTTTTCTATAAAAAATTTTCGTCATAAAATTTTTTCTATAGAAAAATTTTCGTCATAAAATTTTTTCTATAGAAAAATTTTCGTCATAAAATTTTTTATATAGAAAAATTTTCGTCATAATATTTTTTATATAGAAAAATTTTCGTCATTAAATTTTTCTATAGAAAATTTTCGTCATAAAATTTTTTCTATAGAAAAATTTTCGTCATAAAATTTTTTCTATAGAAAAATTTTCGTCATCAAATTTTTTCTATAGAAAAATTTTCGTCATCAAATTTTTTCTATAGAAAAATTTTCGTCATCAAATTATTTCTATAGAAAAATTTTTGTCATCAACTTTTTTCTATAGAAAAATGTTGGTAATAAAATTTTTTCCACAGAAAAATTTTCGTCATCAAATTTTTTCTATAGAAAAATTTTCGTCATAAAATTTTTTCTATAGAAAAATTTTCGTCATCAAATTTTTTCTATAGAAAAATTTTCGTCATAAATTTTTTTCTATAGAAAAATTTTCGTCATAAAATGTTTTCTATAGAAAAATTTTCGTCATCAAATTTTTCTGTAGAAAAAATTTTGCCATAAAATTTTTTTATAGAAAAATTTTCGTCGTAAAATGTATAAAAATGTCTATGGAAATTGTTGGCCTTACAAATGTATCAATGTTGTAATACCTTTCCTTTACTGTTTCTATTAAATCTATTTTATCTTGTCTTTATTTATTAAATCATCAAACGATTAAGGGGTTTCCTTGCCATGTGTTCAACAATTCGACAAGGACATCCCCGCAGTCTGAGTGGCTCTTCAGGACTGAATGAATAAATAAATAAATATATGCAACAAAAAAGTATAGAAAATATGCAAAAAATTCGAAAATACAAAAAACATCAAAGGATTTTTTCCTACCAAAACCATTAACATGGAAATACCAAAAAAAAAAAAAATGAGAAGACGACAAAAATTCAAGCCTCAGCTGAAAAATGAAAACGAGATCAGGAGCTTTTTGACTTCTTTTTCGTCGACGTTATCGTCGTTGTCGTCACAGTGTCTAACTGGTTCACGCATAAATATTTTTCGTATGCGGAAGCACAAGAATGATGTTAATTTGAAGATGAAATTCAAATTTGAGTTTAAAATTTTTCAATATTCTGGGCTAAAAGGCAAATGGCGAGACTATAGGATAGACTAACAAACAAACAGACAGAGAGACAGAAAGTGACAAGGGCAGACAGTCGGGCGTTATGACAAATAGTCAAACGTTGTTGGAACAGTGTGAACAGAACAGAAGAGAATCATTTAATTGATTGTTTCTGTAGGTTTTTTTGTTGTTGTTGTTGTAGTTTAATGCATTCCGAGTTGAGTTGTCAAGTTGTTGTACTCGTTCATCACACATGATTTGTTAACAACCAACAACCACTTACTTTCTCCCTTTCCCTAACTCGGGAAAAGGCGGCAGATTTCAATGCAATGAAATTTATTAAATAAGAATCTGGGTCGGCTTTTGCTTTTTATGATTTCAGTTTTTTTTTTTCTTTATGATTTTAACTTTGAACTTTGTATATTAAAGCACTTTGGTCCCTTTTAACTTTTAATAAAGGTTTTGTTGAGGAAGACAAAACAGGCACTTGTTGCTTGATACTACTAAAATTTCTTCAAATTTAAATTAAAATAATTTGTTTTATTTTTCATCCTGAAGAAAATTTTTCGATATCAAAATTTTTTCTATTTTTGGATTTCAAAAATTTTTGGATGCAAAAGTTTAGTGTTAAAAAAATTTTACGTTATAAATAATTTTTCTATAGAAATATTTTTCTAAAGAAAATTTGTAGTTATAAAAAATTTTTCTGTAGAAAATTTTTGTTATAAAAAATGTTTCTAAAGAAACTTCTTGTTATTAAAAATTGTTCTATAGAAAGTTTTTTGTTATAAAAAATGTTTCTATAAAAAATGTTTCGTTTTAAAAACTTTTTGTTATCAAAAATTCTTCTATAGAAAATTTTCCTATAAAAAAATTTTTTGCTGTAAAAAATTTTTCTTTACAAAATTTTTGTATAGAAATTTTTTGTTTTAAAAATATTTCCATAGAAAATTTTTCGTTATAAAAAATTTTTCTCTAGAAAATTTTTCGTTATAAAAAATTTTTCGATAGAAAATTTTTCGTTATAAAATATTTTTCTATAGAAAATTTTTCGTTGTAAAAAATGTTTATATAGAAAATTTTTCGTTATAAAAAAATTTTTCTATAGAAAATTATTCGTTATAGAAAATTTTCGTTATAATAAATTTTCTATAGAAAATTTTTCGTTACAGAAAATTTTCCTATAGAAAATTTTTCGTTATAAAAAATTGTTCTATAGAAAATTTTTCGTTGTTTAAAAAACATTCGATAGAAAATCTTCCGTTTTAAAAAAATTTTGTCTATAGAAAATTTTTCGTTATAAAAAATTTTTCTATAGAAAATTTTTCGTTATAAAAAATTTTCCTATAGAAAATTTGTCGTTATAAACATGTTTTTTACAGAAAATTTTCGCTTTAAACATTTTTCTATAGAAAATTTTTCTATAGAAAACTTTTGTCATAAAAAATTGTTCTATTGAAAATTTTACGTTATAAAAAATTTTTTCTATAGAAAATTTTTCGTTATAAAAAAATTTTCTATAGAAAATTTTTCGTTATAAAAAAATTTTCTATAGAAAATTTTTCGTTATAAAAAATTTTTCCATAGAAAATTTTTCGTTATAAAAAATTTTTCTATAGAAAATTTTTCTATAGAAAATTTTTCTATAGAAAATTTTTCGTTATAAAAATATTTTCTATAGAATATTTTTTATAAAAAAATTTTCTATAGAAAATTTTTCGTTATAAAAATTTTTCTATACAAAATTTTTCGTTATAAAAAATTTTTCTGTAGAAAATTTTTCGTTATAAAAAATTTTTCTATAGAAAATTTTTCGTTATAAAAAATTTTTCTATAGAAAATTTTTCGTTATAAAAAATGTTTCTATAGAAAATTTTTCGTTGTAAAATATTTTTCTATAGAAAATTTTTCGTTGTAAAAATTGTTTCTATAGAAAATTTTTCGTTATAAAAAATTTTTCTATAGAAAATTTTTCGTTATAGAAAATTTTTCGTTATAGAAAATTTTTCATTATAAAAAATTTTTCTATAGAAAATTTTTCGTTATAAAAAATTTTTCTATAGAAAATTTTTCGTTATAAAAAATTTTTCTATCAAAAATTTTTCGTTATAAAAAATTTTCTATAGAAAATTTTTCGTTATAAAAAATTTTCTATAGAAAATTTTTCGTTATAAAAAATTTTCTATAGAACATTTTTCGTTACAAAAAATTTTCTATACAAAATTTTTCGTTATAAAAAATTTTCTATAGAAAATTTTTCGTTATAAAAAATTTTCTATAGAAAATTTTTCGTTATAAAAAATTTTCTATAGAAAATTTTTCGTTATAAAAAATTTTCTATAGAAAATTTTTCGTTATAAAAAATTTTCTGTAGGAAATTTTTCGCTATAAAGAATTTTTTATAGAAAATTTTTCGTTATAAAAAATTTTCTATAGAAAACTTTTCGTTATAGAAAATTTTCCTATAGAAAATTTTTCGTTATAAAAAAGTGTTCTATAGAAAATTTTTCGTTGTTTAAAAAACATTCGATAGAAAATCTTCCGTTTTAAAAAAATTTTGTCTATAGAAAATTTTTCGTTATAAAAAATTTTTCTATAGAAAATTTTTCATTATAAAAAATTTTCTTATAGAAAATTTTTCGTTATAAAAAATTTTTTCTGTAGAAAATTTTTCGTTATAAAAAGTTTTTCTATAGCAAATTTTTCGTTATTAAAAATTTTTCTATAGAAAATGTTTCGTTATAAAAAATTTTTCTATAGAAAATTTTTCGTTATAAAAATTTTTTCCATAGAAAATTTTTCGTTATAAAAATTTTTTCCATAGAAAATTTTTCGTTATAAAAGAATTTGCTTAAAGAAAATTTTTCGTTATAAAAAATTTTTCTATAGAAAATTTTTCTTTATAAAAAATTTTCTATAGAAAACTTTTCGTTATAGAAAATTTTTCGTTATAAAAAAATTGTTCTATAGAAAATTTTTCGTTGTTTAAAAACATTCGATAGAAAATCTTCCGTTTTAAAAAAAATTTGTCTATAGAAAATTTTTCGTTATAAAGAATTTTTCTATAGAAAATTTTTCGTTATAAAAAATTTTTCTATAGAAAATTTTTCGTTATAAAAAATTTTTCTATAGAAATTTTTTCGTTGTAAAAAATTTTTATATAGAAAATTTTTCGTTATAAAAAATTTTTATGCAAACAATTGTTCGTTATAAAAAATTTTTATATAGAAAATTTTTCGTTATCAAAAATGTTTCTATAGAAAATTTGTCGTTAAAAACATTTTTTTATAGAAAATTTTCGCTTTAAAAATTTTTCTCTAGAAAATTTTTCGTTGTAAACATTTTTGTCATAAAAAATTGTTCTATTGAAAATTTTTTGTTGTAGAAAATTTTTCATTGAAAGAATTTTCTATAGAAAATTTTTCGTTATAAAACATTTTTCTATACAAAATTTTTTGTTATAAAATTTTTTTTTATACAAAATTTTTCGTTACAAACATTTTAAGTTATAAAAAACTTTTTTTTTTGTAAAAAAATTTTGTATATAAAATTTTTCATTATGAAAAATTTTTCTATAGAAAATTTTTTGTTATTAATAATTTCATAGAAATTTTTTTAGTATATAAATTTTCCTTAGAAAATTTTTCGTTATAAAAAAGTTTTCTGTAACGAAATTTTTTCTAAAGAATTTTGAAAGTTTTTTTTTTTTAATAAAATTATTGTAAGACTGATTTAGACATTTTCTTAAACCCTTAAATAGTTTGTCATAGTTTCCTTGAAGCAAATTGATTTATCTCTCTTTAAATTATTCACGTGCAGTCGCATTCTTAAATTATTTTTACGAACTGTCATTTAACATGGTCAATGATGACAGCTAAAATGTCACAACAAAAAAGTAAATGACAAATTAAAAACGCAAAATGATCGATTTCAAGTATAAGACTAAAACGTTGGTATATGAATGCCTCTGGTTAGCACTGCCCTAAGGAATAGTTTATCCTTAAAATAGTTAATTCATACCCCTCTATAATTGGATTCTATTATTACCTTTTTCAATATATGTTTCTTAACCCTTTTAGCAATCGAATATACTCCTTTTTTTTTGCTGTTCGCGGTGGATGATTTTGTAAAACGTGAGCTTACACACTTTTGTTCAAATTAAGCATAAATTATAGGGATTACAAAGACATCGAGATGACAACAAATAAAAAAAAATATTGAAATTTAAAAAGTACATCATGATTTTGAAATTACGAATCTTTTGTTTCATTAAAAGTGAAATCGTAATCAAAAAAGGGAAAATGTGTGTAATAAATAAATAAAGAACCGTGGCATTAAAATTCGATCATTTACCACTGATAATGTCACTTACAACAGAAGATACGTATAAACTTAATGCATGAAACAGTGGGAGGTAAAAAATATAAGGAATGATGATAAGTTCTAAGTAAGCTCACAAATACTTAATTTCTACATTTCTGCAAAGGCATGTAATCTAATCAAATGATTTCTTAACCTAGATTTACATAAACTAAATTTTTACTCTATTGTTCCAATTTTACTGCACTTTACTGTTCATTTTCAAGGAAGGTGTGTCGCTGAACGTAAGTATTATTGGGACAGTGGTATAAATTACAATAAGTACAAAAATAATATTAATAATCACATCTCGAACCCTTACACATCATAATGTTTTTTGATGCATTCACAGATAGAAAATTTAAATGTGAACATTTAGTCATTCAAATATTTAAATCCATCACATCGTCATCATCCACTACTCTGTGATGAAAAAACATTTTTTTCTCTAAATATTAGCAGCATCAAGTCACATGTGACAAATTATCACATTTTAAGCCTAATGGGAGGTTGAGATCGAGGGGTTGAATTGTTCGCTAATTATACTTATTTCCCAGCAAACAATTATTCTCACACTTAAAGGTATAATAGACACTCATTGTTGATACTAGGGATTATGCGGCAGGTTTAGTTTACATTTACCTTTTTAAGGATTTAAATTTGTTGGTCATGCCCAGAGTTGGGTGATGAAGGTAATGTTGTCTAAAAGGGTTGTTAACATTTTCAATTAAATTGGGATTTTTCATTGGAACTATTAGCAATTGATATGTTACTATAATGATAATTGTAATTTAAGAATTAGATTAAGTATTTTTCTATTCATATCTTATTTCTTCCTCACTTTCTCAATTAAGGCTGTTTTTTGTCAATTTAAAGTTTTTTTGAGTAATTAACATTTTTAACAAAAACAACGATTTTCGAAAACTCCTCGAACAGTTTCACCATCATCATCGACACGGTCGAAAATTCATAGCAAAATTCTTATAAAAAGTAAATTATCGAAAAAATTCTTATAAAATTTTTGAAATAATTTCCTATCAAAAGTAAATTTTTGATAAATTTCCTATAAAAAGTAAATTTTTTAAAAATTTCCTATAAAAAGTAAATTTTTGAAAAATTTCCTATAAAAAGTAAATTTTTAAAAAATTTCCTAACAAAAAAGTAAATTTTTGAAAAATTTCCTAACAAAAAAGTAAATTTTTGAAAAATTTCCTATAAAAAGTAAATTTTTGAAAAATTTCCTAACAAAAAAGTAAATTTTTGAAAAATTTCCTATAAAAAGTAAATTTTTGAAAAATTTCCTATGAAAAGTAAAATTTTGAAAAATTTCTTATAAAAAGTAAATTTTTAAAATTTTCCTATAAAAAGTAAATTTTTGAAAAATTTCCTATAAAAAGTAAATTTATGAAAAATTTCTTATAAGAAAATTTTTTTAAAAATTTCCTATCAAAAGTAAATTTTTGAAAAATTTCCTATAAAAAGTAAATTTTTGAAAAATTTCCTATAAAAAGTAAATTTTTGAAAAATTTCCTATAAAAAGTAAATTTTTGAAAAATTTCCTATAAAAAGTAAATTCTTGAAAAATTTCCTATAAAAAGTAAATTTTTGAAAAATTTCCTATAAAAAGTAAATTTTTGAAAAATTTCCTATAAAAAGTAAATTTTTGAAAAATTTCCTATAAAAAGTCAATTTTTGAAAAATTTCATATAAAAAGTCAATTCTTGAAAAATTTCCTATATATAAAAAGTAAATTTTTGAAAAATTTCCTATAAAAAGTAAATTTTTGAAAAATTTCCTATAAAAAGTAAAGTTTTTAAAAATTTCCTATAAGAAGTAAATTTTTGAAAAATTTCCTATATATAAAAAGTAAATTTTTGAAAAATTTCCTATAAAAGTAAATTTTTGAAAAATTTCCTACAAAAAGTAAATTTTTGAAAGATTTCTTAAAAAAAAAATGTTGGAAAATTTCCTATAAAAAGTAAATTTTTAAAAAATTTCCTATAAAAAGTAAATTTTTGAAAAATTTCCTATAAAAAGTAAATTTTTGAAAAATTTTCTATAAAAAGTAAATTTTTGAAAAATTTCCAATAAAAAGTAAATTTTTTAAAAATTTCCTATAAAAAGTAAATTTTTTAAAAATTTCCTATAAAAAGTAAATTTTTTAAAAATTTCCTATAAAAAGTCAATTCTGGAAAAATTTCCTATATATAAAAAGTAAATTTTTGAAAAATTTCCTATAAAAAGAAAATTATTTAAAAATTTCTTAATTTTTGAAAAATTTCCTATAAAAAGTAAATTTTTGAAAAATTTCCTATAAAAAGTAAATTTTTGTAAAATTTCCTATAAAAAGTAAATTTTTGAAAAATTTCCTATAAAAAGTAAATTTTTTAAAAATTTCCTATAAAAAGTAAATTTTTGAAAAATTTCCTATGAAAAGTAAAATTTTGAAAAATTTCTTATAAAAATTAAATTTTTAAAAAATTTCCCATAAAAAGTAAATTTTTAAAAAAATTTCCTATAAAAAGTAACTTTTGGAAAAATTTGCTGTAAAAAGTCAATTTTTGAAAATTTTCCTGTAAAAAGTAAATTTTTGAAAAATTTCCTGTAAAAAGTAAATTTTTGAAAAATTTCCTATAAAAAGTAAAATTTTGAAAAATTTCCTATAAAAAGTAAATTATTAAAAAAATTTCCTCTAAAAAGCAAATTTTTGAAAAATTTCCTCTAAAAAGTAAATTTTTGAAAAATTTCCTATAAAAAGTAAAGTTTTTAAAAATTTCCTATAAGAAGTAAATTTTTGAAAAATATCCTATAAAAAGTAAATTTATGAAAAATTTCTTATAAAACAAACGCCATTCGAGAAAACTATCGATGGACTATAATTCTTCGAAATCTGTGAAAAGATATCTTGTATAAAACGACAATGAGATTCATATAAGTAAAACAAAATGTGTACAAATGTATCGTTCGTCACGCAGGATTTGCCCATATGCTAATATTTAAGCGGCTTCCGTTTTTCTAGCTCTTTTTTTAACGAATCTAAATCTTAAGCTCTTTTTCCTAAGAATAAATTGATTTTTGCTAAAATAAAAATAAGTTTTAATATTTTGTATCTTAACTTCCTGAAATTCCCCTAAACAAAATTTTTTTAAATAACGTCTTCAATTCTTTTCACATTTCTTAAATATTTGTCATATTAAGTAAATTTTATTGCTTTATTCTTAAGCTATTTTTGAGGAAATCTTGTTAAATTTTTGTTACTTTTCCTCCTCTTGCTGTTCTTATTCTATTCGTTCATTTAAAATAAACCAAAATATCTGTTTAACCAACATCCAACTACTAACAAACTTCTAAACTTTCTAAATTGTATTTAAAAAGAAAATTTAATTGAAATTCATGCACTTTTTTAAACAATTTCCTAAAACCGAAATAGTAGAAAATAGAAAAAAAAAAATAAAAAACGCAAAACCAAAAGATTTTTGCCTACAATGTCTACATACCAACTACCAAATACATGAAATGTATAACAACAGCAAAACTCTTAAGCTAAAGTATGCTACTGCTCTTGCTACATGCTACTTGCCACAAAGATTTCATACCAAAAAAATTAAAATAAAAATGGAAAAAAACCCACCCCAAAGCCATGTGGAAAGGAAAAATAATTCAAATAATCAGCTCAAGTGGCTGAAAGGAGAGACTGAAAATGTTTTAAATGCCACGAGTAGAGTAGAGTAGAGATAGAAGCTGCTGCTGGTGATGATGATGGAAAAACTACGAGTATCTCTGAGTTAAGCAAAGTAACAGCAAACGGTAGTAGGACTAGGAAAATTCAAACATCCATTCAACCATCCTTCCTTTTTTCTTCTATCGTTTTGTATTAGTTACTAGCTGCCATCTATGGGTTGGATGTAAAATATGTAGCAACAGTGATAGCAATTGTTGTTCTTGTTACTGGAAAGGGAATTACTAAACACATTTACTTGAATCTACATGGACGGACGACTCACATTCATCTCAACAAATAACCAACCATCCATCTATCCATCTATTTATTCATCCATCCATATAAATATATACTCTGCCATAAACAAGCTAAGGAATTTCAGAATTTCAATAATGTTTGATATAGAAGCCCCAGCATCGACCGACAACAACAACGAGAATGATAGCAAAAAAAAAAAAAAAAATCACAGCAACAATAATAAAATTTTCTCTAAAAAAAATACAATTAAAAATAGTTGTTGCATGTTTTTTAGAAAACCAAACCACAAATAATAAAGAGTTACTTGTGGTTGGGTCCTACTCTAGGATACCCTATACCACCAAGGGAAAATGTGGACCGATTGTCAGTAAATTTTAAAAGGTTTTGTTAGGGCTTAGAAAATTATCTGTATAAAATTTTTTCATGGTGCAAACATTTTCTTGAGATTTATGTATTTCATTTGTTCTAATTCATAAACAGTTATAAAATTCATAAACAATTATAAAATTCATAAACAATTATCAAGAGCTTCTTATCTAAATCATGCATATAAAATTGGAATTATAAGTTTCTCATAAGTTTATTATAGTAATTAATAATCTTAAATACCATTCATCTTAGATAGGGAATACATCCGTTCCTCCTTACATTTGGAAGAGTGTCAGTGATACTGATGTTGTCCTTAATGGTGAAGATTTATCTATAACCGAAAAGAAAACCAGAGAAACTCTGCCTCACAAAGCTTTCTCCTTGTATTTCTGTGATTTCCTACGCTTCCAATGCATTAGCAAAAGACGAGATACTAATCGCTTCCATACGCTCTCCTGGGACTTGTGTGTAGTTTCTCTTATCTATAGATCAGTGTTCCGCAAAATAATACTATTGCATCTTGTGTTTGTGTGGGTTATTTTTCTAATTCTCTCTTTAACTACGCCCTGCATTCAAACAAACATGTTGTGTTGCTAGTAAGATACTAACAACACAACCTGTTTGCTTGAATGCCCATGAGAGTATGATTTATTTTAAGATAAATTATTGTTAATATGTGTGAAAATAAAATAGACAAATGCCCTCGGGCTAGCTTTTGCCGATCGCAGCTATAGATACAACATTAGTGTCACCTGAGAGAAGCTCTTTCTTACAAAACTGTTTGCTTAGTTTTGTGATGAAGAGATTTCCATGTACTCAATAAGCCGATTCTAGGAAGTAAGGCTGCTATTTTTTATTGCTTAAGTGTTGTTATAGTTGGGATTATGGATATAAGTGGAGGCTATCAGCATCAGTTGCGTCGTTAACGCTAAGCGTATCTGCAGTAGCTCCTAATTGACTAAGATTTTATTAAATGTTGTTGTTTAAACAGGGGTTAAGGGCTGGTAACGTTGACATGGAGGCCAATAGCATCAGTGACGTCGTAAACGCCGGTCGTGTATGCTATGGCTTAGAGCAGTTCGCCTTCCATACAAAAAAAAGTTATGTCAGTCACCCCCTAGGATTAAAGATAATGTAACTAGATTTTTACTCGATTTCCTTATGAATGAAGTACCCCTTGTTCCAATTGGAATGTCGTGGGAATTATATATGTATGTATTTTATTTTGCACGATTTTGGTATAAAACTTCGATTTGACTTTCAAACAAAGGTATTGTGTTAGGGTAGAGCCGAATTTGTAACGATTCCAAGAAAATTTGGTACAGATCTCTCATTGAGAAGTACCCGTAATAGGATTATTTCTGGTATAAAAATAGTGCCAAAGATCATTTTTTTCAAATTCAAAACTGCGACCTGTACATTGATTACAAACTCTATATCAGTCTTCGCCAAACTTCACCCGTGGCCACGTACATTTTTTTACTTTCATACAAATTGGATAAAAATTAACCAAATAAATCATTATCTTATCCGGAATTAATTCTCGGTATATCTAATTAATGCAATATTTCTATGCATTACAAACATAAGCATAAATTTGCAATACCCTTTCCACTTATGATGATGTAGGGTATAAAAATGACGAACAGGAACCAACATTCGAAGGTATTTGCAACAAATATAAGATATTTTTGCTATTGCTGATGATGTTTTTTTTTTCCATATTGAGCTGCCACTGCTGCTGCTGTTCATGCTTATGTTGTTGCAGATGATGATGATGATGATGACGGCGATGAATGAAATGATAAAATGAAAGTTCAAGTGCATTTTTACTGATGGAGCTCAACTTTAAGCAATGGAGTTGCAACAACAGCAGCCATCTTTAAAAGTGCAGGATGAAGTACAGGATGACGGCGATGATGATGATGATGATGACAACAACGACGATGATGATGATAATTTTGAAAATTTGTTACAACAATAAACGACGAACCAACGAACGAAAGACCATGTCAAAAAATCAGCCAACCAACAAATGAAACGAGGCAACATAACAAGGAAAAAACACAAACCAACATCATCAACATGCCACAAAACATACAACAACAAAAATATGAGAATAATCATAATAATAAATTTATACGTTTGTTGTGATTTTTATTCTTAAATTACGATTTCTTAACATTCATTGCAAAAAAAATATGAAAGGAATAAAAAAATGACGAACGACTGACAGATGGATGGATGGAAGGAAGGACAGACAGATAGACAGTGAAAAAGAAAGACAGATCAACTATCGAATTGTTTTACTTATACATTGATACTACATCTCATCTTCATCATCATCATCACTTTCCTTGGTAAAGACTTGCAACATTAACATTGCAATAACATCATTATTATCATCAACATCTTTACCACATGTAACTTCATGGTGGAGTAGCAACAGTTGTTATTGCCAAAGCTATTATAGTTTTTGTTGCTGTTATAATTTAAGTACCACCATAACTTAGGGAAACAAAAAAATGACTGAATGATTTTTTGTTGTTTCGTATTCCTTTGGAATGGATTCTACTGAACTTACAAAAAAAGTAATCGAAAGGGCGTGTCTGTTGATTACAAGAAATACAAATATTTATCTGTATATATTTTTACAACAAGTGCTTTTTCTTTTCGTATGTATTTGTTGTTGATATATAATTGATACTTCCAAACTTTCCTGTAATATGGATAATGATTTTTTTGATGACCTTTTTTCTGATGTTGCAAGCTAATTAAATGCTAAAATGGCTAAATTCTTAAGGCTTATATACATATTTTAGAAAAATTTACCTAAATCGATCGATTTGATAACATTTGAATGTCTTAAACAATTGTACAATGTTTTTGTTGTTGTAACATCTCTAACATTTACAATTTTACTAATTTGCTCTTTACGGAGGATCTGTTTGGAGATCTAGGCCATAGAATTCTGCTACTACTACTTACTCAGAACTGGGTGAGTAGGGTTTGTAGGTACAGTTAAAAATGTGGGGTATTACGAGGACCCTGACCAAATGCATACCTTGGGGACGGCACAATCTATCTCAGATGTGCCAGATCAACTCTTGTTTTCCTCGGCAACCTTATAATAAAACATTAATGTGATAACCTGAAATCGAGGAGTTGTTAGAGTCCCTTTGAATGTTGCCCAATTCTGCCTCGTACGATGCTCGATCTAAAAGATCCTATATAAATCTTTTCTGACATGCCTTGGGGAGGACTCCAACTGTTTGATATTAAAGTTTGGATTATCTTTCCGATGATATACTTAAAGGAACAGCTGAGTTATTGTGATGTTGTGCTCCTTATCAGAACCTTTGTTTTCTCATGGAAATAATGCGACGAGGCAGAGTTTAATTGTTTTTCATTTTGACTGCATTGGATCTTTCTTCACTGAGTATCATCTAACGTTCCTGACTATACTGGAGCAGCATAATTTTCTACTGACGCAAGGTCTTTTTTCCCGTTCCCTTAGTGCTTAGCTATTTCTTTGATGACCTTGTTCCTAAATTGCGATTTGTAAATAGTCTGACTTGGTACATTTTCGACCTCAGTTGAGTAATTGTGAATGATATTTACCTTAACGCACTGGTCTTCCACATTATGGTACGTCGCCAACATTGTACAGTCATCCGCTTGTGATACCATTGCCTTGAGGCGGCGCAGTTGGATGTCAACCAGGACTAGCAACGGGACTCTACGCTAAAGAACTCTCTTTTTAACTCTACGGTGTTTTGAGCGTTGGTCACTAAACTCTACGATAGACTGATGACCACTTATATAATTTTCTATCCACCCTTCAATTTTTTTTGGTATTATGGACTGGATGATGTCGTAGAAGATCGTCAATAAAATTATTCATTTACAAGACCTCTACTGGTTCACGCCTTAAGCGATTTATGTGGTAATGGCGGTTAATCCTGAGGTAGAGCTTTTCGAGAAATCAATGTTTGTGGCGAACTGCTGATAGTTGGCTGGTTGGCTGATGAAGAAGTAGAGCCTCGATTGTTTTCGGTTTCGATTGATTTCGAGTTTCCACCTAAAAAAATTAACTTTGCCTAATTTTGAAGTAAGTGTGTAAAAAAGTCTTCACAAGAGATGTGGGGAAAATAGTAGTTCTTCAGGTACAAAACATATGGAAGGATTTTCTATAAAAACACTATAAAATTATAGATTTTAATATGAAAATTATTTATTAAAAAAAACTAAAAATTTGTCTAAGATGTTTAGGATTATAGATAACACTGGTCAATAAGATTTTGCTTCCAAATCTAGATTACCTTGCTCTGATAAATTAAGATTTATACAGTGACATTGGTTTTTCCAAGTTGGCTCTAGTTTTCGAGATATTTTGAAAATAACTAGTTTTAAAATCACTGAAAAACTACTTGTTATATTAAGCTAATAAGAAAAAACAATATTCAAGAACAATTTTGTCTTAAAGTCTGCTTGGTCGTTTTAGAGATATCGTGTAATTTACACCGAAAAAAAATTTCTTGCAAAAAATTGAATTTTATAAAAAGCATAAAAAGGTAAAAGAAACAACAAAACAGTCATGGGACTTATATGAAAGCTAGGGTCAAATTTGGACCGATTATCTCGAATTTTAGCATTTTGATTACAGTTTTAACAAAAAATATATATGAACATAAAATTGTCATTATCTTCAGATTTATGAGATTTTTAGTGATTTTCGTTTCATTTAGTGACTTATGACAGAAGAGTTTGTATGTGAGCTATGGTCAAATCGACCCAATTTTATTTTGTAAATTTTGGTATAGTGATTTCCGTTAAGATGAGCTGTATTCCTTTTAAATTTCATGATAATATTATTACGTTTTTCCTTTAAAAACGTCGAAGGATTTTTTTTGCAAACAACCGAAAACAAAATTAAAACACTTAATGTAGTTTTACAAAGTTATATTTTTATTAACTTTAGAGTTAATCACTTTAAACACACTTTCACAAAAACTGCTAACAAACTTCACAAAACTGCTTTACAAATATTCTTAGTCAAACTGTTCTCTTATACGCGTCTCAATTAAAACTGTTCCCACAATATTCATATATCGGCCTTATATAGTAGAGAAGAGACTTTCTAGTATTTTTCGCAGACGTAAACAAAGAGCTGCTGTCGTTGATTACACTAAAGATGTGGCTTACGAAAGTTCATGCATGTTCTAATACATTCTCACATGATCTAGAACACGCTCACACATACGTTGTACAAATAGATTATCTGAAGTTAACAGTAACAGAGAGAGAGAATCTAGATAAAAGAGAAAAATATTGCTATACTCTTAACAGCAAATAAGAGAAACAGGTTTCTCTGTTTATAGTCGTAAACAAAAAAACAACTACACCAACAAAACATTCTAGAAACTAGGCGAAGAATTATAAGTAGTAAACTTTGCACAATGGGCCGGATAACTTGTAAATTCTTGACAATATATTGATATTTGTGGCCAAAATTTCAATTCCAGGAATTGACACCTATGGAATGTACCTTAAATAATAGATCGATTATTACAGCCAGACGGACGGGCGGACTGGCATCGTTAAATCGACTCAGGAAGTGATGCTATGTCTATTGGTTCACTAAAAGGTGGATCTAAGACCAATATTTCTATGCGTTACATACACCACCTTATGGTGGTGAAGGATATACAAATTCAAAATATTTGTGTAATCTAAATTTATAGTAGAAAAATTAAAAGTTAATCCTATTTCACTCTCACTTGAACTATTATTATAACTTCCAATTATATAGTAAACTTACAACAAACTTATATTTCAAGTTTTCCATACAAAATTTCTACAAAAAGCTTTTGATAAGTTCATAATTCCTTTTTGAATTAGAAGGTAAGAGATTGATTGAAAAATAAACCGTCTTAAATAATTTTTCAATATCTAAAAGAAAAATAACACTTTTCAACAAAATTATAATAATATATTAAGAAAAATTTCATTAAAATTCAAAATATTTTTGTACAAAATAACACATTCTAAGCAAAATTTGTACATCCCAGCAAAACTTTGGTAATGGCAAGTACTCTGATAACTGGTTACCTTGTAACGACTACAACATACCACCCGAATAAATAATAAGTTATTACAGAAGTACTTATTTGTAATTAAGATGGTAATTTAAACTGAATGGCCCCGGTTCAAATCCCACCAAGGGCAACAATTTTTTTTAGTTTTTTTTTATTAAAAGAGTCTTTTTAAATGATTTTTGAATTTTAAGAACTTAAATATTATCTTCTGTAAAAAAAATTTGTAAAACTAACTCACGTTAATGAAAAAATACCATCATGAGTCATTTTTGATTATCTAGGGGATGTTGAATACCAAACACGATTCTAATTGGTCTTAACTTGGTAAGCCCAACTTATCTGGGTCATCCTTCATCTCAACTGTGGACACACACCTCCTAATGGTATCACCCGGGGAGCTGGTTTAACACCCATTAATATTGTGAGTTAACATGTTCCTAGAGTTGTCCCATAAGATCGATAAAAATGGGTTAGGATTACGGGCTAGTAACCCTCTCTTGAAAAAAAAAATACAATGAAGAGGATAAAATTAGAATTGAAATGTCCCACTACCTAATGTTAGAGGAGGATGTCCGAAACTTCGATAGAAAGACCAAGTAGAGGAACATTTTTCAAAGCTTGACCTATAAAATTGGAGAATATTCGCACAAGATCGAAATCTATGGAATTCTAAAATATGCTCGGACTTTGACATTAACAGGTTGTAACATTTAAGTAAGTAAGAGTCAATCTTATGTAAAAACTTATACAAAAAAGATTTAAATTGTTTAAGTTTTAAAATAATTTTAAAAAAAGTTTTAAAATAATTACAAAAAATCGTATAAAAATATTTTTCCAAAAATTACAACAAAGCAAAAAAAAGCAGGGAAAAACAAAGTTATTTTCACATGATTTTGGATCTAAAAATAAAAATTGTTTATATTAATTATAAGCTGCTAAGTTTTCAACATATGAAGTAGCTCCGTGGAAGAATCTCTGCCTAACAGTCGGAGGGTCTGGGTTCGAGCCCCCATGGGATCATAAAAAAATTTTGTATTTCGTTTAAAAATATATGTTTTTAATAAAACAACAACAAAAAAGTTGTTGTTGTTGTTGCTTTCAAATTGCTTACCCAAGTCATTAATTTTCTGCAATTGGTAAGTACTTGCCTCCAATGACATCCCCATGTTAATGTAATGACTTAAACAGCGAATGAGTAAGTAGTTCGTGTTCAATAGTTTAACTGTTTAACTCATTATTTGGTAATGAAAAGTTTTACTGGGATATTCTCAAACAATTTAGAAAACTTAAAAACACAAATGAATTTGAGTAAAAATCTGAAATATTTTTTAAAATAAGAAATAAAAATTTAACATAAAATTTGAAAAAAAAAAGAACTAAAAGGAATGAAATTTCCAAACAAATTTAAACCAAATTCACGCTTTACTTCCTCATTAAGGAGAAACGACGAATCAAAATTCCAAATGAAATATTTACCATTTTGATGCTGAAGATTCCTTATGTTTTTCTGGAGCAAATTTATTTCTTTATTTTTTTTTAATATTTTTTTTTAAGAAATCTTTGTTGGCTGATTAAAGAAGAAAAAGTAATTTACAACAAAAAACAAAAAAAGGTTAAAAGTATGAACTAACCATTTTACCAAACAACTCGAAGAAAGCAACAAATTAAGCAAAAAATCAACACATCTGGGTTTTAACTTCAACTTTAACTTTTTCGAACAAGTGAATATTTCATTTATCTCTTGGTTCCAAATTCAAGTCAAGTCCTTTTTGACTTTTTCTTACGATTTTTATTTGCTTGTGAACATTTTTTTGCCAATTTTTTATGGGAAAAATTCCTTTCTGGAGCAACAAATCCTCAGCAAAGGGCAACAAAAACTCAAATACATACAATACAAATTAAAGTAGAAAAAATTAAGTTTTTGCTCTGACAAGAAAAAGAAATCGGTGCATCTTGGGTAGCACCAACAGCAGAAAAAACTGGAATGAAATGATGAAAAAAATGCAGTCATGACATGACTTCAACTGATTCTTCATTTAGAATGTGAGTTTCTGGGTTTTTTTATTTGTTGAAAATTTTCAACAAAAACCTACATAACTTTTGATAAATATACAGTTGTTGTTGTTGCTTATGTTGTTACCTTTGTTGTTGTTGTCGCTCCTGCTGTTGTTACATGTAGTCGCAAGTAAAAACACCATGAAACAAAAGGCAAAATTTTGTTATTGTTATTGTTATTTTTAAACATATATTTCAATAAAATTTTTTATAACGAAAAATTTTTAATAAAATTTGTTGATGAAATTTTTCTTAGACAAACATTTTGATTAAAGTCTTTTTATTAAAAAAAATTTAATGACATTTTTCTTATAGAAAAATGTTGATAAAATTTTTCTCTTCGAAAAATGTTGATAAAATTTTGCTTATAGACAAATTTTGATGAAATTTTTCTTATAGAAAAATTTTGATGAAATTATTCTTATAGAAGAATTTTGATGAAATTTTTCTCTTAGAAAAATTTTGGTGAGATTTTCTTATAGAAAAATTTTGATAAAACTTTTCTTATAGAAAAATTTTTATGAAATTTTTATCTTACAAAAATTTTGATGAAATTTTTCTCTTACAAAAATTTTGATGAAATTTTTCTCTTACAAAAATTTTGATGAAATTTCTCTTATAGGAAAATTTTGATGAAATTTTTCTTATAGATAGATTTTTCTTATAGATAAATTTTGTTGAAATTTTTCATATAGAAGAATTTTGACAAAATATTTCTTGTAGAAAAATTTTGATGAAATTTTTCTATAGAAAAATTTTGATGAAATTTTTTTTAGAGAAAAATTTTTGGTGAAATTTTTTTTGAGAGAAAAACAAAAGGAACAATTTTTTTATTTTTAAACATATATTTTAATAAAATTTTTTATAACGAAAACTTTTTAATAAAATTTGTTGATGAAATTTTTCTTATACAAAAATTTTGATTAAAGTTTTTCTTATAGAAAAATTTTGATAAAATTTTTTTATAGAAAAATTTTGATGAAATTTTTCTCTTGGAAAAATTTTGATGAAATTTTTCTCTTAGAAAAATTTTGATTAAATTTATCTTATAGAAGAATTTTGATTAAATATTTCTTATAGAAAAATTTCGATAAAATTTTTCTTATAGAAGAATTTTGATAAAATATTTCTTATAGAAAGATTTTGATAACTTATTTCTTAACGAAAAATGTTGATAAAATTTTTCTTATAGAAAAATTTTGATAAATTTTTTCTTATAGAAAAATTTTGATAAATTTTTTCTTATAGAAAAATATCGATGAAATTTTACTTATAGAAAAATTTCAATGAAATTTTTCTTATAGAAATATTTCTATGAAATTCTTCTTATAGAAAAATTTTTATGGAATTCTTATCGAAAAATTTTGATGAAATTTTTCTTAGTGAAAAATTTTGATGAAATTTTTCTTATAGAAATATTTTGCTGAATTTTTTTTTTTAGAGAAAAATTTTGGTAACATTTTTCTTAAAGAAAAATTAAGATGAAATTTTTTCTTTAGAAAAATTTTAATGAAATTTTTCTTATAGAAGAATTTTGATGAAATTTTTCTTATACAAAAATTTTGATGAAATTTTTCTTATAGAAAAATTTTGATGAAATTTTTTTAAAGAAAAATGTTTCTTATAAATTTTCATGAAATTTTGATTAAATTTTTCTTATAGAAGAATTTTGATAAAAATTTCTTATAGAAAAATTTCATCAAAATTTTTCTTATAGAAGAATTTTGATGAATTTTTTCTTATACAAAAATTTTGATGAAATTTTTCTTATAGAAAAATTTTGATGAATTTTTTTTTTAAAGAAAAATGTTTCTTATAAATTTTCATGAAATTTTGATTAAATTTTTCTTAGAGAAGAATTTTGATAAAATATTTCTTATAGACAAATTTTGATGAAATTTTTCTTATAGAAGAATTTTGATGAAATTTTTCTTATACAAAAATTTTGATGAAATTTTTCTTATAGAAAAATTTTGATGAAATTTTTTTTTAAAGAAAAATATTTCATATAAATTTTCATGAAATTTTTCTTATAGACAAATTTTGATGAAATTTTTATCTTAGAAAAATGTTGATGAAATTTTTCTCTTAGAAAATTTTGGGTTAAATTTTTCTTATAGAAGAATTTTAATAAAATATTTCTTATTTCTATAAGATTTAAATAAAATTTTGATGAAATTTTTTTTATAGAAAAATTTTGGTGAAATTTTTTTTATAAAAATATTTCTATGAAATTTTTCTTATAGAAAAATTTTTATGGAATTCTTATCGAAAAATTTTGATGAAATTTTTCTTAGTGAAAAATTTTGATAAAATTTTTCTTAGTGAAAAATTTTCATGAAATTTTTCTTATTTCGATGAAATTTTTTTTATAGAAATATTTCGATGAAATTTTTCTTATAGAAATATTTCGATGAAATTTTTCTTATAAAAAAATGTTTATGGAATTCTTATCGAAAAATTTTGATGAAATTTTTCTTATTGTTAAATTTTCATGAATTTTTTTTTAAAGAAAAATTAAGATGAAATTTTTCTTATAGAAAAATTTTGATGAAATTTTTCTTATAGAAAAATGTTGGTGAAATTTTTTTAGAGAAAAATTTTGGTGAAATTTTTTTTAGAGAAAAATTTTGTTGAAATTTTTTTTAGAGAAAACTTTTGATAAATTTTTTTTTAAGAAAAGATTTAGATGAAATTTTTCTTATAGAAAAATTTTTATAATATTTTTCTTATAGAAAAATTTTTGTGAAATTTTTCTTGGAGAAACATTTTGGCGAAATTTTTCTGCTAGAAAGTTTTCATGAAATTTTTCTTATAGACAAATTTTGATAAAATTTTTCTTATAGAAAAATGTTGATGAAATTTTTCTTAAAGAAAAATGTTAATAATGAAATAATTTGATTTAATGAAAGATAAAGTTTCTTTAGCTTGAAAACTACAAAAGGTTTTTTGTTTCCCAGTGTAAGTGAGCGAGTTAAGGAGTGAGTGAGAGCGTGTGTTTGTTTTTTCTATGTGAACCATTTACGCACTATTACAAAACCAAGTGTAATTTGTATTGGTATGCGAAAGATTTTGTTGCAGAGATTTTTGTTGCTTCAATGTTTCTTATATACAAATTTTTGGCAGAGCTGGGAAAGTTAATAAAAAGTCTTTAAGATTTTCTTGTATTTCATTTCTAAAGCTTAAGCTTTTAAAACAGCTTCTAGTTCTATTTACAGAGAATACGTATCCCGTTCGAGGGACCATAAACCTATTCAAAAACAAAACTTGGCCTAATTCGCCTTATTCGATTGATCGGCTGCAGTTAAACTCTTTAACTTTCATGCAGCTGGACAATCGCCTAAAAGTCTACAACATATTATAGCTCTTGATCAATATTACAAAGTTCTTGTCAAGTTCCATGATAGAAGTTTCAAAAGTACCATTTGTAATTTTTAGGTTACAGCCCCCACTTACAACTATAGTAGCCTGAACCCATCCTTGTAAATGTGTGTGTTCCCAATCATCATGTACCTCATAAACCAACAACAGCAACAAAACAAGTAAAAAGGTTAAATGTTTAAATGTAGTATTTAGTTATTTTTTTTTTGTTGTTGATTTTTCTCTTCAGTCTTAAAAGTTCACAACTAAACATGGCTGTAGTTGGCCATAGTTAGTGTTAGCCTGGCCTAAGTCTTTTTTTTTTTTTATTAAATTCAAAAGTTGTTGTGGTATTGGTGGTAAGTTGGTCTTCTTCATCTGCTGCTGCTTCATTTCTTCCTCTTTTATTTAGTATGTGAGATTTTTTTTTCTTCATATATGACCATTTCGTGGGAACATTTTTCATTTTTAATTGTTACTTTAAGGAGAAACGAATGAAGTTTTTTTTGCTTAACCAAAAAAATAAAAGATGAGGAATTGCTAAACTTTATATGAAGAAGTTTTAAAAACTGGTCGAAAAGAGTAGTGAAAATTAAATTAATGGGAAATTCTTTTAACGTTTATTAAAGAGAAAACTATTTTTTCTTATTTTGCTGGTAAATATTTGATGCAAAGTAGAGTTGTTTTTTGGTCTTCAATCATAAGTAATTGGGAGTGATGAACTGAAAATTCTTTTTATGTAACAATAAGAAAGTTATTCCAAAGCTCTACAGTTAGCCTACATTTACTTAGATTTAAGTATAAATTATAATAGTTGCCTAATACTAATACTGCTGTTATCACTGGCCCATCAAACCAAATTCCTAATCTCAAAATATTGAAGGAGAAGCTTAAAAATATTTCATAATACTAAAGATTTCTATACATAGAATGAAACTAAAATAGTATCGGGTGTTTTTTATTGAGGTATAGAACTTTAAGTTGGCATCACTTTTTTAACTGGCGGCCATTTTGTCAGCTGTCAAGTGATTAATATTTAGTTTGGTTTGCCATTTCATCATGAACAGGTTGACAAATGAACAACGCTTGCAAATCGTGCAAATTTATTTCGAAAATAATGGTTCAGTTCGCGAAGTTTACCGCAAGCTCCGTCTATTTTATGGTCGACATAATCGTCCATCAGAGAAATTAATTCGGTTAACCATGGATCGTTTTCACACTACGTTTACTCTATGTGATAATACGCATCCGCAGCGACGTCGAACAGTGCGCACTGAAGAAACAATTGCCGCTGTAGAACAAAGTGTTGAAGAGGACCCGAATGAATCGATTCGCCACCGTGCACAGCAATTGGAGCTTTGTCCATCAACTTTATGGAAGATTTTGCGCAAAGATCTTGGCTTGCGACCTTACAAGATCCAGCTTATGCAAGAATTAAATTCGACGCTGATTTTCATCGCAAAATTTTGTTCAGTGATGAGGCTCATTTTTGGTTGAGTGGCTACGTCAACAAGCAAAATTGCCGCATTTGGAGTGAAGAGAATCCACATGAGACCCTTGAGACGCCATTACATCCACAAAAACTGACTGTTTGGTGTGCTCTATGGGCTGGTGGAGTCATTGGGCCATACTTCTTCCGAAATAATGCTGGAGAGTCAGTTACCATAAATGGAGACCGGTATAGAGCCATGATAACCGACTATTTTGTTCCCCAATTGGATGGCATGAATGTGGATGAGTTGTGGTTCCAACAAGACGGCGCTACATGCCACACAGCGCACGTCACAATTGATTTATTGAAGGAAACATTCGATGAGCGCATAATTTCGCGGAATGGACCTGTCAATTGGCCACCAAGATCGTGCGATTTGACACCACTGTATTATTTTCTTTGGGGATATGTGAAGTCGCTCGTCTACGCCAACAAACCAGAAACGTTAAGGGACTTGGAAGCCAATATTCGTGGCGTTATTGCCAACATACGGCCCCATATGCTCGAAAAAGTAGTTGAAAATTTGACCTGTAGAATTGGCTTTATTCGAGCCAGCCGCGGCGGCCACATGCCCGAAATCATATTTAAACATTAATGGCATAAAATTATCCTTCCAATAAAGCCAAATTGATGGACATTAAAACGATTTTCTTGTGTTTTATTTCAATTCGAAGTTCTATGCCTCTAAAAAAACCCATTATAATCAATTGCGTGAATTTAACCGGTTTTTATATGAAAGCTATGGTCCAAACTAGACCGATTCCTATAAAATTTGACATACTAACTGAAAGTTGCATAAAACTTCTCTAAATTTGGTAGTCATAGATTTTACAGTTTTGTTCAATTTATCAGCATAAATGTGATTTCAGGGTTATATGGGAGCTCTAATTAAATGTGAACCGATTTTACCCATTTTCAGCACACAATTTCTATAACATATCGAAAATACTTTTGCTAAATTTTGTCTCTCTAGCTCTTGTAGTTAAGAAGCTATCGCGCTTTTCTCTGACGGAAAGACGGACATAAACCGTCTTTTCTTTTTGTATTTTTGTGTTTCCGTAAGTTTTTTATATGGGAGCTATGGTCAAATGGTGACCGATTGTGCACACTGGTTGGCATTGACATAAGACCTCCTCGTGCTAAATTTAGTGATTATATCTGTTATAGTTTTAGATTTATTGGTATTTAAGTGTATTTTAGGTGAAATTTTGGCTGTTTCCGTAAGTGTTTTGTATGGGAGCTATAGCTAAATGTGAACCGATTTTGATGAAATTTTATATGCTGCCTAGGGCTTATGTAAAACTACTATATACCAAATTATATCATAGCTATTATAGTTTGTTATTTATTAGCAAATAAGCGATTAGCGTAGGCGAGGTTATACGGGGGCTATGGTCAAATGTTAACCGATTGTGCCCAATTTTAATACCAAAATTTTCTCAGAGATGAAGAATGTTTTTACTAAGTTTCAGTGAGCTAGATCCTTTCGTTTAGGCGTTATCGTGATTTCAAAAGACAGACAGACGGACATCGCTCAATCGTCTTAGAATTTCATAAGGATTCAGAATATATATTTTGATTTTCAGAATTTATATTTTTGATTTTCGAGCCAATATTAAGGAAATTACAAACGGAATGACAATCTCAATATACCCGCCATTCTTTTTGGTGGTGGGTATAAAAACAGGGCCTATGCGATCGGGATATAATAGGTATTTTGTAAAACATCTAATTTTTTTCAGTGCAAATTTTTGGATTTGAAAATTTTTAAATAATCCGTTCTATTCTTGTTTAAGAGGGTAAGTTTTGGGTTCACAAGTTAATGTCACCCTTCATTTTCATACAATTTAAGAGTTCTTTGAAATTTTGAATTTTGTTTTCGTTAAGATTTTTTTAGCGGCCTAAAGTTTTTTTTTTACAAGATTTTATCTAAACATATCCATTTTATATGCCTATAACTTTGGATATGGTTACCGGATTTTTATGAAGTTAGGCTCAGCGTATACCCTGTAGTGTTATAGTATTTAGTTAAAAAAATTAATCAAGGGATTAAAATTAAGAACAAGGGAGTCTAAATACTCCTTTACTCAAGGATATCTCAAAAAGCATATAAAAAGTGGACCCATGGAGAGAGAGTTCACGAAGTAATAGAAATTTCGTAAAACAACTTATACCATTTAAGTACCACTTTTGAAATCTAAATTTTTATATTTTATGAATTGTTTTACAAAAAGTCTGCTATTTTGCGTATCCATGGGCCCACTAGTTTCATAAAAACCTGATAATAGTATCAAAAGTTATAGATATATAAAGTGGGTACGTTTAAAAAAAAAAAAACATATAAAAAACGAATTTTGGATCGCCATAAAATCTTAATCAAAGTGAAATTCAAAATTTTGAAGAACCCTAAAAATTGTATGAGCTAGTAGAATGTCTATACAAAATATCATTGAAAACGGAGAAAATTTTTGATTTGACTCAAAATTGTTTGTTTTTTTGTTTAAAAAAACTAATTTAATTAATAACAAAATTATTTAATAAATTATTAAATTGAAAGAAATTAATTTTTAGTTGAACCATGAATTTATGTTAAGAGGTTGTGGGTTCGAATCCGGGCTCAGGTTCATATCATAAATTTTTATTTTTTAATTTTTAATAATTTTTATGATTTTTAAATTAGATTAATAATTTTTAAGAATACTGAAAAAACTATGTGACACTTAGCAGTGTGGAATGCTGCATTTTCTGTCCCGCTACGGACTTCATCAGCACACTATGTCACCAACTGTTAGATGCCAGTAGTTAAGATCATCTATTTAACTGAATTCTTAAGCGAAATTGAAAACGAGAATTATATTAACACTCATTTCTATTTCACCTATGACCATATGATCGATTCAGTTAGACGAACTTATCCTTAACCTTCGAAAATTATAGTGTTGCCAGATATTAGCTCTCCGCCGACATTTTTTGGTTTTATAAAAAACAAAAAAAAAATATATATATATATATATTCGTAATAAATTGGGATTCTAATGCGATACAATTATGCAAATTTGTTATTGCTTATGAAAATTAAAAAAAAAAATTATATAAAGAAATTTGTTATTTTATCAAATCAATTTCATCACTTAAACTGCAATACATATTTAGTTACTTTTTTTGTTATTATCTTCCAGGAAGAGCATTTCTCAACTTTGTTTGTTACCGCCAATTTTTTTATATCTTAAACAATCAATAAATTATAGTTTTATGTTAAAATTTTAAATTGTACAATTTTCCTAATGACTTGATTTTATTACTGTGATAACTTTTTGAAAGCTATCATTTTCAACCATTCAAAAAGATAATATTTACTAACATTTTATTTGTATTCAATCATCTAATAAAATTACAAAATTATATAGCGCAAAACCTGCAACAGCAATTGCAATTTTTCCACATTTACTTATTTGTTTTTATAATAATAATAATAATTTTTAACTATTAAAAAAATATCTTTCCAATAAAATCAATAACGATGAAAACAAAATTTTAACGGCAATTCCAAAGGAAATTTCATGGAATATTAGATGAGATAAAAGCTTAAGATTTTCCAGAAACGTTATATTGTGAAATTTCAAAAATAGAAAAAACAAGTAAGAAAGTGCTAGAGTCGGTCAAGCCCGACCATACGATACCCTTCACCAGTAAGGTCAAAGGTGTTATTTTTCCTGTATAAAGACAAATATTTGCTAAATTTTGCCATCATACAAACATTTTCTCAAAACTTATATATTTAAGCTGCTTCCGACATTTGGACTTATATGAGAGCTAGGGTCAAATGTGGACCGATTATCTCGAAATTTGGCAAATTGATTACAGTTGTTACAACAATTATGTATGCAAAAATAAAATTCCCATTATCTTCAGATTTACGAGCGTTTTAGTGATTTTTGTCTCATTTAGTGCGTTTTTAAAGAAAAGTTTGTATGGGAGCTATGGTCAAATGTGGACCGATTTTAACGAAATTTGGTACAGTGATTTAAATTTACATAAGCAGTATTTGATTTAAATTTCAAGAAAAATTTCATCAAATTATCTTTAGAATTGCGACCTGTAGTTTGATTACAAGGTTTACATGGGGGTCCAGCCAGCCAGACGGACGGACGGACATCGCTAAATCGATTTAGAAAGTGATTCTAAGCCTATTGGTATATTAAAAGGTGGGTCGAAGACAAATATTTCCATGCGTTACATACATCAGCACAAACTTATAATACCCTTTCACCTATGGTGGTGAAGGGTATAAAAAATAGAAAATAATGAAATTCCAATGTATTAGTAGTGCACAATGGGGTCAAATGTTTAAGTTTGATACAAAAATTTTTTACAGTTTTGTTAATGAAGAAAATATTTTTTATAATTTCTTATTAAAATATATAATCATTATCCAAAAAAGAACCTAACCAAATTGAACTTTGACCTAACCCCTTTTCAGAATGACTTTGCTGTTGAAATTTCATCAAAATCGGAGACGATATGCAGTTTATCAACGACACAGATTCTTATTTATACGACGTTATTTTGTAAAATAATACACTTTTTAATCGGAATTGTGCACTCATTGAGGCTAGGTCATATCACGCTGTTTTAGAAAATATTATCAACTCATGTAAATCACAAAATCATTATACCCTTCACCACTATAGGTGGAAAGGGTATTATAAGTTTGTGCTGATGTATGTAACGCATAGAAATATTTGTCTTGGACCCACCTTTTAGTATACCAATAGGCTTACAATCGCTTTCTGAGTCGATTTAGTGATGTCCGTCCGTCCGTCCGTCTGGCTGGCTGGACCCTCATGTAAACCTTGTAATCAAACTACAGGTCGCAATTCTAAAGATAATTTGATGAAATTTGGCACTGATCATTTTTTTGATAATGGGACCATGGCTATTGAAATTGGTCAAAATCGGTCCTTTATTTATGGTACCTCCCATAGGTCCCACTTTCCGGAATTGATATATTGGCCACAAACATCAATATTTTTTTATGAAATTTAAAACAAATACTGCTTATGTAAACCTAAATCACTGTACCAAATTTCGTTGGAATCGGTCCACATTTGATCGTAGCTCCCATACAAACTCTTCTTTAAAAACGAATTAAATGAGACAAAAAATCACTAAAACGCTCGTAAAGATAATGAACATTTTGAGTTTATTTTTTGCATACATAGTTTTCGTAACAACTGTAATCAATTTGCCAAATTTCGAGATAATCGGTCCACATTTGACCCTAGCTCTCATATAAGTCCAAATGACGGAAACAGCTTAAATATATAAGTTTTAAGAAAATGTTTGTATGATGGCCTTAGTGGTGAAGGGTATCGTATGGTCGGGCTAGACCGGCTATAGCGCTTTCTTACTTGTTTTATATATTTCTCTAATTAGGGGACCCTGGTTTAAACACATACATGTGTATGTGTATCAAATTAAAAACGACAAACAAGTTAAAACCAACGTTTTCAAAATTACCACATTTGTTGTTGATCTGACAATGCTCTTCTTCTCTAATTAAATTAAATTTTTTTTTTCAAACTTCAGAATTTTTTGTTTTTTATAACAAAAATTTACTCTAATGTTAACCCAATCCCATCAATTATATCTTCGTAGTTACCAACATTTTCCTCTTAACTCTTATGATTTAGAAAAATCTAAACAAGCAGCAAAAATATTTTCTAAATTCCTCATTTTAATTAATTAAAACTATTTTGTTTTTAATTTAATTAAATTAATTACAAATGACATTTTTGTTACATATTTTCTAAACAACATCAAGTGTTTTCCCATGTTCCTTAACATTTCCTCTAAAGGTATTTCTCCAACTGAAATTCACATGTGGTGGGATCATTTACTTTTAATACATGATTGCAATAATCTTCGTGGTTTTCATTTTGGGGTTGGATTTTTCCTAGTGCTCGTTTACTTAACACACATTAACTCACATCTGGAAGACGAAAATTGTTGTGCGAAACGAGATGACTGTTGGCAAAAGAGCGCATGGCAGTTTTTAGTTTACGACAGACAGACGGGCGGACGGACGGTCTGTTTGCTTTTTCATAGAGAAAGGAGGAGTCTTACATTAAAATGGCATAAATCATTTTGTAAACAATTGAAAAGCTTTTAGAAAAGCTTTTTTTGTATAGTAGTAAAGCTTTTGAAAAGTTTTGTTTCTAAGGAGCTTTGGCAAAAGCTTTGTTGTGTTGTTATGGTAAAGCTTTCTAAAGCAAATTGAGTAGGAATTTGCAGGTTTATATTTTTTGTTTTTGCTTTATTTTAATGAAAAGCTTTTTGAAACATTGACTGGGTTAACTAAGAAAGATGCATGATTAGCAAATTGCAGATTGTGTGAAGAAATTTTTGAAAAATTTCCTATAAAAAAAAAAAAAATAAATTTTTGAAAAAATTCCTATAAAAATAAGAAAGTTTTAGAAAAATTTCCTATACAAATAAAAAACATTTTGAAAAATTTCTTATAAAAATAAGAAATTTTTGAAAAATTTTCTACAAAAATAAGAATTTTTTGAAAAATTTCATAAAAAAATAAGAAACTTTTGAAAAATTTCATAAAAAAATTGAAATTTTTAAAAATATTCTATAAAAATAATCAATTTTTGAAAAACTTCCAATAAAAATAAGAATTTTTTGAAAATTTTCCTATAAAAATAAGAAATTTTTGAAAATGTTCCTATAAAAAAAGGAAATCTTTAAAAAATGTCCTATAAAAATAAGAAATTTTTGAAAAAATTCCTATTAAAATAAAAAATTTTTGAAAAATTTCGTATAAAAATAATAAATTTTTGATAAAATTCCTGTAAAAATAAGGAATTTTTGAAAATTTCCTATAAAAATAAGAAATTTTTGAAAAATTTCGTATAAAAATAAGAAATTTTAGAAGAATTTCCCATAAAAACAAGATATTTTTAAAAAAATTTCTTTAAAATAAGAAAGTTTTAGAAAAATTTCCTATAAAAATAAGAAATTTTTGAAAAACTTCCTAAAAAAATAAGAAATTTTTGAAAAATTTCCTGAAAAATTTCCTATAAATTATTTCCCATTAAAATAAGAAATTTTTTAAAAAAAATTCCTATAAAAATAAATTTGCTATAAAAATAAGAAATTTTTGAAAAATTTTCTTAAAAAAATAAGATATTCTTGAAAAATCTCCTATAAAAAAAAGATTTTTTTGAAAAATTTCCTAAAAAAATTAGAAATTTTTGAAAAAACTTTCCTCTAAAAGTGGGAAATTTGTGAAAAAGTTCCTATAAAAATACGAAATTTTTTTTAAAATTTCTTATAAAAATAAGAAATTTTTGTAAAATTTTCTATAAAAATAAGAAATTTTTGAAAAATTTCTTATAAAAATAAGAAATTTTTGTAAAATTTTCTATAAAAATAAGAAATTTTTGAAAAATTTCCTATAAAAATAAGAAATTTTTGTAAAATTTTCTATAAAAATAAGAAATTTTTGTAAAATTTTCTATAAAAATAAGAAATTTTTGAAAAATCTCCTATAAATGTAAGAAATTTTTGAAAAAATTCCTATTAAAATAAGAAAATTAAAAAAATAAATTTTTGAAAAATTTCGTATTAGAATAAGAAATGTTAGAAAAATTTCCTGTAAAATTAAGAGTTTTTAAAAATTTCCTCTAAAAATAAGAAATTTTTGAAAAATTTCCTATAAAAATAAGAAATTTTTTGAAAAATTTTCTATAAAAATGAGAAATTTTTGAAAAATGTCCTTTAAAAGTTTCCTCTAAAAATAAGAATTTTTTTAAAAATTTCCTATAAAAATTAAAAATTTTTAAAAATTTCCTATAAAAATAAGAAATTTTTGGGAAATTTTCTATAAAAATAAGAAAACTTTGAAAAACTTCCTATAAGTAAGAAATTTTTAAAAAATTTCCTATAAAAAATAAGAAATTTTGGAAAATTTCATATAAAAAATAAGAAATTTTGGAAAATTTCATATAAAAATAAAAACTGTTTAAAAAATTTTCTATGTAATTAAGAAATTTTTGAAAAATTTCCTATAAAAACAGGAAAATTTTGAAAAATTTCCTATTAAAATAAGAAATTTTGTTAAAAAATTTCCTATTAAAATAAGATATTTTTGAAAAATATCCTATAAAAACAGTAAAATTTTGAAAAATTTCCTATAAATAAGAAAGTTTTGAAAAATTTCCTTTAAAAATAAGAAATTTTTGAAAAATTTCCTATAAATATGAAAAAATAAGATATTTTTACTCTTATAAAATAAGAAATTTTTCAATAATTTTTATATAAAAATAAGAAAATTTTTCAAAAATTTCCTATAAAAATAAGAATTTTTTGAAAGATTTTCCTATAAATAAGAAATTTTTGAAAAATTTCCTACAAATAAGAAATTTTTAAAAAATTTCCTATAAATAAGAAATTTTTTAAAAATTTCCTATGAATAAGAAATTTTTAAAAAATTTCCTATGATAAGAAAATTTTTAAAAATTTCCTATAAAGGAGAAATTTTTGAAAAATTTCTTATAAAAATTAGAAATTTTTAAAAATTTCCTATAAATTTTGGTGTTAATCAAATCAAAAGAAATAGGAATAAGAATAGAACTGCGTTCAGCTATATCTCTGAATCTAAAATTGATAGTAATAAAATTGAAATTGGGTTGTCATCAGGGAATACGAACTTAGAGCTTTTTCGAACAAATATTAATATAAATGGAACTGCATCAATATCTTAAGATTCTTGGCAATACGTCCGTTTAATTAGTGAAAAGGAAAAATTTAGTAATGCTTTATATTCGATCTTAAATATTATAGTTATAAAATTGAAATTTGGCTTAGATCACCTACAAAAATAAAGGGGGTACGTGTTTATAAGGATAAAAAAATATAAACAACATTTAAACCGAAAAGGGTAAAAGCTGTAAAACAATTTTGAACTGCTCAGTCACTCTATAACTACTGAGTTATTCTAAAATTTCTGAGTAATCATGAAGCAACTGAGTCATCCCAAAGCTGCTGAGTCGTCCTTAACCTGCTGACTTATCTTAAAACTGCGGAGTCGTCTTAAAACTGCAAAATAATCTTGAAATGACTGAGTCATGGCAAAACTTCTGTCTCATCATAAAACTGCTGAGTTTTTGTAAATGTAAACTGAGTCATCCGAATACATTAATCTATATATATATATATATATAGTACCTGGTAGACCGAGCCTTGCTCGGAGCTTTATGATAAGCATTTTGAGGAAAATTTTAAAGTTTTTATATATTTTATATTATAAAGTGCTAAAATAAATTTAGAGGAAAGACATTGTAGAAATATTCAGTTAATTTTGAATTATTTGATTTATTTTGTCCGACCAACACATAGTTTGCATAGTTTACAGTTTAACTCATTTTGAATAATTTTGGAAATTATTCATATCAACAGAAACCTCTGTCGACTCATGCGCAACAACTTTGCTAAAGATTATACTCTGATCAAATGCACAGTTTACGATTTAATTCATTTTGAGTAGTTTTCTGTGGCGCCACCTGTCGGACTTTGCTTATTCCAATTCATAAACCTTCTTCGGCTTATCCGTAACAACTTTGCTGAAGATTATAGCATGGTTAAATGTACAGCATACGATTAAATTGACTTTGAGTAAATTTCAGTAGCGCCACCTGTCGAAATTTCTTCATACCAACTAAGAAACCTTCGTCGGCTCATGTGCAACAACTTTGCTAAAGATTTTAGCATGATTAAATGTACAGATTACGATTAAATTGACTTTTAGTAAGTTTCTGTAGCGCCACCTGTCGGAAATTGTTCATACCAACTAAAAAGCCTTCGTCGGCTCATGCGCTACAACTTTGCTAAAGATCATAGCATGATCAAATGTACAGTTTACGATTTAATTAATTTTTAGTAATTTTCAGTGGCGCCATCTGTCGGAAATTAGTCTTATCAACTTTAAAACCTTCGCCGGCTTATCCGCAACATCTTCGCTAAAGAGCATAACACAATCAAATTCACAGTTTACTATTCTATAAAGAACATACATACAGACAAACATTCATTTGTTTAAAATAATACTAATTTTTCCCCCTTTTTATTCCCTAATTTCTAAAAGTTCCATATGTATATTTGGTACTTCTTTAGTGCCAATTGAATTCGGTACATTTTTTTAAAACGCATTCATATTACTTCGGAGATGTTAAGTTATCATTTTATCCCTTTTTTACCCATTTTGGCTCCAAAATCAAAAAAGTACCAAATACGTGTTTCATGTTTTTTTACATCTATTGATTGCAGTACCAAGTTTCTTTCTATATTCTTTAGTTTAAAATATAAGAGTGGGTTAAAAAGGTGCCAAAAAAAACTATTTTCACCCTTTTTTACCCCCTATCGGACATAGTTTCAAAAAAGTACCAAACACCTGTCCGCTTATTTTCAAAGCTGTTTAAAACGTAATTTTAATTTTGTTTCTATACCTATTACTTTAGGAGACATAGCGTTTTCGATTTTTTCCCCTTTTTACCCGTTTTTACCCTCTTAGAGGTAAAAGTTCCAAAAGTCCCTTCTTCTTCGACCTATACATCAAAAAAGATACCCACTGTCCAAATTTTATCAAAATCGTTAGAGCCGTTTTCGAGATAGCCATTCTATATATATATATATATATATATATATATATACAATTATTGCTCGTTTAAGAATATAAGATATATATATATATATATATATATATATATATATATATATATATATATATATATATATATATATATATATATATATATATATATATATATATCTAAATTAATGTGTGTTTATTCTTTCAAGAATAGTAAACTATGCATTTGATCAAATTATGATCTTAAGAAAAGTTGTTGCACATGAGCCGACGAACATTACGGAGTTTTTATGACCAAGTTCCGGTAGGTGGCGCCACTAAAATTGCTTTAAGTTAACCTAATCGTAAACTGTGCATTTGATCATGCTATGATCTTTTACAAAGTTATTGTGCATAAACCGACGAAGGTTTCTAAGTTAGTAAGACTAATTTCCGACATTGGCGTCATTCAAAATTAATCAAATCGTAAACTGTGCATTTGATCATTTTATAATCTTTAGTAAAGTTGTTGCGCATGTGCCGAAAAAGGTTTTTAAATTGTTATGACCGATTTCCTCAAGGTGGCTCCACTGAAAATTGCTCAAAATCAATTAAATAGTAAATTGTGCATTTGATCATGCTTTATTCTTTAGCAAAGTTGTTTCGCATGAGTCGAAGGAGGTTTCTGATGCAATTAATTTTCAAGTTTCGCAACCTTATAATAGGACCATGTGACAATCAAATACCAAAAGGCTAACCCTAATTAAAGCGTATGTACTAAAGCCATATAAATTTAAGTCTCTAAATTTGCTTTCTCTTAAGCTTAATCTCTTTAAAAAAGAGCTTTAAAAAATAATAATTTAAATCTCTAAAACGTGAAGACTTCACGCTGTGTGCTCATTCAAAAGCTAAGAATTGGCTAAACTTTAAATAATCATAATTTTATTAAACGTTTTACATAACTCATTCTTCTCTTATGGCCAAATGAAAATGACTTTGCATTTAATGTAGGGGTCATTGATTGTGAAGAAACTCGATGTAAATAACCTTTTAGCAGAGCAGTCAATTGAAACATAAGGATTTAAAAGTAAAAATATTTTGAATGGACAATAAATCCGATTCAGAACTTCGATTCTATTATTTTAGTATGCATCCATGTTTTTAGTATAGATCAGATCCGAAATAGCAATGGCAAAAAACTTTAATATTTATTAATATAACATTGTCTGTTAATACTCGAATCACAAATTTTTTTATTCAAATTAATTATTGTAAAATTTATTTAAAATTAGAATAATAGTAATATTTTCTAAAATTAATTGATCTCAAGTTAAAGGCTATAATTTTTTTAACCTCTCAACAGACTCAGTTGGTGTTGATCGCTTAACTGTAGGGGGCTAATGGCTTCAAAGTTATTTTCTTTATTTTCATTATTTATTAATAAATTTATTACATTTCATTAAATTTAATGGCTTGATTAATGTTTGATCGCCATTAATCTCGACATCATCATCAATAGCTTTGTAAAAACGTCAACACTTTGTAGTTATTCCTCTATTCAAACGAATTTATTGCTCAAATGCCAAAGAAAGTAATTCCTCTTTATTTTATTTTAAAATCTTGGCAATTTAAAATTAAGATCATTATTTGCGACATCAATTTGTTTGACTTCATTTTGTCGTCTTTAAAAACAAACATTGGCCTTGTAGGTCCCCAGACCTCACTAACACTTTGTTATTTGTTATTCTGAAAAAGTCATTTTCTACAATTGCCAATATTCGACATTGACGTTCGATATTTAGCAGATCATAAAGATGTTTTTAATTTTTTCTTTATACGAAAATTTTCAAAATTTGATGTTTCTATAGGAAAATTTTTGAACTTTTATAGCAACATTTTTAAAGATTTTTATTTTTATAGAAAAATGTTCTTATTTTTATAATTTCCTATAAAAATAGGAATTTTTAAAAAATTTCCTATAAAAATAGGAATCTTTTCAAAATTTCCTATAAAAATAGGAATTTTTTAAAAATTTCCTATAAAAAAAGAAATTTTTTAAAAATTTCCTATAAAAAAAGAAATTTTTTTAAAAATTTCCTATAAAAATAAGAAATTTTTCAAAAATTTCCTATAAACATTAGAAATTTTTTAAAAATTTCCTATAAAAATAAGAAATTTTTAAAAAATTTCCTATAAACATAAAAAATTTTTTAAAAATTTCCTATAAAAATAAGAAATTTTGAAATAATTTCTATAAAAAGTTTCTCTAAAAATAAGAAATTTTTCAAAAATTTCCTATCAAAATATGAAATTTTTCAAAAATTTCCTATAAACATAAGAAATTTTTTAAAAATTTTCTATAAAAATAAGAAATTTTTCAAAAATTTCCTATATTATGTTTATAGGAAATTTTTGAAAAATTTTTTAATTTTTTTATTTTTTTAAAAATGTTCTATAAAAATAAGAAATTTTTCAACAATTTCCTGTAAAAATATGAAATTTTTGAAAAATTTCCTAAAAAATAAGAAATTTTTGAAAAATTTTCTTATAAAACTAAGAAATTTTTGAAAAATTTCCTATAAAAAAAAGCAATTTTTAAAAAATTCCCTATAAAAACAAGACATTTTTTTTAAAAATTTCATATAAAAATAAGAAATTTTTAAAAAATTTCCTATAAAAATAGGAATCTTTTCAAAATTTCCTATAAAAATAGGAATTTTTTAAAAATTTCCTATAAAAAAAGAAATTTTTTAAAAATTTCCTATAAAAATAAGAAATTTTTGAAAAATTTAATATCACAAAAGAAATTTTTGAAAAATTTCCTATAAAAATAAGAAATTTTAAAATAATTTCTATAAAAATTTTTTCTAAAAATAACAAATTTTTTAAAAATTTCCTATCAAAATATGAAAATTTTCAAAAATTTCCTATAAACATAAGAAATTTTTTAAAAATTTCCTATAAAAATAAGAAATTTTTCAAAAATTTCCTATAAACATAAGAAATTTTTTAAAAAATTCCTGTAAAAATAAGAAATTTTTCAACAATTTCCTGTAAAAATATGAAATTTTTGAAAAAGTTCCTAAAAAAATAAGAAATTTTTGAAAAATTTCCTATAAAAATAAGAAATTTTTTAAAAATTTCCTATAAAAATAAGAAATTTTGAAAAATTTCTTATAAAAATAAGAAATTTTTGAAAAATTTCCTATAAAAATAAGAAATTTCGAAAAATTTCCTATAAAATAAGAAATTTTTGAAAAATTTTCTATAAAAATAAGAAATTTTTGAAAAATTTCCTATAAAATGAGAAATTTTTAAAAAATTTCCTATAAAAATAAGAAATTTTTGAATAATTTCCTATAAAAAGAAAAAATTTTTGAAAAATTTCTATATAAAAAAGAAATTTTTCAAAAAACTTTTATAAAAAAAGAAATTTTTGAAAAATTTCCTATAAAAATAAGAAATTTCTAAAAATTTCCTATAAAAATAAGAAATTTTTGAAAAATTTTCTATAAAAATAAGAAATTTTTGAAAAATTTCCTATAAAATGAGAAATTTTTAAAAATTTTCCTATAAAAATAAGAAATTTTTAAGAAATTTCTATAAAATTTTGTTATTTTTATAGGAAAATCTTTCAAAAGTTTCTTATTTTTATAGGAGAACTTTTCAAAATATTTTTATTTTTATAGGAAAATTTAAAAATTGTTGTTATTTTTACAGGAACATTTTTAAAATATTCTTATTTTTATGGGAAAATTTTCTTATTTTTATAGGATGTTTTTTTAATTTTCTTATTTTTATAGAAAAAATTTCAAAATTTTCTTTTTGAAAAATTTTCTATTTTAAAAAGGAAAATTTTTCAAAAGTTTTTTATTTTAATTGGAGAATTTTTCACATTTTTTTTTAATTTTAGAGGAAAAATTTCAAAGTTTTCTTATTTTTATAGGAAAATTTTCAAAATTTTCTTATTTTTATAGGGAAATTTAAAAAATTTTCTTATTTTTATAGGGAAATTTTAAAAATGTTCTTATTTTTAAAGGAAAATTTTAATTCTTATTTTTATAGAAAAATTTTCAAAATTTTCTTATTTTTATAGGAAAATTTTAAAAATTTTCTTATTTTTATAGGAAAATTTTAAAATTTTTTTTTATAGAAATATTTTCAAAGTTTTCTTATTTTTATAGGAAAAATTTCAAAATTTTCTTATTTTTATAGAAAAATTATCAAAAATTTCTTATTTTTATAGTAAAATTTTCAAAATTTTCTTACTTTTGTAGGAAAATTTTCTTATTTTTATAGGAAAATTTTCTTATGTACCTGCACATTTTCAAACAATTTTTTTTTTATAGGAAAATTTTTAAAATTTTCTGATTTTTATAGGAAAATTTTCAAAATTTTCTTATTTTTACAGGAAAATTTTCAAAATGTTCTTATTTTTATAGGAAAATTTTCAAAATTTTTTTATTTTTATAGGAAAATTTTCAAAATTTTCTTATTTTTATAGGAACATTTTCAAAATTTTCTTATTTTTATAGGAAAATTTTCTTATTTTTATAGGAAAATTTTCAAAATTTTCTGATTTTTATAGGAAAATTTTCAAAATTTTCTTATTTTTACAGGAAAATTTTCAAAATGTTCTTATTTTTATAGGAAAATTTTCAAAATTTTCTTATTTTTATAGGAAAATTTTCAAAATTTTCTTATTTTTATAGGAAAATTTTCTTATTTTTATAGGAAAATTTTCAAAATTTTCTTATTTTTATAGGAAAATTTTCAAAATTTTCTTATTTTTATAGGAAAATTTTCAAAATTTTCTTATTTTTATAGGAAAATTTTAAAAATTTTCTTATTTTTATAGGAAAATTTTCAAAATTTTCTTATTTTTATAGGAAAATTTTCAAAATTTTCTTATTTTTATAGGAAAATTTTCAAAATGTTCTTATTTTTATAGGAAAATTTTCAAAATTTTCTTATTTTTATAGGAAAATTTTCAAAATTTTCTTATTTTTATAGGAAAATTTTCTTATTTTTATAGGAAAATTTTCAAAATTTTCTTATTTTTATAGGAAAATTTTCAAAATTTTCTTATTTTTATAGGAAAATTTTCAAAATTTTCTTATTTTTATAGGAAAATTTTAAAAATTTTCTTATTTTTATAGGAAAATTTTCAAAATTTTCTTATTTTTATAGGAAAATTTTCAAAATTTTCTTATTTTTATAGGAAAATTTTCAAAATTTTCTTATTTTTATAGGAAAATTTTCAAAATTTTCTTATTTTTATAGGAAAATTTTCAAAAATATTTCTAGAATTGTTAAGTTTCCTCGACATTTTAATTGTAATAAAGTGCCTTTATACGCATGAAGTAATAAAGGCACTTCATCTTTAGAGTAATTAATCACTTTTTTCTTCATTATGAAGTCTCATGTCCAAATATCATATTTTATTCAAATTGATACCTTTTAGAAATAAATCAACGAAACACTTCGAAGAAATTATTATGTTAATTTTTTTCCCATTCGCCACAAATATTATGATCTTTGATCCTTTAGGTAATGATCATTAGTCATTCCAAATGACATGACTTTATAACCTAAACATCATCATTCCAAGCAACTTCATTCATTCTCTTCAATATTTCATCAGGTCCTATAAAAACAAAAGCATTTAATAATTTTTTAAATCTTTGGTTTATTAAGTCGCTTCTTCTTTGGAGGTAGGATGGACCGAACAAAAGAAACTCCATGATCTTTAGCAGAAAAAACTGGATACAAGGGAGATCTGTGAAAAAATTTAGTATTGAAATGATGTTGAAACGATTAAAGTGCTTTTGGAGATTAAGTTATTAATTTTTGTGGTTGGGTCCATTCGCACACAGCGGGTGTTAAAAGTTTAAATTGTTGTTCCCAATTTCAAGCCTGAGCTCAAAAACGCAAAGAAACAAAATTTATTATAAAATTTAAATGCATTTTAACAGTTTTTGTGTTTAAATAACAGAAACACACACGTTAAAGGATTAAAAACAAAAAATAATAATAAAACTTTTACACCAAAAACTAAAATTAACAAAAATTTATACGAAACAGATCAAGTGCGAAATCCCTGAATCTGCTGGTGGGTCTTGCGTTTTGTTGTTCTTTTTACTCGCCTGTTCCTGGTTTTATAAAAATAAATTTTGGTTTTTATATTCATTTGAAATGTGTGTGATTTAAAATATTTTTTTGCCACCTCGGAGGTCTCCATTTATGGCCATCATCTTCTTCGTCTCTCATCTTCTTCCTGCAACACAATTTCACAACTTGACCAGCAAAAAGTTATAAAACTTTCATTTAATTTTTTTTCAAGTTTTCAGGACTAAAAAGAAGAAATAAATAATGTTTTTGTTTTATAATTTTGAATAAATAAATTTGCTGATGTATTGGCCTCTGGGTAATCAACAAAAATTAATATCATTTTTTATGCCCATTTTTGCAAGTACAGATGGACTCTAGGGCAGAAACTAAATAATGGCGAGAATTTTTTAAAAAATTGTGCACTATAGTTTACAGATGACTATAACAACGAAAGTTTTTAAGAAAATTAATATTTTTTTTAATTTCCTTTAAAAATAAAATTTTTTGAAAAATTTACTATAAAAATAAGAAATTTTTGAAAAATTTACTATAAAAATAAGAAATTTTTGAAAAATTTCCTATAAAAATAAAAAAAATTTGAAAAAGTTTCCTATAAAAAAAGAAATTTTTTAAAAATTTCCTATAGAAATTATAAATTTTTAAAAAAATTTCTGTAAAAATAAGAACATTTTATAAAAAGAAGAAAATTGTATAAAAATAACAAATTTTTAAAAAATTTCCTATAAAAATAAAAAAAATTGAAAAATTTCATATTAAAATCAGAAATTTTTAAAAATTTCCTATAAAAATTAGACATTTTTTTAAAATTTCCTATAAAAATAAGAAATTTTTGAAAAATTTCCTATAAAAATAAGAAATTTTTGAAAAATTTCCTATAAAAATAAGAAATTTTTGAAAAATTTCCTATAAAAATAAGAAATTTTTGAAAAATCTCCTATAAAAATAAGAAATTTTTGAAAAATTTCCTATAAAAATAAGAAATTTTTGAAAAATTTCCTATAAAAATAAGAAATTTTTGAAAAATTTCCTATAAAAATAAGAAATTTTTGAGAATTTTCCTATAAAAATAAGAAATTTTTCAAAAATTTCCTATAAAAATAAGAAATTTTTCAAAAATTTCCTATAAAAATAAGAAATTTTTCAAAAATTTCCTATAAAAATAAGAAATTTTTCAAAAATTTCCTATAAAAATAAGAAATTTTTCAAAAATTTCCTATAAAAATAAGAAATTTTTAAAAAATTTCCTATAAAAATAAGAAATTTTTGTAAAATTTCCTATAAAAATAAGAAATTTTTCAAAAATTTCCTATAAAAATAAGAAATTTTTGAAAAATTTCCTATAAAAATAAGAAATTTTTGAAAAATTTCCTATAAAAATAAGAAATTTTTTAAAAATTTTCTATAAAAATAAGAAATTTTTGAAAATTTTCTTATAAAAATAAGAAATTTCCTATAAAAATAAGAAATTTCCTATAAAAATAAGAAATTTTTGAAAAATTTCCTATAAAAATAAGAAATTTTTGAAAAATTTCCTATAAAAATAAGAAATTTTTGAAAAATTTCCTATAAAAATAAGAAATTTTTGAAAAATTTCCTATAAAAATAAGAAATTTTTGAAAATATTCCTATAAAAATAAGCAATTTTTAAAAAATTTCCTATAAAAATAAGAAATTTTTGAAAAATTTCCTATAAAAATAAGAAATTTTTAAAAAATTTCCTATAAAAATAAAAAATTTTTGAAAAATTTCCTATAAAAATATAAATTTTTAAAAATTTTTCCTATACAATTTTTTTGTTATTTTATTTCTAATTTCCCAAAATTTGTTTACTAACATTTTTAGGTTAACATGGGAATTTCTCGAAATAAATGTTTACGTTCCACTTGTCCTCAAAATATCAAAAACCAAAAAAAAGAAGATAAGTCGTTTTTATCTCATTTGACGTAGTTTCGCCTAATGAGATTTACTTGTTTCTTGTCTGTCTGTGACGATTGAAAAGATTCGTATCATTTACTTTCAATTAATTGCATCACAAGTTATTAGTCATCAATCTAAAGGCTACAACAACATGATTTGAACATAATGTTTTTGTTTTAAATAAAATATTTATACGAATGAAACTACAATTTGTTGAATCTCTTGAATGAAGCCAGAAAAGCATGAGATGCAGTCAAAAAATGTGCTCAAAAGTGTGTGGCTGCTGCTGCTGCTGAAGAAGCCCGTCCGTTGACCCAATACCTTAATCAACCTTGATTTTGAGTATTGATAAGATTTTTGTTTATTTTTTTAGTTTTAAAATTTTTAGTTGTTGTTTAAATTAATTTGGCATAGCGCCACAACAATGCAAGGGGTCTTCCTGGCGTGATTTCAACAAATTTTAATCAGTAGACTCTTTTTAATAGGGGACAGACGGATACAAACGACAAAATATGTAATTCCCCTGATAAACTGTAAAGTCTTCTGGGTCTTGGTGGTGTTATAATGTGTAGAAATAGTGGGAAGAGTGTAAGGTGCCACTACTAGTAGCTGAATCTTTGCGTTATAAAATTTATAAAAATTGTGATTAATATAAAATACGATAAGAGTTTCTTGGGCTGATGCTCTGATATCTGGACAAGAAACCCATTAAGAAAGTGCATTAAATTGTGAATTTCATGGGTGATAAATTTAATTGTTTATTCCATTTTGACCTCAAAACCGAAAACATTTTTAATATCATTTGGCGCTAAAAATGGCGCCTCCAAATTTACCCACTTAAGTATTTGTCCCTAGAGATCATAAACTAAAACTTTTCAAGATAAATGTTGTAGATTTTAACATGATTTTACATTTTATTTATACGTAATTCATTTTGAGTTGTTTGATGCCAGCCCTTAACCCTTTTCTTATTTTTATAAAAAAATTTCCAAAAAATTTTTTTGAAAGTAAGATTTCTTTTAAAAAATATTTTTTAAAAAATTTCTTATTTTTATGGGAAATTTTTCAAAAATTTAATTTTTCCATGGGAAATTTTTCAAAAATTTCTTATTTTTATAGGAAATTTTGAAAAATTTCTTATTTTTATAGGAAAATTTTCAAAAATTTCTTATTTTTATAAGAAATTTTTCAAAAATTTCTTATTTTTATAGGAAATTTTTCAAAAATTTATTATTTTTATAGGGAATTTTTCAAAAATTTCTTATTTTAATAGGAAATTTTACAAAAATTTCTTATTTTTATAGGAAATTTTTAAAAAATTTCTTATTTTTATAGGATATTTTTCAAAAATTTCTTATTTTTATAGGAAAATTTTTCAAAAATTTCTTATTTTTATAAGAAATTTTTCAAAAATTTCTTATTTTTATATGAAATTTTTCAAAAATTTCTAATTTTTATAGGAAATTTTTCAAAAATTTCTTATTTTGATAGGAAATTTTACAAAAATTTCTTATTTTTATAGAAAATTTTTCAAAAATGTCTTATTTTTAAAGGAAATTTTTCAAAAATTTCTTATTTTTATAGGAAATTTTTCAAAAATTTCTTACTTTTATAGGAAATATTTCAAAAATTTCTTATTTTTATAGGAAATTTTTCAAAAATTTCTTATTTTTATAGGAAATTTTTCAAGAATTTCTTATTTTTATAGTAAATTTTTCAAAAATGTCTTATTTTTATAGGAAATTTTTCAAAAATTTCTTATTTTTATAGGAAATTTTCAAAAATTTCTTATTTTTATAGGAAATTTTTCAAAAATTTCTTATTTTTATAGGAAATTTTTCAAAAATTTCTTACTTTTATAGGAAATTTTTCAAAAATTTTTAATTTTTATAGGAAATTTTTCAAAAATTTCTTATTTTTACAGGAAATTTTTCAAAAATTTCTTATTTTACAGGAAATTTTTCAAAAATTTCTTATTTTTATAGGAATTTTTTTCAAAATTTCGTATTTTTATAGGAAATTTTTTCAAAATTTTTTATTTTTATAGGAACTTTTTTCCAAATTTCTTATTTTTTTTAGAAAATTATTCAAAAATTTCTGATTTTTTTAAGGAAATTTTTCAAAATTTTTTTATTTTTTTCTGGAAAATTTTTTACAATTTTCTTATTTTTATAGGAAATTTTTCAAAAATGTTTTATTTTTATAAGAAATTGTTCAAAAATTTGTTATTTTTTATAGAAAATTTTTCAAAAATGTCTTTTTTTATAAGAAATTTTTTTAAAAGTTTTTATTTTTATGTTAATCATCCAAGGGTTAATTTCTCTAAAATTTGTTTAAAATTTTAGATAAGAAGAAAGAAAGAGCAAAAGAGTTAATGGCTTCATTTTAACTGGGCAACACTGGCCAAAAAACCCACTTAATGGGTTTTCCCTTAATATCTGATAAAAAAAGAGTGATATTAGCCAAAAGGATAAATGATCTTGGCAATCATAAAGTTGCTTATAATGATGATTAACTTAAAAATGATGATAATGCTCCAAGTTTTAGGGAACACTTAAGATTTTTCTTAACAATTTCTAAAGTTTAATAAAGTTTAAAGTCTTAAAAATGATCAGTAAAACAGAAAAAAAAAGATCAGTATAAAAAGGTAGAAACTCTGATGAACAAACAGAAAAAAGACCATTTTAGCCAAATTGCATGTTTTAAACATATGTCCGTCCGTCTGTCCATGTTTCATTTTTTTTCCAAAAGCCATTTGGTGGCCGTTTGTTTGTTGGTTGCCTTCGTCCAAGGATTTTTAAACCTGATGCTATTTGGTCTTTAGTTCTTTCGTTTTTTTTTTATTTCCTTTACATTTTATTCTCATATTCAAGAAGAAAAATAAAAGAAACATGAAATTCCTGAGTAATTTGTATGGAAAGGCGTGAAGAACACCAACGAAGGCAACACCTTAATTAATGTTATAAAATTGGTAGATGGAAAAAGGAAAAAATGATGCAGTCAGGGTGAGCATAGACTATGGCTATAGCCAACTCTTAAGAGTCAACTTAAAGAACAATTTCTGCTGATCTTTAAATTTGTATTTGAAAATTGTTAATACTTAAAAAATTTGTTTGGTTTCTTTTTTCTTTATTGGTTAAACAAAAGGCGTTTTTTATTATTTTATATTCAACAGCTCTTCATCAATTAAATTTTCTTTAAGGGATGTTCGTTAGTTTTTTTCTCTTGTAATCTGTACGTTTTTAAATTCATTAATTTATTTAAAATTTAGTTTCTTTTCACCTTCAATAATTAATCTCTTCCTGTTTCTTTCATAATTAACTAATTTGTTACAGTAGGAGATGCAATGGCAAAATAAACAGATGATAGATTTTTGTTTCCGTTTAAAAAAAAAAATGGAAAAAATCATTATGTTAAAATTCAAATTTACCAACAAAAAAATCATATTTTTTTTTTTCTTCAAAGCAAATCATCGAGATTTTGTAAAATTATCGGATCACCTGCACTTACGACTACAGGCGCTCTAAGCCAAACATCTTCTAAGGCTCTACAATCCGATTAAGCACTATTGAAGCAAAGCCTTATTTTCCCATACGCCATGTTTGAGGGTTCTGTGGCTTAGTTGGTTAGCACATCGAACACTAAGCTTAACTTATAACATTGATCCTGGGTTCGATCCCCGTTCACGCCAACATCAATATCTGTAATTATTAATCTCTTTTAAAACTATAAAATACCATTTCCGACTTCAAGTTATCCTAGAGAAAAATTTTGGATAAAATTTTTCTATAGAAAATTTTTGATATAAAATTTTTCTATAGAAAATTTTTGATATAAATTTTTTCTATAGAAAATTTTTGATATAAAATTTTTCTATAGAAAATTTTTGATATAAAATTTTTCTATAGAAAATTTTTGATATAAAATTTTTCTACAGAAAATTTTTGATATAAAATTTTTCTATAGAAAATTTTTGATATAATTTTTTTTTAGAAAATGCTCGTTATAGAAAATTTTCAGAATTCAAAAGAAAATTTTCGGTATACAATTTTCTATAGAAAATTTTTGGTAAAAAATTTTTCTAAAGAAAATTTTTGGTATAAAATTTTTCTGTATAAAATTTTTCTGTATAAATTTTTTCTGTAGAAAATTTTCTATAAAATTTTTATATAAAAAATGTTTGGTCTAAGATTTTTCTACAGAGAATCTTTTTCTATAGAAAATTCTCGATTTAAAATTTTTCTATAGAAAATTCTCGATTTAAAATTTTTCTATAGAAAATTTTAGATGGAAAATTTTTCTATAGAAAATTTTCCATACAAAATTTTATAGAAAATTTTCGATATAATATCTATATAAAATTTTATTTTCTATATAAAATTTTTCTATAAAAAATTTTAATTATACAATTTTTCTATAGAAAATTTTCAATATAAAATATTACTAAAGAAAATTTTTGATATGAAAATTTTCCATATATAGAATTTATCTATAGAAAATTTTCGATATAAGATTTTTCTACAGAAAGTATATATAATTTTTTTATATAAAATTTTCGTTTAAAAATTTTTACATGGAAAATTTTCGTTAAAAAATTTTTCTGCAAATAGTAGCCAGCGGCTGCAGCAAGAATGTGGGAAGTGAAGGAAGATGAAAACTGAAAAAGGTTTGTTTTTCTTCAGTCGATAATCTACGCTTTTACTTATGGTTTATGAACATAATTCTTAAAAGATTTGTTTGTAAATTTAGTTATTACTAAATTTACAAACAAAACTTTTAAGAATTATGTTCATAAACCATAAGTAGAAGCGTAGATTATCGACTGAACAAAAACAAACATTGCGAGGTTTTCGATCTGTCTAAATTGGGGATAATCCTCCTGGTGAGATGGCTTAGCCAACCATCGAAACGCGTCAAGGAATTTGGTTTCTCCGCAAACATTTTTTGGCTTTTAATCAATAAATTGGTCTGTTACATTAATAAATAAATGTAACGGAATTGTGATCAAATGCAAATAATCATTCTTTTTGGGAAATTTTCGATACAACATTTTTCTAGAGAAAATTTTTGATATGAAATTTTTCTACAGAAAATTTTTGTTAAAAAATGTTTCTAGAGAAAATTTTTGATACAAAATTTTTCTAGAGAAAATTTTCGATATAAAATGTTTCTAGAGAAAATTTTCGCTAAAAATGTTTCTAGAGAAAATATTTAATACAAAATTTCTCTATAAAAGAACTTAGATACAAAATTTAGGGTATATATGTTTTTTATCGAAAAATTTCGATACAAAATTTTTCTAGAGAAAATTTTTGATACAGAATTTTTCTAGAGAAAATTTATGGTATAAAATTTGTCTAGAGAAAATTTTCGATTTAAAATTTTTGATAGAAAATTTTTGAAAAAAAAAAAAAATTCTAGAAAAAGTTTTTTATATAAAATTTTTCTAGAGAAAATTTTTGATATAAATTTTTCAAGAGAAAATTTTCGTTAAAAAATTTTTCAAGAGAATATATTCGGTATAAAATTTTTCCAGAGAAAATTTTCAATATAAATTTTTTTTAGAGAAAATTTATGATATAAAATTTTCTAGAGAAAATTTTCGTTAAAAAAATTGTCTATAAAAGATTTTTCTATAGAAAATTTTCGATATAAAAATTTTTATATAAAATTTTTTTTAGAGAAAATTTTCAATATAAAATTTGTCTAGAGAATATTATCGATATAAAATTTTTCTAGAAAAAATTTTTGTTCAAAATATAACAAAAATTTAAAAAGTTAAGATATAACATTTTTCGATACAAATTTTTTCCAGAGAAAATTTTCAAACTAAATTTTTCTATAGAAAATTTTTAATATTAAATGTTTCTACAAAAAATTTTCGATATAAAATTTTTTTACAGAAAATTTTTGATTAAAATTTTTGGATAAAAAATTTTCGATATAAATTTTGTTTATAGAAAATTTTCGATATAAAATTTTTTCAAAAAATAACAAAATAGTCGGGATGTAAATATTATTCAAAAAGAAATGTATTTGCATTTGATCCCAAACCTGTTACATTTATTTATTAATGTAACAGATCAATTTATTGATAAAAAGCCAAAAAATGTTTGCGGAGAAACCAAATAGAAAACCAAATAGAAAATATTCCATATAAAATGTTTCTATTAAAAATTTTCGTTATTAAATATATCTATAGTAAATTACCCATATAAAATTTTTTGATAGAAAATTTTCGATGCAAAATTTTTTTGTAAAAATTTTCGATGAAAAATTTTTGATAGACATTCTTTCTAAGGGAAATTTTTGATATAAAATTTTTCTATATAAAATGTTTCTGTAGAAAATTTTTATAAAATTTTTGGAATTTAAATTTTTCTACCAAAAATTTTCGTTACAAAATTTTTTGTTCAAAATTTTTTCATGAATTTATTTTAAAAAGGTGTATAATTAATGATATAGCCATATCATTGTAATATTACAAAACATGTAAAATCAATCAAAACCATAAAATCGGTTAAATATTTATATTCCCTGACCCTCTATATATTTCTCTAAAGACTACATGAACTAGATGTTAAGTTTATTTTATTACCTAAAATTTTTTCTCATAAAATGCAAATGTTCAATAAAAATTAAAATTCAATTTCTTTTTAAACGATCATAAATAAATTAATTTCAATTCATTTCTTAATCAGGTTTCAAGTCTCGAAAAACCCATAAAAATAATATCTAAACGACATAATGAATGTTCGTTCACAAATTAAAAGGTAATGAATTAAATTTTGAAACGAGAATTAGACATTCCAACATCCGACTTATGATTGAGTGTAAATTATTCGCAAATAAACAAATTAAAACACAAATCAAAAATATTTTATTACGACAAAAATAAAGACTATACAAATTAATTAAATCAAATTTTTTTATTATAAAATTAATTGATTCACACGATGAGACCGACTGGCGAACGGATGGAGTTATAAAATTTTCGATTGAAAACCAAATTTTGATTTCTTACATGTTATTTGATTTTTGTTGGTAGCAAATAGTGAACTTTTTCAACTAAATTTTTTCTACAGAAAATTTTCCATAGAAAATTTTCAATATAAAATTTTTCTATAGAAAATTTTCAATAGAAAATTTTTCTATAGAAAATTTTCAATAGAAAATTTTTCTATAGAAAATTTTCAACATAAAATTTTTCTATAGAAAATTTTCAGCATAAAATTTTTCTATAGAAAATTTTCAATATAAAATATCAATATAGAAATTTTTTCATTTTAGTTCGTCTTTTCATAATTTTCCATGTTTCTTTAAATATCAGTTTTTCTACTGATACCTAATTAATTTGAAATCAAATTTTTGTTGCTGCTGTAAAACATTAAATTTATTTTAGTAATTCATAGTTTTATTAGTATCTTTTCGTATTTTACATCTTGATTCCCATCATTAACACAAAATAAAAATTAAAATAAGCAGGATTTTGTAGTTTACGATATTATTTATTAATGTTTTCTTTTTCTTTTGGTTTTGATTCATTCTCCAGTCGATTCATTGAATATTTATTCGAGTTGTTTAACGACTATTATGAAAAATAAGCAGCAGACAAAATATTTAAATTGGAAAACAAATTTTTAATTAATAACTTTTTTATAGATCAAGATAATAATATTTGATTTTGTTTTTTTTTTTTTTTTTTGAAATACACTCACAAAAAATGTTGGTAAGTGACCAAGGTTGGCCATTATACGCGTGACAGGGGAATAACAACAATTTATGTCAAACAATAAAATTGTTTCTGTACTCGTACCCAACAAAACAACAGAAACAAAAATGCATATTAAATTAACAATAACAATAACAAAACATACAGCAAACACAATTCTGAGAGAACATTCTCATTTTAAGGTTGAGCACTCCCATTTTAAAACGTTCTCCATTTGGCCAACCTTGATTTAGAAAAAATTTTGATCGAAAATTTTCTATAGAAAAATTTTTTATCGAAAATTTTCTATAGTAAAATTTTAAATGCAAAATTTTCCATAGAAAAATTTTGTATCCAAAATTTTCTATAGAAAATTTTTTTTACCGAAAATTTTCTATAGAAAAATTTTTTACCGAAAATTTTCAATAAAAAAATTTATATAGAAAATTTTTTTATAGAAAAATTTTGTATCAAAAATTTTCAATAAAAAAAATTTATTTAGAAAATTTTTTTATAGAAAAATTTTATATCGATAATTTTCAATAGAAAAATTTTATATTAAAAATTTTCTATAAAAAAATTTTATATGGAAAATTTTCTATAGAAAAATTTTATATCGAAAATTTTCTATAGAAGAATGTGATATCGAAAATTTTCTATAAAAAAATTTTTATAGAAAATTTGCCATAGAAAAATTTTATATCGAAAATTTTCTATAGAAAAATTTTATATCAAAAATTTTCTATAGAAAAATTTTACATCGAAATTTTCTATTGAAAAATTTTATATCGAAAATTTTCTATTGAAAAATTTTATATCAAAAATTTTATATCGAAAATTTTCTATTAAAAATTTTCTAAAATAAAAAATGATATCAATTTTTCTATAGAAAAATTTTATATCGAAAATTTTCTATAGAAAAATTTTATATCGAAAATTTTCTATCAAAAATTTTCTAAAAGAAAAAATGATATCAATTTTTCTATAGAAAAATTTTATATCGAAAATTTTCTATAGAAAAATTTTATATCGAAAATTTTCTATAGAAAAATTTTATATCGAAAATTTTCTATAGAAAAATTTTATATCGAAAATTTTCTATAGAAAAATTTTATATCGAAAATTTTCTATAGAAAAATTTTATATCGAAAATTTTCTATAGAAAAATTTTATATCGAAAATTTTCTATAGAAAAATTTTATATCGAAAATTTTCTATAGAAAAATTTTATATCGAAAATTTTCTATAGAAAAATTTTATATCGAACATTTTCTATAGAAAAATTTTATATCGAAAATTTTCTATAGAAAAATTTTATACCGAAAATTTTCTATAGAAAAATTTTATATCGAAAATTTTCTATAGAAAAATTTTATCTCGAAAATTTTCTATAGAAAAATTTTATATCGAAAATTTTCTAAAGAAAAATTTTATATCGGAAATTTTCTATAGAAAAATTTTATATCGAAAATTTTCTATAGAAAAATTTTATATCGAACATTTTCTATAGAAAAATTTTATATCGAAAATTTTCTATAGAAAAATTTTATACCGAAAATTTTCTATAGAAAAATTTTATACCGAAAATTTTCTATAGAAAAATTTTATACCGAAAATTTTCTATAGAAAAATTTTATACCGAAAATTTTCTATAGAAAAATTTTATACTGAAAATTTTCTATAGAAAAATTTTATATCGAAAATTTTTCTATAAAAAAATTTTATATCTAAAATTTTCTGTAGAAGAATTTTATATCAAAAATTTTCTAAAATAAAAATTATATCTCAAATTTTCCATAGAAAAATTTTATATGAAAATTTTTCTGTAGAAAAATTTTATATCAAAAATTTTCTAAAATAAAAAATGGATATCACAAATTTTCTATCGAAAAATTTTATATTGAAAATTTTCTATATAAAAATTTTGTATTGAAAATTTTCTATAGAAAAATTTTGTATTGAAAATTTTTTATAGAAAAATTTTATATCGAAAATTTTCCATAGAAAAATTTAATATAGAAAATTTTCTATAAAAAAAATTTAATATCGAAAATTTTCTATAGAAAATTTTTTATACAAAAATTTTATATCGAAAATTTTCTATAGAAAAATTTTATATCGAAAATTTTCTATATAAAATTTTTTTTTAATGAATAAATTTTCTAAAATAAAAAATTATATCACAAATTTTCTATAGAAAAATTTTATATCGAAAATTTTCTATAAAAAAATTTTGTAACGAAAATTTTCTATAAAAAAAAATTAAATCAATAATTTTCTATAGAAAAATTCTATATTGATAATTTTCATAACGAAAATTTTCTATAAAAAATTTTTTATAGAAAATTTGGTATAAAAAAATTTTATATCGAAAATTTTCTATAGAAAAATTTTATATCGAAAATTTTCTATAGAAAAATTTTATATCGAAAATTTTCTATAGTTAAATTTTATATAAAAAATTTTCCATAGAAAAATTTTATATCGAAAATTTTCTATAGAAAAATTTTATATCTAAAATTTTCTATAGAAAAATTTTATTTCGAAAATTTTCTATAGAAAAATTTTTATAGAAAATTTGGTATAGAAAAATTTTATATCGAAAATTTGGTATAGAAAAATTTTATATCGAAAATTTGGTATAGAAAAATTTTATATCGAAAATTTTCTATCGAAAATTTTCTATAGAAAAATTTTATATCGAAAATTTTCTATCGAAAATTTTCTATAGAAAAATTTTATATCGAAAATTTTCTATAGAAAAATTTTATATCGAAAATTTTCTATAGAAAAATTTTATATCGAAAATTTTCTATAAAAAAATTTTATATCGAAAATTTTCTATAGAAAAATTTTATATCGAAAATTTTCTATAGAAAAATTTTATATCGAAAATTTTCTGTAGAAAAATTTTATATCGAAAATTTTCTATAGAAAAATTTTATATCGAAAATTTTCTATAGAAAAATTTTTTATAGAAAATTTGGTATAAAAAATTTTATATCAAAAATTTTCTATAGAAAAATTTTATATCGAAAATTTTCTATAGAAAAATTGTGTATCAAAAATTTTCTATAGAAAAAATTTATATCAAAAATTTTTTTATAGAAAAGTTTTATATTGAAAATTTTCTATAGAAAAGTTTTATAATGAAAATTTTCTATAGAAAAATTTTATATCAAAAATTTTTCTTACAAAATTTTCATTCACTTTTTCATATATATATTTTCTTAAAAATTTGGGTAGTTACTCGTGGTTTACTGTCCATATTTAAGTCTATATGTTGGCAAGTGTTTGTGTAATCTCCTAATGATTTAAGTCAATTCAATACAGCACCGTTACTACCAAAACCAACACCAACTCTTCATGATCATTATCAAAAAAATTAACAACAGAAAAAAATCTGTATAGACCTGATGATGGCACGAATATATGGATGGATGGATGGATGCCCGTATGTTAAATGCAAAGAACGTATGGACGGATGAATAAACGGAAAAAGGTGAGGAGAAGGCGTTACCACTTTTGTCGCAGATATGCATCTAAGATCTCTCTTTCACCTTAAGAAAGAATATAATGAAAATGATTTCTTATCCAAACGTTTACTTAAAACTGCCATTTGAAAAAGGCTTCAAAGCAGAGGATTTATGATATTCTTCTTAGAGTTTTTTTGTCTGTTTTTTTTTTGGTTTGATGAGAATTTTATTTGGTTTTGTTGAGTTATCTTTTAACATTTAAATTGTTGCTGCCAGGGCCTAAATGTTGCCAATGGTGAAGCAATATTTTTGAAAGGAAAGCATGAAAAAAAGGATAATAAAAATCCCTAATTACTGCATTAAGGTGTCAAAATGATGACTTGTAGAGATATTCTTTAAAGATATAAATTCATAAATTTTATTTCATTTTTGAACGATTAGAAATTCTTAATTATTATTTGCCTGCTTCTTAAAATGTATCACTTTGAGGTTGAAGATTTTTTAGTTAATATTTTTAAAGTGATAAAAAATTTATCAAACGAGATAACAAACAGATTTTGAAATTTTATCAAAGATTTTGAGGTTATAGAAAATATCAAAGATATATTTCAAGCAATAAAACACTTTGTAAATATTGAGATCAAAATTAAAAACATCTTTAAATTTGCGGATTTTGTATATTTTAAAAAATATACTAAATTCCTCACATGCTACGTGTCCTTAGTCGATCAACTTCATATGTGTTTAGGTCAGGGAAGGGCAGCGCAAAAATAATTTATATGTTTTGCATCAACAACTCCTATCGCTAGTGAAAGGAAGAATGAAATGATGCCCTTCGCTGGTTTAGACCAGTCAAGGGCAAATAATTTATATGCTATGACTAGTTATAGGCAAATTAATGCTGTCAACACACATCAAGAGCATTAAAATACTGCGGGTTTTATCTGCTGCTAGCAGGACTGCCAGATTTGACGATTTATTGGCATTTTAGCGTTTTTTACCTGAAACATTGTAAAGTGCCGATATATAGAGTTTGGCTAGAAAAAATTGGCGATTTTTGAGATTATATGGAAAACAAACATTACTTGAAAGTTTAAAAAGTTTTTTTTACTGTCCCAATTTTTAAGTTCTTTACGAATATAAGAGTAAAACAAAGATGTTGGCTCAATGTCGGAACCACTGGTAATTTAGATAAACTGAGGGATGCGGTGGAAGCTTAGAACTGCATTACTCCAAGTGATTGTAATCATTTAGTAGAGAGTATACCGCGTTTTATAGAAGTCGTTATTACTGCGAATAAAGGCCATACAAAATATTAAATTGAAGAAATATGTAAATAAATCTAAAGTCAAAAAACTGTCCCAATAAAAATTTGCTTTCGTTTTATTTAATTTTTATTAAGGGTAATTATCAAAATGAAGTTTTTTCTATTAAAGTTGTCAACACGAGTCCAATATACAATAATACCAAATATCGGGGAGATTGAGCCAACAGCTTTGTTGTTACACTTATATTCGTAAACACCTTAAAACCATTGGGACAGTAATTTGAGTGACTGTATATGACGAATCAGTGGTTATAAGTTATAAATAATTCCGATATATTGGAATTTACAGAGTTTAAATTTTTTAATAAATTTTGTGCTAATTTTTAATAAAAAATTGTGCTATGTAAAATTTTTCCACAGAAAAGTTTTTAATATTATTTTTTATTTTATGGAAAAATTTTGCATATAAGAATAGAAAAAGTTTCAAATTAAAATTGTTTCCACTGAAAAACTTTTGCTTTTTATTATTTTTTTTTTTTGTAGAAAAATTTGGAATTTTTAATTTTTTTTGTAGTGAAATTTATTATTAAAATTTTTTTTTTAACGAAAATTTTCCTATACAATTTTTTTGTAAAGAAGATTTTGTTTTTAATAGAAACATTTTCCATATAACATTTTTTGTATAGAAAAATTTTCTAAATAAAATTTTTTTGTATGGAAAAATTTTCCTTATGAAATTTTTTGTATAGAAAAATTTGCAATTTAAGATTTTTTTTTTATAGAATTTTTAATATTAAATTTTCTACAATAAAATTTTTCTGTATATAAAAATTTTTTTCATATAAAATATTTTCTATAGAAGAATTTTCAATATAAGATTTTTTGTATAAAAGAATTTTGAATATTAAATTGTTTCAATAGAAAAATTTTCAATATAAAATTTTTTGTATAGAGAAATTTTCGATATGTATTTTTTCTTTTAGAAAAATTTTTTAATAAAAATTTGTTCTGTAAAATTTTTATCGAAACTTTTTCTATAGACAATTTTTTTTATCAAAAATTTTTGCGTAGATAATTTTTTTATCAAAAAATTTTCAATAGAATTTTTTTTTTAATTTTTCTATAGAAAAATATTTTTATCGAAAATTTTTCTTTAAAAAATATTTTTATCGAAAATTTTTCTTTAAAAAATATTTTTATCGAAAATTTTTCTATAGAAAGTTTTTTTTATCAAAAAAATTTTAATAGAAAAATTTTTTTATTAAAAATTTTTTGAAAAACTTTTTTACAGAAAAATATTTCTATCTAAAATTTTTCTACGGAAAAATATTTTTATAGAAAATTTTTCTTTAGGAACAAATTTAAACGAAAAATTTTCTATAGATATTTTTTTTATTAAAATTTTTTTAGAAATTTTTTTGTATCAAAATTTTTTTAGAAAATTTTTCTATAGAAAAATATTTTTATCGAAAAATTTTCCAAAAAAAAGTATTTTAAATAAAAAGTTTTACTGTAGTGTATTGCACTAAGATCCCAATTTATTACAATTATTTATTATTTTAATAGATAGTTTTTTGATAAAACCAAAAAATGTTGGTGGGGGAACCTTTCCTCAACGCGTTTCGATGGCTGGTTAGGCCATCTCATCCCTAATTGTAGACAGAGTGAAAACCGCACATTATGTATTATTTGAGGGACAGAATAAATACGAATTATTATTGTGTGTAACAAATATCAACATAAAGCAAAGATTATCATCTGAAGTATTTGAATCAAAAATTTCATTACAAAATAAAAATGCTTGTATCGAAAATATCAAAAAAATATTTTTTTATCTAAAAAATGTAAAAATCTAAAATTGTTTAATATTAGAATTTTATTCTAATAACAAACCGACTTTGCTAACATTCAAATTACAACTGAATGCTTTTATTATTTATTTTCACGAGTATTATTAATGATCGTGATATTTACGAAAATTACAAAAAGTCATCGGCTTCTGGTCACGTGTTTATAATAAACATTGTCAAACTGTGTATGATTTAATGAAAGTGTTCTCTTTAAAATTTAAAGTTTAAACACACACTTACCTTTTCCTAAATTAAAAAAAGTTATATTTTTAATTTCTTTTTTATCGTTTACTTTTGACTAAAATCTAAATTATTTACAAAATATAAATATACATTGTTAACTATCTTGGCATATAAGATATTCTTGTGTATATCATCAAGAATAATATAAGTATTTAGGCATAAATATTAAGAGATTTCTAAACCTACTTAACAAAATACGAGACTAAAAAAAATAAATTAAAAGAACAAAAAATTAAAATATTACAATTATTATCACGTTAATACATTTCATTTTTAAAAATTAAAAAACAAAACTAAAAAGAATCATTTAAAAAAAATATAATGAATACATAATACGTAAAATATACCTTGAATACTTTAGCGTTATCTTAAATCACTAAAACAATTAAATTTGTTAATAATAGTAAAAATACATAATTTAAAGTTATCACGTGTAATGGAAAGCTTCTTTTTTCATTACAAAACTACTTTTTAATAAATTAGAAATTTAATTTAACAACAAAATCCTTAACCCTCCCCCCCAAAAACTAAAGACAAGTATTTACTTCCCTATTTTCGAGACATTTCTCACAAGTTACCTCACAGCACCACTTAAAGACACACCTACAATTAACCCACTCCGATACCACATGATGCTTGTGGCCCCGATTGCAACACAACAAATCACAACCATCTATACCCATCGACGTGGCATTGCATTCACGATCTTGTGTACCCATCGAACCGGTTCTTATGTTGGGAGCACAAAAATCTGCCGAATCGTCTGTGTATACGAGATCGTATTTCGTGGGTTGTTTGACATTTTCACTTTCGGGCATAAAACTATTGCCATCGTTACGTAGAACGACTTTATAGGCCCCATCAAATTTCTCTCTTAATCTTGTGGAGACCTCACGAAATGAGGGCATTTTTAGCCAGCAGGTTTTGACGGTGCAGGACCCGGAAAGGCCATGACATTTGCATTCCAGACGAATGGAATCGCGAATGGCCTGAAAAGAAAAAAAAAAGAAAAATATTATTAATTAATTTTTCATAGAAAATGTCTATGAATTTTTCATAGAAAATTTCTATGAATTTTTCATAGAAAATTTCTATGAATTTTTCATCGAAAATTTCTATGAATTTTTCATTGAAAATTTCTATAAATTTTTCATAGAAAATTTCTATGAATTTTTCATAGAAAATTTCTATGAATTTTTCGTAGAAAATTTCTATGAATTTTTCATAGAAAATTTCTATGAATTTTTCATAGAAAATTTCTATGAATTTTTCATAGAAAATTTCTATGAATTTTTCATAGAAAATTTCTATGAATTTTTCACAGAAAATTTCTTTGAATTTTTAATCGAAAATTTCTTTGATTTCTTCATAGAAAATTTCTATAAATTCTTCACAGAATATTCTATGAATTCTTCATAGAAAATTTCTATGAATTTTTCATCGAAAATTTTTATGAATTTTTCATAGAAAATTTCTATGAATTTTTCATAGAAAATTTCTATGAATTTTTCATAAAAATTTCTATGAATTTTTCATAAAAATTTCTATGAATTTTTCATAAAAATTTCTATGAATTTTTAATAAAAATTTCTATGAATTTTTCATAGAAAAATTTCTATGAATTTTTCATAGAAAAATTTCTATGAATTTTTCATAGAAAAAATTTGTATGAATTTTTTATAGAAAAATTTCTATGAATTTTTCATAGAAAAATTTCTATGAATTTTTCATAGAAAAATTTCTATGAATTTTTCATAGAAAAATTTCTTTGAATTTTTCGCATTATTCATAGAATTATTCATAATAAATTTCTATGAATTTTTCCTAGAAAATTTTTATAAATTTTTTCTAGAAAATTTATATGAATTTTTCCTAGAAAATTTATTTGAATTTTTCATAAAAAATTTCCATGAATTTTTATAAAAAATTTCTATGAATTTTTCATAGAAAAATTTCTATGAACTTTACATAGAAAAATTTCCATGAATTTTTCATAGAAAAGTTTCTATGAATTTTTCATACAAAAATTTCTATGAATTTTTTATAGAAAAATTTCTATGAATTTTTCATAGAAAAGTTTCTATTAATTTTTTAAAGAAAATTCCAATGGATTTTTTTTATAGAAAATTTCTATGGATTTTTTTAGAGAAAATTTCTATGATTTTTTCATAGAAAATTTTTATGAATTTTTCATAGAAAAATTTCTATGAATTTTTCATAGAAAAATTTCTTTGAATTTTTCGCATTATTCATAGAATTATTCATAATAAATTTCTATGAATTTTTCCTAGAAAATTTTTATAAATTTTTTCTAGAAAATTTCTATGAATTTTTCAAAGAAAATTTCTATGAATTTTTCCTAGAAAATTTATTTGAATTTTTCATAAAAAATTTCCATGAATTTTTATAAAAAATTTCTATGAATTTTTCATAGAAAAATTTCTATGAACTTTACATAGAAAAATTTCCATGAATTTTTCATACAAAAATTTCTATGAATTTTTTATAGAAAAATTTCTATGAATTTTTCATAGAAAAGTTTCTATTAATTTTTTATAGAATATTCCTATGGATTTTTTATAGAAAATTTCTATGGATTTTTTTTAGAGAAAATTTCTATGATTTTTTCATAGAAAATTTTTATGAATTTTTCATAGAAAATTTTTATGAATTTTTCATAGAAAATTTTTATGATTTTTTATTCTAAAAATTTGGTTTTTCTGTAAATTTTTTGTGTATAAAATTTTTTTCAGTGAAAGTTTATTTTTCTCCGAAAATTTCTGTAAAGATTTGTTTATAAAAATTTGAATTTTTTAACTCACCAATCTCCCCGCCATATTATTGTGCAACTTGACCAACGTTCTCAAATCACTTCTCCTCCGATATTTCGAATCCAAAAATATTCTCGAGTGACGAAACCCAAAGTTAACGTTATCACTACAACCTCCCCATTCCCATTCACCCTCGGGAAATTTAATATTTTTCAAAAGCCTCCGTCTCCGATTGCCATTGCCTCCTCCCCCACCTCTTCGGCTGTTGTTGCGATTATTTCGAGGCCTTGAAGAATTTCTCTCAAAGGCCGCCTGTTGCTTTTCCAGGGCTGCCACAGCTGTTACGGCATTCACCATTTGTGGTTGACCGCCATTGCGCCGTGAATGGCTTTTATCACAAGAACACTCCACTAAATTTCCTAAAGTGCAGGCCTTTGTGACGGCATAAGTAACGCCGGCAGAGGTAATGGCGTTGACAAAGCCGGTTTCACGAGTATCTGAAATGAATGACAAGATTAAGGTATTAGTGTTGTATTAATTATAGGTATTATTGGGGTATTAACAATTAAATTGCTTATTAGTAATTGATTCTAAAGTGTTTTAAAGTTCCAGTTTTTATTTTGCCAAATGGCTACTTAAAAATTCATTATATGCTTAACAAACACACTTCTAAAGTGACAACTATTTGACATTTGTCACGTTCTCATTTACATATTTACTCACCGGCTCTCGACATAGAACACGAAACCAGCTTTCAACTGACAATGACAATTGTTATTTCAATACAAGTAGAGTTGAAATAACTAGTAATGGTACCATTTTTTTGTTTTCTTAAAACCAATACCCAAGTGGAAGTATTTAGTATTTAACTCAGGTGTAACACAACATCCGTAAGTTCATAAATAGAATTAATTGAATTGAAACCGAAGTAAATGTGTAAATGAGTTAAAGGCATGTAAATAAAATAATAATCGTGAGAATTTTTAAAATGAAACTCCCGATCTACAGACATTTACAATTAGGGCTGACAGATAGAGTCATCGATCTCTCGGTTAAGACAAGAAAGTATTAATGTCATTTATTTTCAATACAGATGACACATTGACTTAAATACTGCCACTTTTGACAATTGTCTATTTAAGGTTGTCTGTTTGTCTTTCTGTCATTTAGCTAGACTTTATCATAATTTACTTGATTTGTTAAACGCCTCTCGGCCCCTAAAAACCCATGTAAATAATGTTAAACGACTCAATGAGTAATTAGCATTATTTAGCAAGTTTTTGTTTTCATATTTGAATACTCGTATTTACATATGTCATTTGGCTTTGCCAGAGTTTTATTATTTATTTACACACTTTTGACGTATGTACTCGTATTTTACATTCTGTACGTTTTCTGGTTTTAGCTTTTTATTTTGACACTTTCCTCTTGTCAGTTGTCAAATTTAACAGAAATAAATTTATGTTTTCTTGTTCACACACTCTCAAACACGTTTTCGTTTTTCCTATCTACAACTTTTGCATATGTATGAGCTGTCACCATGATCTGATCGTCATCACCATCGATCGATCGTCATTGTCATCGCTCTTAGACGGTAGTAAAATGAAACATTTACCTCATTTGTTTTTAAACAAATTTTAAATAATTGTTTTTATTATTTGTTTATTTTATTTAATTTGTTAATTTTCTGAAAGTTGTAAATATTATTTGTTGTTAATTAAGTCATAAATATGGGCATTTTTTGAGTTACTTCTTTGGACTAATTGCCGATATTGATGAGGTGTTCATGTGACTTCACCCACCTGGTGGGTTTTTTTTCGCAGTTTCGATATTCGTTGAAATTTTTAACTGATTAGAGTTATTTGAACTAATTACATTATTATATGCAAATAAAGAGTGCTCATAATAAAATTTAAAAACTTGTATACCCTTCACCACCATGAGTTAAAAAGTGTAGTAATATTTGTATACAGAACGACTAAGAATCACTTCCTGAGTTAATTTAATGATGTCAGTCCGTCCGACTGGCTGTCCATGTAACGTTGTGATCAAAGAAGAGTTTGTAATTCTAAAGCTAATTTAGTGGAATTCAGTACAAAGTCTTTGTTTGTCACCAGAATGATCGCTATTCCTTTTGGACCAAATCAGATCATTTAAATATTGTGTTATAGTATCCAAAATCAGTGGGTGATGTAGGGAATATTGGATACCAATAGACGTTTCTGATTGGTCATAACTTCTCCCTTGGTGGAAATTTTTTGTATCCATAATTTTTCTATAGAAAATTTTTTTTTATCAAAATAATTTGTTATTTTTTGAAAATTCTTTTATTTTTTATCAAAAATTTTTTGATCGAAAATGTTTTTATCAAAAATTTTCTATAAAAAATTTTTGTATCAAAAATTTTTCAATATTTTTTTTTTATCACAAATTGTTCTATAGAAATTTTTTTTAACAAAACAAAACTTTTCTATAGAAAATTTTTTTATAGGAAATTTTTTGACAGAAATTATTTTATGATATTTATTTTTATCAATTTATATATTTTTTTATCAAAAATTTTTCTTCAAAATTCAAAAATTTTTTATTAAAAATTTTTCTATAGAAAATTTTTTTGTCAAAAATTTTTCTATAGAAAATTTTTTTGGAAAAGTTTTTTATTAAAATTTTCTATAAAAAAATTTTTTATCAAAAATTTTTCTATCGAAATTTTTTTTATCAAAAATTTTTCTATAGAAAATTTTTTTTATCCAAATTGTTTTATTTTTTTAAAATTAATTTTTCAAAAATTTTTTTTATAGAAATTTTTTTATAAAATTTTTTTTATAAAATATTTTTTTTATAAAATATTTTTTTTATAGAAAATACTTTTAACAAGAATTTTTCTATAGAAAATTGTTTTATTAAAAATTTTTCTATAGAAAATTGTGGTATCAAAAATTTTTCTATAGAAAATTTTTTTGAAAGAAGAATATTTCTATAGATTTTTATTTTTATCAATTTACATATTTTATTTAACAAGTATTTTTTTTATCAAACATTTTGCTATAGAAAATTTTTTTATCAAGAATTTTTCTATAGAAAATTTTTTTATCATAAATTTTTCTATCGAAAATTGTTTTACCAAAAATTTTTCTATAATAATTTTTTATAAAAAATTTTTCTGTAGAAAACTTTTTTATCAAAATTTTTTCTATCGAAAACTTTTTTATCAAAATTTTTTCTATCGAAAACTTTTTTATCAAAAACTTTTCTATAGAAAATTTTTTTATCAAACATTTTTCTATAGAAAATTTTTTTATCAAAAATATTTCTATTGAAAATTTTTTGATAAAAAATTTTTCTATGGAAAATTTTTTTATCAAAAATTTTTCTACAGAAAATTTTTTAATTCAAAATTTTTCTATAGAAAATTGTTTTATTAAAAATTTTTCTGTAGAAAATTTTTCTATGAAAAATTTTTGTATAGAAAATTTTTTTATCAAAAATTTTTCTATAGAAAATTTTTTTATTAAAAATTTTTTCTATAGAAAAGTTTTTTATAAAAAATTTTTCTATAGAAAATTTTTTTACCAAACATTTTTCTATAGAAATTTTTTTGTCAAAAATTTTTCTATAGCAAATTTTTTATCAAAAATTTTTCTATAGAAAATTTTTTTACCAAAAATTTTTCTATAGAAAATTTTTTTGTCAAAAATTTTTCTATAGATAATTTTTTTATTAAAAATTTTTCTATAGAAAATTTTTTTATCAAAAATTTTTCTACCAGAAAATGTTTTTATGAAAAAATTTTTTAGACAATTTTTTATAGAAAAATATTTTTATTTAAAATTTTTCTATAGAAAAATATTTTTCTGTAGAAAACTTTTTTATCGAAAATTTTTCTATCGAAAATTTTTTTATCAAAAATTTTTCTATAGAAAATTTTTTTATCAAAAATTTTTCTATAGAAAATTTTTTATCAAAAATTTTTCTATAGAAAAATTTTTTATCAAAAATTTTTCTATAGAAAATTTTTTTATCAAAAATTTTTCTATAGAAAATTTTTTTATCAAAAATTTTTCTATCAGAAAATGTTTTTATGAAAAAATTTTTTAGACAATTTTTGATAGAAAAATATTTTTATATAAAATTTTTCTATAGAAAAATATTTTTGTCGAAAATTTCACAGAAAAATGTTTTTATATCGAAAAATTTTTCAGATAAAAATATTGCTATCAAATATATTTTTTGAAACAGAAATAAATTCTAATATTAAAAAATTTTAGATTTTTCTATTTTTTAGATAAAAAAAATATTTTTTAAATATTTTCGATACAAACATTTTTAGTAGAAAATTTTTGATAGCAATATTTTTATCTGAAAAATTTTTCGATATAAAAACATTTTTCTGTGAAATTTTCGACAAAAATATTTTTCTATAGAAAAATTTTATATAAAAATATTTTTCTATCAAAAATTGTCTAAAAAATTTTTTCATAAAAACATTTTCTGATAGAAAAATTTTTGATAAAAAAATTTTCTATAGAAAAATTTTTGATAAAAAAATTTTCTATAGAAAAATTTTTGATAAAAAAATTTTCTATAGAAAAATTTTTGATAAAAAATTTTCTATAGAAAAATTTTTGATAAAAAAAATTTTCTATAGAAAAATTTTTGATAAAAAAATTTTCTATAGAAAAATATTTTTCTGTAGAAAACTTTTTTATCGAAAATTTTTCTATCGAAAATTTTTTTATCAAAAATTTTTCTATAGAAATTTTTTTTTTTTTTTAAATTTTTCTATAGAAAATTTTTTATCAAAAATTTTTCTATAGAAAATTTTTTTATCAAAAATTTTTCTATAGAAAATTTTTTTATCAAAAATTTTTCTATAGAAAATTTTTTTATCAAAAATTTTTCTATCAGAAAATGTTTTTATGAAAAAATTTTTTAGACAGTTTTTGATAGAAAAATATTTTTATATAAAATTTTTCTATAGAAAAATATTTTTGTCGAAAATTTCACAGAAAAATGTTTTTATATCGAAAAATTTTTGAGATAAAAATATTGCTATCAAAAATTTTCTACTAAAAATGTTTGTATCGAAAATATTTAAAAAATATTTTTTTTATCTAAAAAATAGAAAAATCTAAAATTTTTTAATATTAGAATTTATTTCTGTTTCAAAAAATATTCCCAATTCGGTTTCATTTATTTCAAAGGATGTTTGCAAAAATAAAAGTGTCGTGACAACAATGTGTGAGATTATATTTTTTTTCGTTTTTTGAACCGTATATTTTGTTCCTAGAAATTGGACTTTTATGTTGTTTCTTGTATTTTCTTTAACAAAGCGGCACCAACCGTCTTTGCTAACATCTAAATCCCAACTCAATGCTTTTAATACCCATTTTCACAAGTTTATTAATATTAACGAAAGTCACACTGTTCTCTAAAACGCGTCTCAATTCACAATATTCGTCCATCGGCCTTAGATAGTAGAGAAGAGAGTTTCTAGCGTTTTCTGCAGGCATAAACAAGAGCTGCAGTCGTTGATTACACTAACAATCTGGCTTATGAAAGTTCATGCATGTTCCAATACATTTTCACATGATCAAGATTACGCTCACACATACTTTGTACACGTAGATTATCTAATGTTAAGAGAGAATGTAGATAAAAGAGAAAAATGTTGCTTTACTCTTTACAGAAAATAAGAGTAACATGTTGCTCTGCTTACACTGTAAGCCTTACAGACATGAACAGAATAACAACAACATCAATAGAAACATTATAGAAAACTAGGAGAAGAATTAAAAGTTGTGAACTTTGCACAATGGGGCGGATAACTTACAAATTCGTGACAAAACAAATACTTTAAAAAGGCAAAAATAAATAATCAAAACGCCCACCTTATGTTGATGGTCAAACGATCGCAAACGAAGAAGGACCATGTTTTAAATATCAGCACCTTAAACATCCGAACTTTTTACCGAGGAGGTAATCTGCTACAGTTGATAAATGTTCTTGATAAATATAAATATGATGTGACTGTATTCGAGAAAGTAAGATAAATATCTATATCATAGCCAAGACACCAAGATACAGCTGCCATGACAGTATTTAGACATGGGTGCGGTTTAATGGTAAGCAGAATAATTCAGACCCTTTTCAGGTTCACTCTAGTATACGAATGGTTAGCGATAATACGCATCAAAGATAAGTACTTATATCTGAGCACAGATAAGAAAGATGAAGAAGTCTTTTATGATCAATTTGAGAAAGCTTACGATAGCTGCCCCAATCATCTCGTAAAAATAATACTATGTTGATATAACTTAAAAATAGGGCGGCATAGGCGGGAAACATCTGACAATTGTATGAGTTGATCCTCTTTGCCAAATTATTCCAAATTTTCCCAAATTAATTTTAAACTGCCTTAATGATGTCGTCCTTTCTTGACTCCTTCTTCGGCTTACAAAAATAATTTATTCATTTAACATTCATCTCAATTTCGCACTTAATCCCTATGACTCTTTGCACAAGATTTTCTTTCATAACTTTTAAGCTCCTAAATTAATCACTTTAATACCCGATGACATTGATTCACTTAAAAGCGAACCGTTTAAACAACTTTAGCGAAAAGCCAAAGACAATTTCACTAAATAAACCACAATTTACACAAAATGACACCAAAAGGCCACAAAAAAAAACAAAGAATCAAGAACCAGAAAAACTTTAAGTAATTTGGAAAGAAATACAGGCAATAAAGAGACAGAAATAAACGTCTAAGAAAGAATAATGTTTTAACATTAAAGCAAGCAATAAAACACAATAATTCAGTTACAAAAAAAAAACAAGTAAGAAAGCGCTATAGTCGGTCAAGCCGACCATACGATACCCTTCACCACTAAGGTCAAAGGTGTTATTTTTCGTGTGTAAAGACAAATATTTGCTAAATTTTGCCATCATACAAACATTTTCTCAAAACGTATATATTCAACCTGTTTCCGTCATTTGGACTTATGTATATGAGAGCTAGGGTCAAATGTGGACCGATTATCTCGAAATTTGGCAAATTGATTACAGTTGTTACAAAAATTATGTATGCAAAAAATAAACGTTTTAGTGATTTTTTGTCTCATTTAGTGCGTTTTTGAAGAAGAGTTTGTATGGGAGCTATGGTCAAATGTGGACCGATTTCAACGAAATTTGGTACAGTGATTTTAGTTGACATAAGCAGTATTTCTTTTAAATATCATGAAAAAATATTGATATTTGTGGCCAATATAGCAATTCCGGGAAGTGGGACCTATGGGAGGTACCATAAATAATAGACCTATTTTGATCAATTTCAATAGCCATGGTCCCATTATCAAAAAAATTATCTGTGCCAAAAATCATCAAATTATCTTTAGAATTGCGACATGTAGTTTGATTACAAGGTTTACATGGGGATCCAGCCAGCCAGACGGACGGACGGACGCACGGACGGACATCGCTAAATCGACTCAGAAAGTGATTCTAAGTCTATTGGTATACTAAAAGGTGGGTCTAAGACAAATATTTCTATGCGTTACAAACATCAGCACAAACTTATAATACCCTTTCCACCTATGGTGGTGAAGGGTATAAAAATGAAAAGAAGAACTAAAGCAGCAGACAATTGTAACGAAAATGTAATACAATATTAAGGAAATGGTGATGGCTAAGGCGAATTTCGAGAACACTTTTATAATGTTTTCATTATTTTTGAGAATAGCAGAAAATTTGTGAAAAGGAAATTGTTCTCAAGATCGACTTCTTTAAGAAAAAGTCGAGCTGGAATTTCTGTAAAAAAAATGTTGCTTGTGCCTTAAAATAGATTAGGAAAACTAAGGAAAAGAAAAGGAGAAGTTTATTTCAGCAGAAAAAATATAGGGGAAAATCTGTCATTACTCAAGTTAGAGGACTCTGTAAGGCTTAATTCCTCCAATATTACCTTAATAAACTTGATTTAATCCTTGGGCACTTTTTAATGTTAATGTTGGTTAAAATAACCATTTGTTTCTCTCATTTAGTTCTTCCTCAACCTTCAATTCCAGATATGTTACTTCATTTAAGCTCTTAAGCAATTGATATTCGTAATAAATTTCGCATTAGTTAACTAAGTTGGACATTTAAATTGTTACCAATGACACTTGGTATTTCGTATACCCCCCCTTCTCTTCCATTGATCCACATTTCAATTCAATGTATCATATGAAGATCAAACAAAGAGAATAAGTGTAACGAACAACAATTCCAACAATAACAATAAGGAAAACAATACAAAGCAGCACTTCGGTAATGAGTTTAAAATACATCCAAAAACTACAAGTTGACAGATTGACACAACGTAACGAAATACAATGAAACGCAATGTTCGTAATGATTTTTGTCTTTTTTTTTTTTCTTCAACCAAATCCCAATCTCATCAAGAATATTGAAACAAACGTTTTTTGATTCTTGAGTCGCCTTTTTGGATTTAAATTCAACTGATGTTAACATTTGTTAAAGAGGGCCCAAGTGTAAGTAGTAGTAGGTGCTGCTAAAGTAAACCCAGCGAACAGAAATGACTTACTACTGCCGAGTGGACTTTTTAAAACGACGATCACTCGACACAAATCAAGAACTCTGATCAATGATCGGTTACTAGTTATTAGATCTTTTTTACTCCTGTTGTCACCATTGCGATACTTTTATTGAATCTAGTGGTTTTCTGGTTAAATGAATTAAGTCATCCCTCTAGGACTGCATCTTACTTAATTGGCCTATATTTACAACATATTAAGGCCAAAGGCCGAACATATTTTAGAATTCCATGCCTTTCGATCTTGTATGTATCGGGTGGTTAAATTTCAAGGGCCGATGTTGATTTTGAATAAAACAAAAACTATTTAGGAAATTATTGTAATTTAATTTTATTATGATATATTGGTATTACTAAATTATGTATGGAACAAAATATCGGCCATATAGGCGCCGCGACCACGGCGGCACATCTCCAACCGATGGTCCTAATTTTCGATGACCCTGAGGCATAATGGAGGTTCTGTGCCGTTAATGTGCCGAATTATCTCATCCTTTAGCTCTTGAATTGTTGCTGGCTTATCGACGTACACCTCTTCTTTCAAATAACCCCAAAGAAAAAATTCCAACGGTGTCAAATTACATGATCTTGGCGGCCAATTGACATCGCCATTACGTGAGATAACACGGCCATTGAATTTGTTGCGCAAAAGAGCCATTGTTTCGTTAGCTCTGAGGCAAGTGGCACCGTCCTGCTGAAAGCACATATCGTCCACATCCATATCTTCCAATTCGGGCCATAAAAAGTTCGTTATCATCTCACGATAGCGAACACCATTCACAGTAACTGCCTCATTTTGGAAAAAATACGGCCCGATGATGCCGCCAGCCCATAAACCGCACCAAACAGTCACTCTTTGTGGGTGCATTGGTTTTTCGACAATCACTCTTGGATTCTCATTCGCCCAAATTCGGCAATTCTGTTTATTGACGAATCCACTGAGGTGCCTCATCACTGAAGATGATTTTCTTCGAAAATTGATCATCCACTGTTGCCATTTCTTGTCACCATTCTGCCTATTCACGATGTTTGGATTGGTCAAGAGGCTTTAGTTCTTGAGCCAATTGCACCTTGTAAGCGTGTAAATGCAAGACTTTATGCATAATGTTCATCAACGACGAGTTTGAGAGGTGCAATTGTTGGACACGACGACGAGTTGAGGTGGACTGCTCTTCAGCTACACTATCGCGAACAGCAGCAATATTTATATATAGCTTCATCTGCCTATGTCAGTGCCCATGATTCAGCACCATATAAAAGCACGGCGACATGAAATAACCCCCAATGAAATAACGCCCAATTACGAAAATGAAATAAACCCCAATTATATTAGCAGCAAAAAAAGAAATAACTTCTAGGAAATAAGATATGAAAAAACACCCAATTTTTGGCGAAATAATACCTAATTTTAACGAAATAACACCCAATTTTAGAAATCACTTTAAAAATTTTTACTAAAATTAAGTTAAGGTACGGTCAGACTCATTAAACATTTAAATCAAATATTTTGAGTAAAATATTGTCAAAACAATATAATAAAAAATTTGTGGTCACACTTGCACATTTATTTGACGATTTTTATTTGATAAAATACAGAAAAAATACGTTCAAAGTATAAACAAAAAAACACGTTTTATTTATGGTCACACTGAAGATTAAATATTTTCCCAAAAAATATTTGATCAAATATTTTCAAAACAAAATTGTGTATCTAGCAATTTGTTTCTCATATTTGAGTTGTTGTTTCTCAAATTTGATGTTGTTGTTTCTCAAATTTGATGTTGTTGTTTCTGTTTGAATAGTAAACAATAGAAATGCTCAGCTGTTATTTGCCCCTGTTTGATGTTACAAAAATTTTGTAAGATTAAATAATTATTTGATCAAAATTTAATAAAATATTTGCTCTTGCGTGGTCACATTAGGAAAATTTTTATTTGCTGGCAAATGATTTTGTTTTGTTCAAATCAACATGTTTCTTGTTTGAACCTCAAAAATATTTTGTGGTCAGACTACGAGGATTAAATATTTTATAATTTCGATTAAATATTTAATCAATGTGACCGTAGCTTTAGAATAGGAAATAAACCCCAATGAAATAATCCCCAAAAAAATGAAATAAGACCCAAAAAATGAGTTTTTTTAGTTTTATTTTTTAAATTGTTGTTTTTTTTACAAAAATACTTGCGTTGTTTGCCGACATACAGGGTCAGTCAATGCTTCATTATTTGGAACGCGATTTGCAGCAGTTTTAAAATGCATGTACTTCTTGAGGAATCTGTCCCGATCTTCTTCCAAATATTAAAAATCTTCGAACATGACCTCGTCAGTTTTCATTTCAATACGAGTTTTGTTTGTAGAGAACATCATTCTATTAACAAATGGGAGAAGCGCCGCAGGCAAAAATTTAGTTTTGTAAAAAAATGGCTGTGAAAACTGTTTTTTGTAAAAAAAATCGCGCGATTTTTTTTTTACAAAAAACAGTTTTCACAGCCATTTTTTTACAAAACTAAATTTTCGCCTGCGGCGCCGTTTGTTCTATACGCCAATTAAGGTTTATACACTCTTATTTTATTTTGCGAAGAGGCTTAAATTCTTCATAGAGTGTTTTTGGCTTCCATGATTGTGTTCGTATCGGCGTATTTCGATAAAATAAAAATAATATATAACAAATATAAAATGTTATAAATTGATTTTTTTGTGTAACGACTCGCCTACCGCATACATAAATTTACAATACTATTAATACGGCTACCACTAATAATTTCGAATTTAATTTATGAACGGCAAAAATTCTTCCTAAAAAATTGTAAGAATGTTTAGAATTCAGAAAAATCTTCAAAACATCATTTTCATGAAAATGAAATAAACTCCAAAAAAAATGAAATAAAGCCCAAATTAAATTTACATGAAATAAATCCCAATTAAAATAATATTTTTTCTGGAATAGCTTCATAACGAAATAAATCCCAATTTATAGTGAAATGAAGCCCAATAAATGTGAAATTATCCCCAATTTTCATTTTTCAATTTTTATTGGGGTTTACTTCATTTTCGTAATTGGGAGTTATTTCATTGGGGGTTATTTCATGTCGCCTAAAAGCACGGATGCTTTAATCTTTTTATAGAGCGCACTTTTAGTTCGTATCTACCTGCTTTGGCCAAGCTTATGTCGTTATATAACTTCACAGAGGTAACAAATTATTTTACAACTTCGAAACTATTGTTCTCAACGAGCACTTGGGGTCCAATTCTTGTGGACTATCTGCTTGTAGACACTAAAAGTTTGGTTTTTGATTCATTGACAACTAGACTCTTGCCAAATCCCTGTTTAGTTGTGATGAACTTTGATATGTTCTTACCTATTTTTAGGATTTCACGTAGTGTGAAGTTCTGGTCAGTGGCATATTTACCTCGCCCACATTTGTAGGTCCCAATTATTTCGTTAACTTTGGGTTTTAGTCTTTCACACATTATGGTCAATAGAATCTTGAATGCAATTGAAAGGAGGCGTGCTTACTGGACAAAAAACACTGAAACTTCAATCATCGGGCATACATTCTTCTAACCATTTGGTTTTTATAAGCAAAAAAATACAGCTTATCAACTCATCACCTCCGGACTTAAAAAGCTTTGCTAGTAAACTATCGGCTCAAGCGGCTTCGTTATTTTTCAGTGGACATGTCATCATCTTTGGTTTGTTCAGGCGCGTCAGCTTGGTCGCTTTTGTTTGAGGCCAACAATTTGCAAAAGTGCTCCGTTCACTTGGTTTTTTAGTCGTTCCTTACAGGTGAAAATACAATTGCTAAAACTATCCGTTTTTTCTTTTATCCCTGATTCCCGGTGTTGCATAGGGAATTGCATGCAGTTGTTTCCTGGGTTTCCTTCTAACAGGTAATAACTGTTTTAAATTTCTACTCACACCACCTCGTGGTACATCCTGGAAAACTGAGCAACCTATTTTAAGTCAGGGCTAACGTAAGGGGGAGTTATATTGGAGTCATTCCGACATATTTGGTCTAAGGGTCTAAGATAATTGTACTTTATAAAGTACGAAACTGTAGCGTCTGTTCAACATATAAGTTGCAGCTGTAAGCGGGTGTCTGTCTTGGATCGAGCGGCTCGCTTTTCAAACGTGGCTCATGTCTTTGGACTCATCATCTATCGACTTAGCTCTTAGAATGTTTTAAGCATGGAAAGAAACAACATTACAGAATATACTATTCCAAGGGGTAATCAAGCAAGAAATCCCCCTGCTACGGCAGCTGGCATAAGGATTTTGGAGGTGCGTGATCTATACAAGAACATCCTGATGAATGAAACCAAACCATCCGTTTAGTGTTTAACTTTTTGATGATTTTCTAGGAATAGGCGTTTTTCTTTCCACCTTTTCTGTTGATATCTTACTAAAGTTCGACACGTAACTTCTGAGTGCAGAGTTTCCCTCGTCATAGCAAACGTTTTTAGGGAGACGGTTTTGGAATCCTAGTACAGGTTTTGCAGCAGCATTCATGGAATTGGCATATGTTGCCATTGAGCGCAGATGTCGTTGAAATCAGAAATGATTTCTCGCAATTTAATGAGATTTTAGCTTTGTGACGTCAAACTTTCTTTGCATGTTCCGTCTGCATGTTCCTCTACACACTTAGACGCATTCCCACTCTAGCTGCTACTAGATAATGATTGGAGTCCATATTAGCTTCTGGAATTGATCGCACATCCAGCAGATGAAAGTATTAACTACGTCAACTACGATGATCTTTCTGATTTTTTGTTTAATAGAGAGACAGCCATGTCGCTTTATGAATTTTCAGATGTGAAAACCAAGGGAGATCAACCTCATACCATTGTCAGACGTTTCGCTATGAAGGCTTTATTTACCAACAGTAGGCTTAAAGCCTATGATGTATGGTCTAAGGGTCTATGATAATTGTACTTGGTAAAGTACGAAACTGTAGCGTCTGTTCAACATGTTAGTTGCGGTTACAAGCGGGCGTCTGTCTCGGATCGAGATGCTCGCTTTACAAACGTGGCTCTTGTCTTTAGAATCATCATCTATCGACTTAGCACTTACAATGCTTTAAGCAAGGAAAGAAACAACATTACAGAATATACTACTCCAAGGGGTAATCATGCGAGAAATCCTCCTGCTACGGCAGCTGACACAAGAATTTTGGAGGTGCGTAATCTATGCAAGAACATCCTGATGAATAAAACTAATTCTATCCAAAGAAATCGGACTATAAAACCTAATATAGGCATGAAAGAAAGTTAAAAGTTTGCGACATGGAACTTACGTGAGGCCCTATGCTCCATTGGGAGTCAAGGATAACAGAAGAAGAAGGCTTAAAGCAGCTTTCTCGCTCTATCTTTGCGTTAAAGTCACCCAGTATGCTGAAGGTTTATTGTCACCATTGGGGCATCTATCATAGACTTCCTCAAGTTGATTATATTTTTCTCCATAGATGCGTGAGCACAAATCAGGCTCAGATGAAAGTATTTAGCTTTGACGCGTATTACCTGATGCGTGTAACCTTTCGCTTACTAGGCTGAACCTGGAAACCAGATTTCGCTTTTGTCCTCCATAAAACCACAACTAAATTCGTGCCTACTTTCATGGCAGCTGTAATATAGGTCACTTTTTGGCGAAGACATGACCGTAGACATGGAAACCAGATTTTGCGTTTGTCCACCATGAAACCACAACTAAATTCGTGCCCACTTTCGTGGCAGCTGTAATATAGGTCACTTTTTGCCGAAGACAAGACCATAGACGTGGATAGCAGTTAAATCGCATTCATATTCCTCGAGAACATCCATCAACTGGATCAGAGCACCTACTCTGTAAAGGGATTCGGTTGTTCCAGGTGCTGATCCTTTTCGTTTGCCATAGTCAATATTAAGGAGGCCGTTTTAATTAATTTTTTTTTGCCTTTTCATAGTAAGTTATTTTTCAGGAATGCGTTAATAGTCCGACGTCCTAACTCATGTTTTTATCGTTCTTATGGGGGAACACGTGGCACGTATTGGCTCGCTACTTTAACGGGTATTAAGGTAGCTTTGCATGTGATACCATGCAAAGCTACCTCAATACCCGTAGGCCTATGTCCTAGTAGGCCTATGTCCTAGTTGTGATGAATGATAACCAAGATAAGTCTGGGCTTACCAAGTTAAGACCAATCAGAACCGTTGCTTGATATCTGAAATCCTCTACATCTACATACAAATATAACAAAATTAAAACCACCTCGGGAAAGTGATCATAGTCTATAAACACAAAACTTTTCCTGAGATATCAACCAACAAATCAAAACCATTTCCTCCGAATCAAATGTTTGCTGGTTAAAACAGTCAGTCACACCAAGAAACTGCAATTTAATCCACGTTTAAACTTTGTTATTTATTACTGATGATGATTTCAGAAGGTTTCCAAAGATTTCTTTTTGTTTTTTTTTTTTTGGTGTCAAGCGGCAATTATATGCAAGTGATTGTGTTGTCCCTGTTTATGGCACGTTAAATATTGCAACATATCGTTGTTTATTGTCCAGATGATGAAGTTTTGTAAAGCTGATGACACCTTAAACTTCACACAATAAACTAAACGCAGCACTTACAAACATCTTCTCCCACAAAAGACCAAGAAACAGGCAAGGCAAAACAGGTGAGGAAGCAGGCAAGAAATTAGCTCATTTCAGCAAATATTTGCTCAAAGTTTAGTAGCCGCCAAAATGTTAAAGGGGCCCCTAAGACATCAGTAGCACTACAACTTTGTTTGGCCATACTTTACTTAGGTCTTATGTGAAAAGAGAGAGTCTGAGGAACGGCTTTTGTTTTTCTTCAATCTTCACTTGCCGAAGCTTAACTTCAGATTTACCAAATTCTTTTTTCCTTTGATTTCTTCGCAGAGACAAAACTAGTAATTTGAAATTCTTTTTAATTTAGTTTCTTGTCTTGTAAGTTAGCCCCAGTCTAACACACTCATACTTACCTCTGAAACTATATGAGGAGTGGATGACTGTATAGCTTTAGAGCTTTAGAGTCCGGTCATAATTTATTTAAATTGACAGCTTGGATGCTCATTTTAAGCGCTATTCATCAGGTTTTATTATACACTTTGATGGATGATGTGGTTTTTGTCTTTTAAATGACAGTATGTATTGCAAATTGTTGCAATAATTAGTTAAACTTACAATGAGTGAATGAATGAGTGAGTGAAGAAGTAAAAGAATGGCTTTTGGTTAATGGGTAAATGTTTAATAATGGAGTTGTATAGAATAAAAGAACAATTTTACAAAGACCAGCTAAAACTGAAAGAATTAAAGTGAAGTGCAATGATTTGATTATTTGGTAATTAAGGTTAACCCAGGAATATCTTTTGGAATACATAAGAAAAAAACTAATAAATTGGAATTGAACTGTCATAAAAGCTTAATTTAGGGAGAAAATCTTTTGGGGTTTATTCATGAAGCTCAAGTGATTTGTCAAATGTTAGGCAAATCTTATTCATTGTAGAGTTTTATTGAACATTTGGAAAAGAATTGTTAGTATATACATAAATTTACGAAGTTTTGAATCTAAGCAACCAAGAGCTGTTTCTGTTTCTGAGCCGCAGAATCCGAATCTGAACTCCGTTTTTATACCCACCGTCAAATGGAATTGAGATTGTCATTCCGTTTGTAATTACCTTAATATTGGCTCAAAAGCCAAAAAATATATTCTGAATCCTTATGAAATTCTAAGACGATTGAGCGATGTCCGTCTGTCTGTCTGTTGAAATCACGATAACGCCTAAACGAAAGGAGCTAGCTCACTGAAACTCAGTACAAATATTCTTCATCTCTGAGAAAATTTTGGTATTGAAATTGGGCAAAATCGGTTAACATTTGACCATAGCTCCCGTATAACCTCGTCTAGGCTAATCGCTTATTTGTTATATAGAAGTTGCTATATAGAAGTTTTACATTAGCCCTAGACAGCGTGTAAAATTTCATCAAAATCGGTTCACATTTAGCCATAGCTCCCATACGAAAAACTTACGAAAACAGCCTAAAGTTCACCTAAAATACACTTAAATGCCAATAAATCTAAAAGTATAACAGATATAACCACTAAATTTGGCACAAGAAAATCTTATCAATGCCAGCCAGTGTGCAAAATTTTGTCGCAATCGGTCACCATTTGACTTAGCTCCCATATAAAAAACTTACGAAAACACAAAAATTCAAAAAGAAAAGGGGATTTATGTCCGTCTGTCCGTCAGATAAAATATATGTGCAAAATTTCGTCACAATCGGTCACCATTTGACCATAGCTCCCATATAAAAAACTTATGGAAACACAAAAATACATAAAGAAAAGGTTGTTTATGTCCGTCTGTCCGTCAGATAAAAGCACGATAGCGCCTTAACGAAAAGAGCTAGAGGGACAAAATTTTACAAAAGTATTTTGGATATCTTGAAAAAGATGTGTGTTGAAAATGGACAAAATCGGTTCAAATTTAGTTAGAGCTCCCATATAACCCCGCCCTGGGAAACACATTAATGCTGATAAATTGAATACAATTGTAATAGCTATGACGATTAAATTTAAAATAGGGAAGTTTTATGTAATTTTTGATCAGTTTATCAAATTTTATAGGAATCAGTCCATATTTGACTTTAGCTTTCATGTGAAAAACACTCACGGAAACCAAAAATTTTAGCAAAGGCCAGTTAAAAGCTATTAAATTAGAAACTATGATAGCTATGGTCACTAAATTTTGCAAGAATAAGCTCTCTATGTAAAATTTTGTTATAATCGGTCAACATTTGGCTATAATTCTTATATATATAACATCCCCTTTTTATATATACAATCAAAAAGATTTGGAGGTACATTCATTATATTAAGATTGCACCTATGAAATTATATAGGCATCAATCAATGTTCAGCCCAGACTTTATATATGATGAATGCATTAGGAACTCATAACGAAATATATGGACCTGTCGTATTACTATTAACGTGTTTAGCCTAACTACATATTAATCACAACGAAAAGTATTTAACAACTTATTAATGTAAAACTATACCTGGTTATGAGACCGAATTTTGATCAAAGTAAATACTGGGGAAACCACTAAAATATTTTTGAATGTTAAACTATAAAGCTACGGAAACCTAATTTAGTCCAAAGGTTTTACCAACAATACCAAATAGCTTAGCGATTTTTCCAGTGTTGGTGCAGATTTTGAATTAGCTGCACCCTGTTTCTGAATTTAACATATACTCGGCACAGCCGAATATAACACTCTTACTTGTTTAATATTGGTTCTAGTTTTCTAGATATAAAAGAAACACTTTTTTATAATTTTTGACAATTAGTATCTGCTTTATTCATTAAATAGCTTCAAATTAGAAATGAAGAGCAGTCGAACTAAATCGCTTGTATTATTTGGAATCTGTTTCATAGATTAAAGTCCAACGTTAGTTGCTCATCACTCCCTCGTTCCCAAAATCCTTGGTAACATTGGTTTCATTGGTAGCTCTTCTTGCTCGACGCTTGTTATACCCAAGATTTCAGTAAACAATACAAGATGGAAATGGAGAAAATAAGAGATATTTGAACTCCAATCTTGCATTCATTTTTCAAGAAACTGTCGATTATCTTCTTGAAACCGGGAATTTGCGGTTACCGATAAAGTTGTGAACAATATCTTGAAATGGGTATCATTTCATTGGCCGCTAAACATTTTGTAAAGTTTATGTCGACATCTATCGGTTTAAATAATGTTTATAGCGACGCCAACAGCTGACTGATAGCGCAGTGCTGCCAATATACGCGGAATCTCAAACAAGAACAAAATTTAAAAAAACGAATTCCGGATTTGAGTTTAATACCTCAAATAACATCAAGATATGTTCTCTTCTGCTCTGTTCCAAAAGTTGTCCGTAATTTGAAAACTTGTGTTATTATATTTAGGCTATAAACCAGAGTCTCTGATGGGTAAGTAGTCTTGGACACTTTCATTAATTTTTTTTCGTTGTAAAGTTCGATTGTTCCGGTAAGAAAATTTCATTAAAAGTCGACTACTAAGCATGACATATCAAAATCTTCCTGGGTTCGAGCCCCACGTTAAATTCAATTTCTGTTATTATTAATTTCTATTAAAATTACACTATGTTCGATTTTGACAACATTTTTTAAAGACAAAAAGGAGACCTAGAGGGTAAATATAATTCGAGTACGCTGAATTCAATGGTGCTCTAGTTTTCGACATATAGCGTTATTTAAAACATGGAGGAGGTTGCGCAATAAATATTTGCGTAACTTAAAAACTGTTTATTTTTTTAAACTAAGTAAAATAATCAAAATTCGGCAACAAAATTATCTTTCTGAAACTCGAATTATTTTTTTAATCCGTTCAGTCGTTTTGGAAATAAACTTATTTTGTTTGACAAAAACAATATTTTTTTTTGAAAAATTACAAAAACTCGATATATCTTTACCCACTAGGTCTGCCTTTTGTCGTTTTTTTTCAGTAGCACAGTGTTATTAATAACCACAGCATCCTCCATCCTCCGGTAAGCCCTACAGCATTAACACGCCACCGATGTGAAACAAAAAGCTTCAATAATGCCTCAAGCTAACAACAGATGACAACAGTATTAGCCTGAGTGTTACTTCTGCGGCCAACTAATATTATCATTTCGTTTAATGAAATCGATTGCTTAAGCTTAAATCGATTCATTTTGTATTTCTCAGGTTTTTTAAATAAGAACGTTACAAATAAAATTGCTTCTAGTGAAGTGTTGTTTAGTCAGTTCATTGACAACGCTCCATACGATTCTTATTTATACGGTGTCTTTTTTGTAAAATGATACACTTTTAAAGCCGGTATTGAGCTTTCTTTGAGATAGGGTCATATCACGCTGTTTTAAAAAATAAAACTTAAATATCGTTACTTTAATATAGAAAAGCCCTGATTAATGATTAATATTTTTCTTAAACTAAACTATATAAAAACTTAAGTTTTGAAGATACAGACATTTTTTAAACGTAGTTTTTTACTAAATTTTCTAATAAATTTAATGATATACAGGGGTGTCATAGAAACCAAGTCGGTTTTTAAATTTCTCGGGTTTGAAAACCAATACTGGTATTATTTGGTGTCATGAAACCAAGTCGGTTTTGTTATTATTGGTTTGAAATCAAACAAAATGTTCGAATCAATTGTTTATTATTTCATTTGAATTTTTTGTGAAACATCAAAAATCAAAGAAAAAATAAAAATTATTAAAAAATAATTTGAAGAAAAATTTTCAGTTTTTTGCGATGTTTGTGGTATAGGTATAAAAAAAAAACGCTACTGTTTGGACAAATTAAGCTTGTATACCCCAAAATAATGGAATGACCGAATTGCGGACTGAAAAAAATTTAATCTACCTACACCAAGAAACAAACCACAGCCAATCAAAGGACGATTGTCACCTACATGGGATATCCGTTTAATTGATATGCATTTGCTTCGCCAATACCTTTACACAAAGAATATTCTAGCCTTACAATTTTCCCCATTTTTGAAATTTTTTATGTTTGTCGATAAGGTTCATTGATTCCAAAGACACAAAAAAGTGCCAAAACTTGCTTTTATCTTATTACATGATAACAATTTCTATGTAAACTTTTCACCCATCTCTTTTTATTTGAAAGTTAAAGCTAAAAAGTACCAAAAATAATTTGTCTCTTTTCCCCCCTTTTTTTCGAAAATTACTTACCACCTGTACTGTTATTTTTGTAGCTGATCCAAACTCGATTTAAATTTTAGTTCTATTGTTTTTAGTTTGGCAGTCATATCGTTACTGAATTTACCCTTTTTTATCCCCCAAAAGGCCGAATTATCTAAAATCCGTTCTTAGTGGATCTTTAAATCGAAAAAGGCACCAGCTGGCCAGTAACGCCTTTGTTTTAAATAGATATACCAATTTTGAAATGAAATCTGTTAGCTGTAAGTTGCTTGGTTTATTTCCAATACTAAACCAATAATATTATTTTCTGTGACACCTAAAACCAATAGAAAATGTAGCTCGAACATTTATATTGGAATTCATGACACCAATTTTATTTTTTTGTCGTTTTCAAAACCAATACCAATGAAATTGGTTCCTATGACACCCCTGATAATAATGTATTTTAATATTAAAAGATTTTAATAAAATTGTATTAGATGAAGACTTTTAAAGCGATTTAAATGAAAAACGACTTATATTAAGGTAACGATATGTAAAACCACAAGATATTTCATATTTTTTTACGTTGATAGGTCCCGGTTTAAAGCTAACTTATGTCAAACTTTTTAGTTTTAGCATAGAATTAAATTTAGCCCAGTTTGCGTCAACAATGAATATCAACATTGAATTAACTATGACCTGTGAACTATACGCTGACATTTACATAGTAAAATGCATTAAACAGCGGCTGCGTTGGATAGGATGAAAATACTCCAGTTAGAAAATGGTCCCGAGGAAACTAGTAAAAGAGGACATCTACGAAACTTCGATGGAAAGACCAAGTATAAGAAAATCTTTCAAAGCTAAGTCTACGAAGTTGGAGAATATGTGCACAAGATCGAAGCTCACGGAATTCTAAAATATGCTTGACCTTTGACCTTAACAGGTTGTACATAAAATGGAGCGACATGGATCGATGTAGTTAGATTTAGAGACCTTAATGTTTAAGTTTTACCTACCTTGAAGGCTAGAAGAAACTATTTTCTTAAAGTTTTTACATTGATCTATCAAAGCCCAGATCAAATCATTAAAACTGCATCTGAATCCTTACACGCCTCATCAAGCAACTTAACATCAATTACCTTGTGACTCATGCGACTCAAAACACTTCAAATTATTTATACCATAAAAAAATCCATGAAAACTACTAAAAACTAATAGTTTAATAAAACACACATTAATTTATTCAGTGTTAATTTAACTTATAGAGCCAAGTCTCTGATCGTTGATCGTATGCCGTTCGTTCATTTGTTCAACAACTAGAGTAAATTTATAAAAACTTAATTTACTTTGTTTAACTAAACATGTCAACACTTGCTTTACACACACAATTTACATGACAACAATCGTTTTCCTGTAAAATGGAAACAACAACAAAAAAAAAATTCATACAAAGCGCCGCGCTAATAGACAACAACAACAACAACAGAAAAAACAACAACGACGAGAAAAAGGAAAAGATCAAAACTTAGCGATCTTTCCTACAATATCACCAACACATTTAAATACACACGCTCAGAGTTGTATTCCTTTATATTCCAGAGCATTTTAAAAACACAATTTTACACTTGTATGTCGAGTATGTCGTCGTATTCACATGTGTAAAGTGTAAAATTTGTGTGGATGTGTTCATATGTAAATGATCGTGCTGCAATGCATATAAACATACATCCAACAAGTGCAATCTGTTGTCGTCGTAGTCGTTGCCGTCATCATCATCGTAGTTGTTGTTTTTGTTGATGATGATGATGTCTCTTCTCCTGCTGCTGTCGCTGGCGGTGGTGATGTTGTTGCTTGTTGGGATTTAAATAAGTTTGAGTTGATCTTGATTTGACTGAGTTTTTGTTGTTGCTGTGTTGTCAACACTGCATAATAATGAAGTTAATTTGTAACATGTTTATAAGACTAAATCAACTAAAAAGACAACAACAAACACAAATGTAATACAGGCAAAGCCGGGTATAACGAATCCCGATTTAACGAAAATTGGATATAACGAACGCTATTATTTTTTCCATTGAATACCTTATATAGCGAATATTAAGCAAATTTAATACGCGATATAACGAATAATAAAAAAAGTTATGGAAAATTTCCATGAATTTAAACATTTTATTAATGTGTATTTGAAAACCGACTAAAAAGGAAATAAAAAAACAAGTAAAAAATATGTAAACTGTGCAAAAAAAGAATCAAATTGTCGTTTTCTTAAGATTTTGACCGATTCCAACGAAAATTTCGTACAGTGATTTTTAAATTTTAAAGAAATATTTCCTCTTAATTTTGTATAAATATAATAAAATTTGAGGGCAAAATCTAAATTTCGGGAAGCCAGACCTATGAAAGGTTCCTGAAATAAAGAACCGATTTTAGTATTGTTAGTCTCACTATAAAAAAGATGTCTGTACTAACTTTCATAAAATTATCCTTGAAAAGGGGATTTTAATAAGGAGATTACATTGATGACAAGCCTGAACAGCAGTCGAACGAACTGACATCGTTAAATCGACTCAGTTATTGATTATGAGTAGATTAGTAGGTGGTCTCAGACCAATATATCTATTGTGGTGTAGAGTATAAAAACTTTGCGATATAACGAATATTTCTGTATTACGAATGAGCCTGACATTATATCTTTCGTTATACCGGGAGTTGCCTGTACTTACATACACGACATTAGCAATAACAAAACGATTTCGTTGGCAAAGGATTGAGATCAGTTACAAAAGTGATCGAAGAAAAATTAGATTATTATGTAGCAATTTTGAAATCCTATTTTTTATACCCTTCACCACCATAGGTGGAAAGGGTATTATAAGTTTGTGCTGATGTTTGTAACGCATAGAAATATTTGTCTTAGACCCACCTTTTAGTATACCAATAGACTTAGAATCACTTTCTGAGTCGATTTAGCGATGTCCGTCCGTCCGTCCGTCTGGCTGGCTGGCTGGACCCCCATGTAAACCTTGTAATCAAACTACAGGTCGCAATTCTAAAGATAATTTGATGAAATTTGGCACAGATCATTTTTTTGATAATGGGACCATGGCTATTGAAATTGGTCAAAATCGGTCCATTATTTATGGTACCTCCCATAGGTCCCACTTACCGGAATTGCTATATTGGCCACAAATATCAATATTTTTTCATGATATTTATGTCAACTAAAATCAGTGTACCAAATTTCGTTGAAATCGGTCCACATTTGACCATAGCTCCTATACAAATTCTTCTTTAAAAACGCACTAAATGAGACAAAAAATCACTTAAACGCTCGTAAATCTAAAGATAATGGAAATTTTGAGTCTATTTTTTGCATACACAATTTTTGTAACAACTGTAATCAATCTGCCAAATTTCTAGATAATCGGTCCACATTTCTAGATAATCGGTCCACATTAGCTCTCATATAAGTCCAAATGACGGAAACAGGTTGAATGTATAAGTTTTGAGAAAATGTTAGTATGATGGCAAAATTTAGCAAATATTTGTCTTTACACAGGAAAAAGTAACACCTTTGACCTTAGTGGTGAAGGGTATCGTATGGTCGGCTTGACCGACTATAGCGCTTTCTTACTTGTTTTAATATGCCTACTTATATTAAATATCGAATACAGTCCTTCCCTTTGGATAATTTCTTTGATTTTTGGAGAAGACTGATTTAATACTAAATTTATCTACGCTTGGCTTTTCACCACGATCGGTGATCAACAGAGAACTCTGAGTTTAAAACTGAATTTAGGAATAATTACTTGAATAACCATTAATATTTCAAGTATCACAAGTTTAACTGATTCCCTTCCTGCGTTTTCAGTGTAAGTGAATGTCTCTTACAGTTCTCGTCCAACTGATCTCAACTTAAATTCATTTCATTTTATCTATTCGACAGACATTTAAATTTTGAAATCGTTTATTTTAATTAATTTATAATTTAATAGTTTTAATAGCTATATTTTACTGAAACACTTCTATAAATACTTAATTCAACAGGAAAATTTAGAATTGACTCTTACTAGGTTTATTCTAAAAGAAAAATTTTTTTTAAGGAATTATAGTTGGCAATAACGTAGGCTGTAAACTCAAGTTGAGACAATTTTACAATATTTTCAATTGATATAAAAATGTTTACTTAAATTTAATAGATTGAAACGAGGGGTACTTCTCTTAGACAATGAGCTGCATCCGATTCTTTTTATTTAGACTCATTGAAAGGGACCTACGTTTTAACTCCGGCTCCGAACGGCAAATGCATTAGAAATCTTTTACATTCTCAATAACCAGGTGCTAGCTGAGTTATGAGGTGTACCAGCGCTTTTTTGAAAATTTGTTTTTTTAAAGTGGGTCGGACCGGGGATCGAACTTTGGACCTCTGGTATGCTAGGCGGATGACTAACCTGCTATACCACACTGACATTAAATTAACAAAAGATTGCTTCAAATTTAAATTGCATTAATATTCTAATTCGACTTAGAGTTTTGAAAATTGATTATCCATGTTCCTGGATTTTAAACCATTTTTCGAAAGTTTCTTATAGAATTTTCTCTATCTCGAACCGAATTTATTAACAGTTCCTTTCTTGAGCCTCTGTAATAATATCACAAGTTTACGAATTACGGTTAACTTTTGGATGAGATCAGATGACAACAAATCTTTACATTATATGAGGGGCCGAATTCATTTTAAAAAACTGGTTCTAGTTCGTATACACGTATGTCGGCAGCACTGCCAACAGTCAGAGTCAGCTGATAACGTCGCTAGAAACATTCAGCCTTATTACGGTTGTCGGATATACGACTTCGACGACGACAGTTAGTACTCGATTAATGAAATTGTGTTAATGTTTTCTTTATTGTAGTTGTAACTGTCGTAGTCGAAGTCGTTTATTTGACAACCGTAACGCCTAATAAAGCAGCAGCATGGTATCATTTCAAGATGTTATTCACAACTTTCTGGGAAACCGCAAATTCCCGGATTTCAAGCAGATAATCGACAGTTTGTAGAAAAATTATTGCAATTTGGAATTGTCTCTCAAAATACATATTATGCATTCCCATCTCGAATTTTGTTCCTGAAAACTCGTCCCAAGGATTTTGGGACGAGGGCATAATAAGCGACTGTTGGACTTATATGCATAAAATAGATACCAAACAGTAAAAGCGACTCAGTTCGAATGTTCTTCATTTCTATTTTAAAACTTTTTAATGAATAAATAAATAAAATGGAGATTGATTGTCAAAAAAACTAGAACCAATATCAAAAAATGGAGTGCAGATTTGGAAACAGTTTTTGGTTGCTTAGATCCAAAACCGTGTATACTTGTGTGATTTGGTATAACTTTAAGATGTTGCCTAAAACTGTACCATATGTGTTTCTTGCGAATATTTTTTAACGGAAACATCAAACTATTATACTAAAAAGATCAGAAAGACTTTGCTCCCAAGTCAGAGGGAACAAAGCAACGATTCCGAATTGTTAAAATATAATGAAAATGCAGTGCGGTCCTTTGTTACTTAGACTGTGGTTTATTAAAAATTGTATTCTTGTAATGTCACAAAACACAATTCCGTTCGGAAATTAAATAAATTTAGTAATTTGCTCCTAATTTCAATTCTATATCATTATCGATATTTAAAAACAAAATCCTGTTTTGTATGTTTTACAATTCGAAAATTTTTGCGGATTCTATAGAAGCTAAAACAATTTCGAGAGGACTATGACATACATTTTTCATTGATCCTGACTGATAATTTACTCTCATTGTATTATCATGTCCTTTCCACTATTATCAACTACATTGTAAGTCAAATTTTAACTTTCAAAATGACACGATAAAAAGCCGAGACCCCAACCTAGTTTTAGGACGTAGAGTATTCCTTAATGAAAGAATCGGTAAAAATCAAGAGATATTGCCTTTTTAAATTTTATTGCCTCGCAAACTATTTCAAATCTATTTGAATTTTTTATCTCAGATTTCGATGTAATTTTGTATATACATATATCTCCTAGTTTATTATCCGATTTATACAACCTAAAATTAAGTTGGGTTGTCTCGACGTTTTTCTGTGTCATTTTGATGTACCTATTGTGTTATCATTCCTTTAATTAGCAATTTCCCCTTTGGGCTATCAATCCCATGTTCATATGGCTCTTTAAAAAATATGTTATCGAAAAATGGCTCTCATGACACTCATGCGTACCCTGACATAAGCCACTCTTATTTATGTATATTTTCATTTTTACACATAATTCTCATTTAGTCCATACGACCTCATGTGTGTAGTCTAGTTTGCAATACTTAAGAAGGCAGGACCCGATAGGAGGTTCTTCCTAGTAGATCGAATAGTAATAAGCCGATCTGATTAATATTCTATAATATAGCTGATAGCCGATTAAGAACCTGAAGCCAAAGATTTTATCTTATCGAAGAGATTTTCTACAATTTTCCAAAGTTGGGAAACTGAAAGCCAAAGTATTTTTCTAGTCGGATTGTGGGCCTGAAGTAAGCAGATAGCTCTTTTAATTAACATACATATGTAGATCTCTTTTTAGGATCACACTATAAGATTTGCAGGTAATGGGACCCATAAAGGCTTTAAAATGAACCAACATTTACACCAGAGGATTTAACAACGTATTTCATTGAATACAGAACAAATTTCCAGGTCAAGAAGCATGTATAAATTGAAATTGAATGCAAAAAAGTACTTTGTTTAACATTTGTTCCACTTCGATAATTGGCGTTAGTAAGAGTCATCCCCTGATTACTGGTTCAAGTTTGTTAAGACAATTCCGTTTATGTTACAAAACTACTGTATACATTTGACTAACTAGTCTATAAACTTTTCTTAACCTCCCATACGAGGGGTACTATTTATGGCAACAGCAAATAATAACAAACATTTCTGTATCAAAAAATTTCCCTTGATGATCAACACTTTCTCATTCGTTCAAACTGTTTGTTATAGTAGTTTTTTATAGTATTATAGTAGTTTTTAGAGCTTAAACGGTTCTTTGGCGATAGCTTATCAAACAGTTTACTTTTTATAAATGAGAACAATAAAAAGTCATTGGCAGCTAACGCTAGACTTTACAGAGGATGTGTTATCAATTCGATAACTGCTATAACACAAATTTACTTTAAAAAGACAATGCAGTCTGGTTGGGGTAGGGTTTTTTTGTATGAACCTGTTCTATTCAGAATCAACAGTTCTACGTTGCTCAAGCCAGAAGAAGCAGTGCTTCTTCTATTTTTTTTTAACATTTGTTGTCAGATTTCAGCTATTGGTATCACCATTGTAAGTTCCCGAAATATAAATAGTACCCTCGTATACTGATACCTTTGATTGGTTATTATTTCCGTTGGTATATGATGTTTGAACCAGATACATTTGTGAATTTCAACAACATGCGAAAATCATTGCCATGGATGATGAGAGTTGGAAAAGATTTAAATTGGGCAGATCATGAGATACATAAAATACTCCTAAAACCAAAATAAGAATAAATACATTGACTCTTCTGTCATATCTTTAAAGAGCCTTCAAGTAAACAGTTGTGGTGTAGTTAGTTCCATTTACGATTTTTTTTTGTCATGTAAACTTTTTTAAACGGTTGTTTTCTGTGATAATAATGAGAGTTAACAGGGTCTATGTCATATCGCAGACTTTCTGCCATGACGGACAAAAAGTAACAGCACAAAATTGTACATTAAATGTGAACAGAAAAAAGAAAACAAACTAAATATTTATTCATAAAGATTTTTACACGTTTTGTTCTGTTTTCAAGTCAAGTATCAAGAAATGTTTCACTTATACAAGATCTAGATTCTAGATGTTAAAACAAAACAAAAAAAGTAAATTATTTTATATAAAATTAAACTAAATGTCTAGATTCTTACCTCTCATTAAGATTTTCCTCATGCTTTTGCGTAAAGTTGTGCAATTCCAGCGACGATTTCGAAATTGAAATTCACATTCTCGGAAGCCTAGATTAATCCCATTGATGATCTCTTTTAGCAGGGCAGAATCGTGTCGGCAAATCTCAGCCATTTTACCACGTAGACGACGTGTCTTTTTACACATTAAATATGGATCAAGTAAAATATTAGAGCCCTCAGCCCTGGAGTGATTTTTCATTGTAATTGAAAAGTTAAACATGTTTGTAAAATGGTGGGTGGATTAAGGAATTCCAGTGAGTCATGGAAAGAAAAAGAAAATCATAATTTAATATTTGTTATGGTTAATTTAGAAATAATTTCAAATTTTTATTATAAATATTTGATCTTCATATTTTAACCGTTAAATTCCCTGTCATCACTACTTAAGTTTTCTCACTTCCCCATTTAAATCAATAATTTTATTAGATCGATAAAATTCATTGAAGCTCTCAATAATTTTTGTCGATAATAAAATCTCATAAAATAAACCTCCAGCTGTTTTATTTAAGTTTAAATATCGATTCATAATATCCAGCCACTAGAAGAACAATGAATTCTTAATACCTTGACTAAGAAAAAAACAGAAGAAACACTTGAAACTAATAAAATCTTAGAAATTATCGCTATTAACTTAAACCGAATCGAAAGCAATTGAAACTCTGAAATAAACACAAAACGATCGACCGCCCGCCCGACTTCTGGTGATAAAATCATTAGGATTTAACAAATTATAGAGTGTCGCCGAAATTCAAATCAGTTTCATGATTTTATTAACAGCGATAAATGTAAAAACAAATGTAAAGTGATCTTAAACATTCTTGGGTGTTCAAAAATTTTTCAATATGAAAAAATTTTACTAAATTTCTTGTAGAAAAATGTTGATGAAATTTTTTTATAGAAAAATGTTAATGAAATATTTCTAATAGAAACATTTTAATAAAATTTTTCTTAAAGAAGAAAAATTTTGATGAAGTTTTTCTTAAAGAAAAATTTTGATGAAATTTTTGTTAAAGAAAAATTTTGATGAAATTTTTGTTATAAAAAGATTTTGATGAAATTTTTGTTATAAAAAGATTTTGATGAAATTTTTCTTATAGAAAAATTTTGATGAAATTTTTCTTATTGAAAAATATTGATGAAATTTTTCTTATAGAAAAATATTGATGAAATTTTTCTTATAGAAAAATTTTGATGAAATTTTTCTTATAGAAAAATTTTGATGAAAGTTTTCTTCGGAAAAATTTTGATGAAATTTTTCTTATAGAAAAATTTTGATGAAATTTTTCTTATAGAAAAATTTTGATGAAATTTTTCTTATAGAAAAATTTTGATGAAATTTTTCTTATAGAAAAATTTTGATGAAATTTTTCTTATAGAAAAATTTTGATGAGTATACAATTTAAATAAATAAAATAAAATATTTCTTAAAAAAATTTTGATGAAATTTTTCTTATAGAAAATTTTGATAAAATTTTTCTTATAAAAAAATATTGATAAAATTTTTCTTATAGAAAAATATTGATGAAATTTTTCTTATAGAAAAATTTTGATGTAATTTTTCTTATAGAAAAATGTTGATGAAATTTTTCTTATAGAAAAATTTTGATGAAATTTTTCTTATAGAAAAATTTTAATGAAATTTTTCTTATAGAAAAATTTTGATGAAATTTTTCTTATAGAAAAATTTTGATGAAATTTTTCTTATAGAAAAATTTTTTTGAAAATTTTCTTATAGAAAAATTTGATGAAATTTTTCTTATAGCAAAAATTTGATGAAATTTTTCTTATAGCAAAAATTTGATGAAATTTTTCTTATAGAAAAATTTTGATGAAATTTTTCTTATAGAAAAATTTTGATGAAATTTTTCTTAGAGAAAAATTTTGATGAAATTTTTTTATAGAAACAATTTGATGAAATTTTTTTTATAGAAAAATTTTGATGAAATTTTTCTTATAGAAAAATTTTGATGAAATTTTTCTTATAGAAAAATTTTGATGAAATTTTTCTTATCGAAAAATTTTGATGAAATTTTTCTTTTTGAAAAATTTGGATGAAATTTTTCTTATAGAAAAATTTTGATGAAATTTTTCTTATAGAAAAATTTTGATGAAATTTTTCTTATAGAAAAATTTTGATGAAATTTTTCTTATAGAAAAATTTTGATGAAATTTTTCTTATCGAAAAATTGAGATGAAATTTTTCTTTTTGAAAAATTTGGATGAAATTTTTCTTATAGAAAAAATTTGATGAAATTTTTCTTATAGAAAAATTTTGATGAAATTTTCTTTAAAGAAAAATTTTGATGAAATTTTTCTTAAAGAAAAATTTTGATGAAATTTTTCTTACAGAAAAATTTTGATGAAATTTGTGTTAAAGAAAAATTTTGATGAAATTTTTCTTATAGAAAAATTTTGATGAAATTTTTCTTATAGAAAAATTTTGATGAAATTTTTCTTATAGAAAAATTTTGATGAAATTTTTCTTATAGAAAAATTTTGATGAAATTTTTCTTATAGAAAAATTTTGATGAAATTTTTCTTATAAAAAAATTTTGATGAAATTTTTCTTATAGAAAAATTTTGATGAAATTTTTCTTATAGAAAAATTTTCATGAAATTTTTCTTATAGAAAAATTTTGATGAAATTTTTCTTATAAAAAAATTTTGATCAAATTTTTCTTATAAAAAAATTTTGATCAAATTTTTCTTATAGAAAAATTTTGATAAAATTTTTCTTATAGAAAAATTTTGATGAAATTTTTCTTATAGAAAAATTTTGATGAAATTTTTCTTATAGAAAAATTTTGATGAAATTTTTCTTATAGAAAAATTTTGATGAAATTTTTCTTATAGAAAAATTTTGATGAAATTTTTCTTATAGAAAAATTTTGATGAAATTTTTCTTATAGAAAAATTTTGATGAAATTTTTCTTATAGAAAAATTTTGATGAAATTTTTCTTATAGAAAAATTTTGATGAAATTTTTCTTATAGAAAAATTTTGATGAAATTTTTCCTATAGAAAAATTTTGATGAAATTTTTCTTATAGAAAAATTTTGATGAAATTTTTCTTATAGAAAAATTTTGATGAAATTTTTCTTATAGAAAAATTTTGATGAAATTTTTCTTATAGAAAAATTTTGATGAAATTTTTCTTATAGAAAAATTTTGATGAAATTTTTCTTAAAGAAAAATTTTGATGAAATTTTTCTTATAGAAAAATTTTGATGAAATTTTTCTTATGGAAAAATTTTGAAGAAATTTTTCTTATAGAAAAATTTTGATGAAATTTTTCTTATAGAAAAATTTTGATGAAATTTTTCTTATGGAAAAATTTTTTTGAAAATTTTCTTATGGAAAAATTTTTTTGAAAATTTTCTTATAGAAAAATTTGATGAAATTTTTCTTATAGAAAAATTTGATGAAATTTTTCTTATAGCAAAAATTTGATGAAATTTTTCTTATAGCAAAAATTTGATGAAATTTTTCTTATAGAAAAATTTTGATGAAATTTTTCTTATAGAAAAATTTTGATGAAATTTTTCTTAGAGAAAAATTTTGATGAAATTTTTTTATAGAAACAATTTGATGAAATTTTTTTTATAGAAAAATTTTGATGAAATTTTTCTTATAGAAAAATTTTGATGAAATTTTTCTTATCGAAAAATTTTGATGAAATTTTTCTTTTTGAAAAATTTGGATGAAATTTTTCTTATAGAAAAATTTTGATGAAATTTTTCTTATCGAAAAATTGAGATGAAATTTTTCTTTTTGAAAAATTTGGGTGAAATTTTTCTTATAGAAAAATTTTGATGAAATTTTTCTTAAAGACAAATTTTGATGAAATTTTTCTTAAAGAAAAATTTTGATGAAATTTTTCTTATAGAAAAATTTTGATGAAATTTTTCTTATAGAAAAATTTAGATGAAATTTTTCTTTTTGAAAAATTTTGATGAAATTTTTCTTATAGAAAAATTTTGATGAAATTTTTCTTATCGAAAAATTTTGATGAAATTTTTCTTATCGAAAAATTTTGATAAAATTTTTCTTTTTGAAAAATTTGGATGAAATTTTTCTTATAGAAAAATTTTGATGAAATTTTTCTTATCGAAAAATTTAGATGAAATTTTTCTTTTTGAAAAATTTTGATGAAATTTTTCTTATAGAAAAATGTTGATGAAATTTTTCTTATAGAAAAATTTTGATGAAATTTTTCTTATACAAAAATTTTGATGAAATTTTTTTTATAGAAAAATTTTGATGAAAGTTTTCTTATCGAAAAATTTAGATGAAATTTTTCTTATCGAAAAATTTAGATGAAATTTTTCTTTTTGAAAAATTTGGATGAAATTTTTCTTATAGAAAAATTTTGATGAAATTTTTCTTATAGAAAAATTTCGATGACATTTTTCTTATAGAAAAATTTTGATGACATTTGTCTTATAGAAAAATTTTTATGAAATTTTTCTAATAGAAAAATTTCGATGACATTTTTCTTATAGAAAAATTTTGATGAAATTTTTCTTATAGAAAAATTTTGATGAAATTTTTCTTATAGAAAAATTTTGATGAAATTTTTCTTATAGAAAAATTTTGAAGAAATTTTTTTTATAGAAAAATTTTGAAGAAATTTTTCTTATAGAAAAATTTTGATGAAATTTTTCTTATAGAAAAATTTCGATAAAATTTTTCTTATCGAAAAATTTCGATAAAATTTTTCTTATCGAAAAATTTCGATAAAATTTTCATGAAATTATTCTTATAGAAAAAACTTGATGAAATTTTTCTTTCTTTTTATGGAAAAAACTTTATGCCAAACTTTTTCAAACACCCAATAAAGTTTTGTAAAATTTATATAAATTTTAAATTTATTTGATATTTGTTCAGCATCAAACCCACTCAAAATTCACTGGAAATGTGATTTCAAACAAATTTGCATAATCGATTTGTAAAGTTGAGATACAGATGAAATTTGCATAATCGATTTGTAAAGTTGAGATACAGATGCAAATAAATTGATTGATACACTTGACAAACCATTACATTGACTTGTTGAAAATGTTCATTCATCAAATTAAATCGCAACAATCTCAATCGTCAATACAAAATTTGTACATACAAGCATGAAAGCACCATGACTTAATGCAACGTGTTGGATCAAACTGCTTTGAACACAAATATTAATTGAATACATACAATAATTTGAATTCAATTCTCGTTTAGTTCATTTGAAACAAATGAATATTCAAAATTATTGCCTTCTGATGAATATTCATCAGATCGTTTTGATCTATTTTTATTATTCTATTAACACAGATATTTTCTTTTCTATTTTCTTAACCTTTACTTGATTTTCAAAAATTTAAAATTTATTTAATATTAAATCTTCTTCTTCTTCGCCAAAAGAAATATCAAATGGAAACAAACATCTCTATCTCCCGATCTCTGCAGGCAATAAATCTTGGCCGAAATTACAAATCATTTTTGTTTCTTCAGTTTTTTTTTTGCTCATTCATATGTTTTTCACACCTAAATTATTTTCTTTCAATTTTCCAAATTATTTACATTTATGATGCGTTTATTTTTCTTGAAAATTTTTATACTTCTCAAAAAAACATTTAATAATTTTAGCTATTTGTTGTTAAACAAATTTAAGTTTGAAAAACAAGAACTCATTATGATTCGGAATGACTAGTTTTTCGTGGTTTCATGCAGTGTTGCAATTTCAATTTTCGAATTTAATTTCAAATTCAATTTCAAAAATTTGTATTTTCTTAAGAACACAAGTCTCGTTCCGTTGTAGGTGTCGAATCAAAAATTTGTGTGAAAATAAACTTTTCTATGTTAAGTAAATATTAGAAAGAAAGAAAAATATACAAATTAGAAAAACGAATATTATTTTTTAATTGACTCTTACGGTGAATGAAATGTTGCAAACATCGAGATCTAGACATAATATTTGTTTGCTGCTTGTTAAATCTTTTGATATCTTTGGCGTCAGCCGATTTTTCAAACAAAAAAATACTTTAAAGAAAGTTCTTCACTAGAACAGAACTAGAACAGAACTAGAACAGAACTAGAATAGAACTAGAACAGAACTAGAACAGAACTAGAACAGAACTAGAACAGAACTAGAACAGAACTAGAACAGAACTAGAACAGAACTAGAACGGAACTAGAACAGAACTAGATCAGAACTAGAACAGAACTAGAACAGAACTAGAAGAGAACTAGAACAGAACTAGAACAGAACTAGAACAGAACTAGAACAGAACTAGAACAGAACTAGAACAGAACTAGAACAGAACTAGAACAGAACTAGAACAGAACTAGAACAGAACTAGAACAGAACTAGAACAGAACTAGAACAGAACTAGAACAGAACTAGAACAGAACTAGAACAGAACTAGAACAGAACTAGAACAGAACTAGAACAGAACTAGAACAGAACTAGAACAGAACTAGAACAGAACTAGAACAGAACTAGAACAGAACTAGAACAGAACTAGAACAGAACTAGAACAGAACTAGAACAGAACTAGAACAGAACTAGAACAGAACTAGAACAGAACTAGAACAGAACTAGAACAGAACTAGAACAGAACTAGAACAGAACTAGAACAGAACTAGAACAGAACTAGAACAGAACTAGAACAGAACTAGAACAGAACTAGAACAGAACTAGAACAGAACTAGAACAGAACTAGAACAGAACTAGAACAGAACTAGAACAGAACTAGAACAGAACTAGAACAGAACTAGAACAGAACTAGAACAGAACTAGAACAGAACTAGAACAGAACTAGAACAGAACTAGAACAGAACTAGAACAGAACTAGAACAGAACTAGAACAGAACTAGAACAGAACTAGAACAGAACTAGAACAGAACTAGAACAGAACTAGAACAGAACTAGAACAGAACTAGAACAGAACTAGAACAGAACTAGAACAGAACTAGAACAGAACTAGAACAGAACTAGAACAGAACTAGAACAGAACTAGAACAGAACTAGAACAGAACTAGAACAGAACTAGAACAGAACTAGAACAGAACTAGAACAGAACTAGAACAGAACTAGAACAGAACTAGAACAGAACTAGAACAGAACTAGAACAGAACTAGAACAGAACTAGAACAGAACTAGAACAGAACTAGAACAGAACTAGAACAGAACTAGAACAGAACTAGAACAGAACTAGAACAGAACTAGAACAGAACTAGAACAGAACTAGAACAGAACTAGAACAGAACTAGAACAGAACTAGAACAGAACTAGAACAGAACTAGAACAGAACTAGAACAGAACTAGAACAGAACTAGAACAGAACTAGAACAGAACTAGAACAGAACTAGAACAGAACTAGAACAGAACTAGAACAGAACTAGAACAGAACTAGAACAGAACTAGAACAGAACTAGAACAGAACTAGAACAGAACTAGAACAGAACTAGAACAGAACTAGAACAGAACTAGAACAGAACTAGAACAGAACTAGAACAGAACTAGAACAGAACTAGAACAGAACTAGAACAGAACTAGAACAGAACTAGAACAGAACTAGAACAGAACTAGAACAGAACTAGAACAGAACTAGAACAGAACTAGAACAGAACTAGAACAGAACTAGAACAGAACTAGAACAGAACTAGAACAGAACTAGAACAGAACTAGAACAGAACTAGAACAGAACTAGAACAGAACTAGAACAGAACTAGAACAGAACTAGAACAGAACTAGAACAGAACTAGAACAGAACTAGAACAGAACTAGAACAGAACTAGAACAGAACTAGAACAGAACTAGAACAGAACTAGAACAGAACTAGAACAGAACTAGAACAGAACTAGAACAGAACTAGAACAGAACTAGAACAGAACTAGAACAGAACTAGAACAGAACTAGAACAGAACTAGAACAGAACTAGAACAGAACTAGAACAGAACTAGAACAGAACTAGAACAGAACTAGAACAGAACTAGAACAGAACTAGAACAGAACTAGAACAGAACTAGAACAGAACTAGAACAGAACTAGAACAGAACTAGAACAGAACTAGAACAGAACTAGAACAGAACTAGAACAGAACTAGAACAGAACTAGAACAGAACTAGAACAGAACTAGAACAGAACTAGAACAGAACTAGAACAGAACTAGAACAGAACTAGAACAGAACTAGAACAGAACTAGAACAGAACTAGAACAGAACTAGAACAGAACTAGAACAGAACTAGAACAGAACTAGAACAGAACTAGAACAGAACTAGAACAGAACTAGAACAGAACTAGAACAGAACTAGAACAGAACTAGAACAGAACTAGAACAGAACTAGAACAGAACTAGAACAGAACTAGAACAGAACTAGAACAGAACTAGAACAGAACTAGAACAGAACTAGAACAGAACTAGAACAGAACTAGAACAGAACTAGAACAGAACTAGAACAGAACTAGAACAGAACTAGAACAGAACTAGAACAGAACTAGAACAGAACTAGAACAGAACTAGAACAGAACTAGAACAGAACTAGAACAGAACTAGAACAGAACTAGAACAGAACTAGAACAGAACTAGAACAGAACTAGAACAGAACTAGAACAGAACTAGAACAGAACTAGAACAGAACTAGAACAGAACTAGAACAGAACTAGAACAGAACTAGAACAGAACTAGAACAGAACTAGAACAGAACTAGAACAGAACTAGAACAGAACTAGAACAGAACTAGAACAGAACTAGAACAGAACTAGAACAGAACTAGAACAGAACTAGAACAGAACTAGAACAGAACTAGAACAGAACTAGAACAGAACTAGAACAGAACTAGAACAGAACTAGAACAGAACTAGAACAGAACTAGAACAGAACTAGAACAGAACTAGAACAGAACTAGAACAGAACTAGAACAGAACTAGAACAGAACTAGAACAGAACTAGAACAGAACTAGAACAGAACTAGAACAGAACTAGAACAGAACTAGAACAGAACTAGAACAGAACTAGAACAGAACTAGAACAGAACTAGAACAGAACTAGAACAGAACTAGAACAGAACTAGAACAGAACTAGAACAGAACTAGAACAGAACTAGAACAGAACTAGAACAGAACTAGAACAGAACTAGAACAGAACTAGAACAGAACTAGAACAGAACTAGAACAGAACTAGAACAGAACTAGAACAGAACTAGAACAGAACTAGAACAGAACTAGAACAGAACTAGAACAGAACTAGAACAGAACTAGAACAGAACTAGAACAGAACTAGAACAGAACTAGAACAGAACTAGAACAGAACTAGAACAGAACTAGAACAGAACTAGAACAGAACTAGAACAGAACTAGAACAGAACTAGAACAGAACTAGAACAGAACTAGAACAGAACTAGAACAGAACTAGAACAGAACTAGAACAGAACTAGAACAGAACTAGAACAGAACTAGAACAGAACTAGAACAGAACTAGAACAGAACTAGAACAGAACTAGAACAGAACTAGAACAGAACTAGAACAGAACTAGAACAGAACTAGAACAGAACTAGAACAGAACTAGAACAGAACTAGAACAGAACTAGAACAGAACTAGAACAGAACTAGAACAGAACTAGAACAGAACTAGAACAGAACTAGAACAGAACTAGAACAGAACTAGAACAGAACTAGAACAGAACTAGAACAGAACTAGAACAGAACTAGAACAGAACTAGAACAGAACTAGAACAGAACTAGAACAGAACTAGAACAGAACTAGAACAGAACTAGAACAGAACTAGAACAGAACTAGAACAGAACTAGAACAGAACTAGAACAGAACTAGAACAGAACTAGAACAGAACTAGAACAGAACTAGAACAGAACTAGAACAGAACTAGAACAGAACTAGAACAGAACTAGAACAGAACTAGAACAGAACTAGAACAGAACTAGAACAGAACTAGAACAGAACTAGAACAGAACTAGAACAGAACTAGAACAGAACTAGAACAGAACTAGAACAGAACTAGAACAGAACTAGAACAGAACTAGAACAGAACTAGAACAGAACTAGAACAGAACTAGAACAGAACTAGAACAGAACTAGAACAGAACTAGAACAGAACTAGAACAGAACTAGAACAGAACTAGAACAGAACTAGAACAGAACTAGAACAGAACTAGAACAGAACTAGAACAGAACTAGAACAGAACTAGAACAGAACTAGAACAGAACTAGAACAGAACTAGAACAGAACTAGAACAGAACTAGAACAGAACTAGAACAGAACTAGAACAGAACTAGAACAGAACTAGAACAGAACTAGAACAGAACTAGAACAGAACTAGAACAGAGAACAGAACTAGAACAGAACTAGAACAGAACTAGAACAGAACTAGAACAGAACTAGAACAGAACTAGAACAGAACTAGAACAGAACTAGAACAGAACTAGAACAGAACTAGAACAGAACTAGAACAGAACTAGAACAGAACTAGAACAGAACTAGAACAGAACTAGAACAGAACTAGAACAGAACTAGAACAGAACTAGAACAGAACTAGAACAGAACTAGAACAGAACTAGAACAGAACTAGAACAGAACTAGAACAGAACTAGAACAGAACTAGAACAGAACTAGAACAGAACTAGAACAGAACTAGAACAGAACTAGAACAGAACTAGAACAGAACTAGAACAGAACTAGAACAGAACTAGAACAGAACGAACTAGAACAGAACTAGAACAGAACTAGAACAGAACTAGAACAGAACTAGAACAGAACTAGAACAGAACTAGAACAGAACTAGAACAGAACTAGAACAGAACTAGAACAGAACTAGAACAGAACTAGAACAGAACTAGAACAGAACTAGAACAGAACTAGAACAGAACTAGAACAGAACTAGAACAGAACTAGAACAGAACTAGAACAGAACTAGAACAGAACTAGAACAGAACTAGAACAGAACTAGAACAGAACTAGAACAGAACTAGAACAGAACTAGAACAGAACTAGAACAGAACTAGAACAGAACTAGAACAGAACTAGAACAGAACTAGAACAGAACTAGAACAGAACTAGAACAGAACTAGAACAGAACTAGAACAGAACTAGAACAGAACTAGAACAGAACTAGAACAGAACTAGAACAGAACTAGAACAGAACTAGAACAGAACTAGAACAGAACTAGAACAGAACTAGAACAGAACTAGAACAGAACTAGAACAGAACTAGAACAGAACTAGAACAGAACTAGAACAGAACTAGAACAGAACTAGAACAGAACTAGAACAGAACTAGAACAGAACTAGAACAGAACTAGAACAGAACTAGAACAGAACTAGAACAGAACTAGAACAGAACTAGAACAGAACTAGAACAGAACTAGAACAGAACTAGAACAGAACTAGAACAGAACTAGAACAGAACTAGAACAGAACTAGAACAGAACTAGAACAGAACTAGAACAGAACTAGAACAGAACTAGAACAGAACTAGAACAGAACTAGAACAGAACTAGAACAGAACTAGAACAGAACTAGAACAGAACTAGAACAGAACTAGAACAGAACTAGAACAGAACTAGAACAGAACTAGAACAGAACTAGAACAGAACTAGAACAGAACAGAACTAGAACAGAACTAGAACAGAACTAGAACAGAACTAGAACAGAACTAGAACAGAACTAGAACAGAACTAGAACAGAACTAGAACAGAACAGAACTAGAACAGAACTAGAACAGAACTAGAACAGAACTAGAACAGAACTAGAACAGAACTAGAACAGAACTAGAACAGAACTAGAACAGAACTAGAACAGAACTAGAACAGAACTAGAACAGAACTAGAACAGAACTAGAACAGAACTAGAACAGAACTAGAACAGAACTAGAACAGAACTAGAACAGAACTAGAACAGAACTAGAACAGAACTAGAACAGAACTAGAACAGAACTAGAACAGAACTAGAACAGAACTAGAACAGAACTAGAACAGAACTAGAACAGAACTAGAACAGAACTAGAACAGAACTAGAACAGAACTAGAACAGAACTAGAACAGAACTAGAACAGAACTAGAACAGAACTAGAACAGAACTAGAACAGAACTAGAACAGAACTAGAACAGAACTAGAACAGAACTAGAACAGAACTAGAACAGAACAGAACTAGAACAGAACTAGAACAGAACTAGAACAGAACTAGAACAGAACTAGAACAGAACTAGAACAGAACTAGAACAGAACTAGAACAGAACAGAACTAGAACAGAACTAGAACAGAACTAGAACAGAACTAGAACAGAACTAGAACAGAACTAGAACAGAACTAGAACAGAACTAGAACAGAACTAGAACAGAACTAGAACAGAACTAGAACAGAACTAGAACAGAACTAGAACAGAACTAGAACAGAACTAGAACAGAACTAGAACAGAACTAGAACAGAACTAGAACAGAACTAGAACAGAACTAGAACAGAACTAGAACAGAACTAGAACAGAACTAGAACAGAACTAGAACAGAACTAGAACAGAACTAGAACAGAACTAGAACAGAACTAGAACAGAACTAGAACAGAACTAGAACAGAACTAGAACAGAACTAGAACAGAACTAGAACAGAACTAGAACAGAACTAGAACAGAACTAGAACAGAACTAGAACAGAACTAGAACAGAACTAGAACAGAACTAGAACAGAACTAGAACAGAACTAGAACAGAACTAGAACAGAACTAGAACAGAACTAGAACAGAACTAGAACAGAACTAGAACAGAACTAGAACAGAACTAGAACAGAACTAGAACAGAACTAGAACAGAACTAGAACAGAACTAGAACAGAACTAGAACAGAACTAGAACAGAACTAGAACAGAACTAGAACAGAACTAGAACAGAACTAGAACAGAACTAGAACAGAACTAGAACAGAACTAGAACAGAACTAGAACAGAACTAGAACAGAACTAGAACAGAACTAGAACAGAACTAGAACAGAACTAGAACAGAACTAGAACAGAACTAGAACAGAACTAGAACAGAACTAGAACAGAACTAGAACAGAACTAGAACAGAACTAGAACAGAACTAGAACAGAACTAGAACAGAACTAGAACAGAACTAGAACAGAACTAGAACAGAACTAGAACAGAACTAGAACAGAACTAGAACAGAACTAGAACAGAACTAGAACAGAACTAGAACAGAACTAGAACAGAACTAGAACAGAACTAGAACAGAACTAGAACAGAACTAGAACAGAACTAGAACAGAACTAGAACAGAACTAGAACAGAACTAGAACAGAACTAGAACAGAACTAGAACAGAACTAGAACAGAACTAGAACAGAACTAGAACAGAACTAGAACAGAACTAGAACAGAACTAGAACAGAACTAGAACAGAACTAGAACAGAACTAGAACAGAACTAGAACAGAACTAGAACAGAACTAGAACAGAACTAGAACAGAACTAGATTTTTTTCGTTCTTGAAATTTTAATAAAATTTTTCTTATAGATAATTTTTATTACATTTTTTCTTATAAAAAAATTTTAATGAAATTTTTCTTATAGACAAATTTTAATGAAATTTTTCGTATAGAAAAATTTTGATGAAATTTTTTTTTATAGAATAATTGTAATGAAATTTTTTTTATAGAAATATTTTTATGAAATTTTTCTTATAGAAAAATTTTAATGAAATTTTTCTTATAGAAACATTTTGATTCATTATTTCTTATAAAAAAATTTTGATGAAAATTTTCTTATAGAAAAATTTTAAAGGCCTTTTTTTATAGAAAAATTTTAATGAAATTTTTCTTATTGAAAAATTTTAATGAAATTTTTGTTATAGAAAAATTTTAATGAAATTTTTCTTATAGAAAAATTTTAATGAAATTTTTCTTATAGAAAAATTTTAATGAAATTTTTCTTATAGAAAAATTTTAATGAAATTTTTCTTATAGAAAAATTTTAATGAAATCTTTCTTATAGAAAAATTTTAATGAAATTTTTCTTATAGAAAAATTTTAATGAAATTTTTCTTATAGAAAAATTTTAATGAAATTTTTCTTATAGAAAAATTTTAATGAAATTTTTCTTATAGAAAAATTTTAATGAAATTTTTCTTATAGAAAAATTTTAATGAAATTTTTCTTATAGAAAAATTTTAATGAAATTTTCTTTGATTTATTTTTTCTTATAAAAAAATATTGATGAAATTTTTCTTATAGAAAAATTTTGATGAAATTTTTCTTATAGAAAAATTTTGATGAAATTTTTCTTATAGAAAAATTTTGATGAAATTTTTCTTATAGAAACATTTTGATTCATTTTTTTCTTATAAATAAATTTTGATGAAATTTTTCTTATAAAAAGATTTTGACGAAATTTCTCTTATAGAAAAATTTTAATGAAATTTTTCTTTTAGACAAATTTTAAAGAAATGTTTCTTATAGAATAATTCTAATGAAATTTTTCTTATAGAAATATTTTTATGAAATTTTTCCTATAGATAAATTTTAATGAATTTTTTCTTATAGAAAAATTTTAATGAATTTTTTCTTATAGAAAAATTTTAATGCAATTTTTCTTTTAAACAAATTTTGATAAAATTTTTCTTAAAGAAAAATTTTAATGAAATTTTTCTTATAGAAAAATTTTAATGAAATTTTTTATTAGAAAAATTTCTTAAGAGAAATTTAAAAAAAATTTTGTTATTAAAAAAAAATTTAACGAAATTTAAGAGAAATATATGCTATCAATTTATTTGAATGATCATTAAATTGAAAGTAAATTAAACTTTTCTTAAGCCTCTTCAAGAGTAAAAAAAAAACAACTCTGGAGTATCTTTACTAAATTTTGAAGTCTGCTATTGTTTTTGTTTACTCTTCAATGACACTTCTCTTTCCATTTTTCATTTGTCCGATCATTGATCAAGTATTTAGGCGTGTTCAGGTGTCTAACAAAATAACTCGGGGTGTTGCTAAGATCATGATGTGTCATTTCGAGAATGATGTCTTAAGTAATTTTAACTTGTGGCTGGTCAGTTATCGGCTGGTTCTCTGTCTTGTTCGCTTTGTTGGTCAAGCGACATTTGGACAATGTCTCGTACGCTGACACTTGAATTGTTTATGAGTTGAAATTTTGTTTATTTAGTTGATCATTGTTAGGTTAAATATTTACTTTTCATAATACAGTTGTTATAGTTTTTAAGAACCCCGAGAATAATGACTTAAGTAATACTTAGAACAAATAAGTAGTTAGTAGCTAAGGAGAGCTTTAGAATATTTAGAAATGATCGAAACTTTAGAAGTAAATGAATATCAGTGGGTGATCTTTTTCGCTAAATTAGTGGCAAAAAAATATTAGCTAAACAAATTAACGCTTTTAGAGTTTGAAAGTGATAGAGTTAAAGCCAGCAAGATCATTATATTAATAAACATTTTCAAGTAGGTGTTGTTTTGTCCGGCGGTCCATAGTTGGTTGTTGGTCTCTTGTCTAAACAATAGACTGTCATGTTTCTGTTAAATTAGCAAATTAACATCTTAAAAGGTGTTATTTGTTATTTAAAGTTTTTTTTTTTTTCTTAATTTTTCACTCACTATTTTTTAGCGCCATCACAACATTTTTCATCTTTCTTTCTTTTTTTGTTCGAAGTCTGGCTTGTGTTGTCTTGAGATAATGGCGATAATGATCATGACGTTCACAAATTTGCATAAGTATGATTTATGTCAAACGGATTACCAGACAAGTGCTCCCTCCATCATCATTTATGGAATTATGATAATTTATTTTAAATTTTTTTTGTTACGCTAATCTTTTGTTAAAGTGTTTAGTTTAACTTAAATGAGTTCATTAGCAAATTTGTTATTAAATTTAAACAAATTGGGTGGGACCGAGTTGGGGAAAACCCCCTAAATAGTCATGATCTAGATTCTTTTGTATATGCGTGGGTTGAGACTAATAATTATGTATTTTTAGTTTTTATGTACTCATCGATATACATTTCTTATAAAATCAAAATTTTATATTTTTAAAGCCTTCTATAAAGATATATAAATCTGCTTAAGCTTTCAGTTGATATAATTTTAACAGTCAATTCTTTGATTTATTTATACAAATGCAAACAACTTTTTTGCTCTATAATATATAATATTTTGATCAAATTAAACAAAAAAAAAAAAATACTAAATTTCTTTTTTCTGCTGCAACTCCCCCGTCTCTAGTTAAATTGTCTCCTACTACAAAGTGTATGGATCCAATGCATGTATTTACTTTTCTCACGCCTCTTTGACTTAAAATAAGTGCGACTAATTGGGAATTTTTCATTAACAATGGACTCTACCTACAGCCGCTAATAAACCAAAAATACAGATAGACAGACAGACTCCCTTCCCTATATTTATTTAAGTTACAAATGTATAATTTCTTAAACTATTTTCACAGCGAATAATTTTCAGTAAAGTCACGTTTTCTGTTAAGAATAAAATAAGGTGTAGCTAATATTACAAAATATAAATTTATGTTTAACAACAAAAATTAACCGCCTCGACATCATCAGCTCAAAGATGATCATTATTCAGTTTACAAAGTTAGAGGATAAAATTTAAGTTCTGAGGATCTTGAAAAGATGATTCTGAAGAACAGCGTTGATGGCAAAACGTCAACATTTATCATAAACGAGAGAAGATAGAAAGAATATGAAAAACAAATTTTAAATTTCGTTCCGCCTGATGAAAAAATATATTGATCCTATATTCTAAAATTTTTCAAAAAAAAATTCTACTGAACAATTTCGAAACGAAAATTTTCTGCAAATATTAAGTAACCAAAGTTTTCCATAGAAAAATTTTATATCGAAAATCTTGTTATAGATAAATTTTTATCAAAAATTTTCTATAGTAAAATTTTATATCGAAAATTTTTTGTAAAAAACTTTTTATAGAATAATACATAGAAAATTTTCTATAGAAAAATTTTCTAAAGAAAATTTTCTACAAAAAAATTTTATACCAAAAATTTTCTACAAAAAAAATTTATACCAAAAATTTTCTATAGCAAAATTTTATATCAAAAAATTTGATAAAGAAAATTTTCTATACGAAAAATTTCATACCGATAATTTTCTATAGAAAATTTTTGTAATGAAAATTTTCTATAGAAAAATTCTATAACAAAATTTTTTATAAAAATTATTTTATGGCGAATAAAATATTTTTTATCTAATCATTTTATAAAGAAAATTTCTATAGAAAAATTTGTTAACAAAAATTTAAATTTTTAAATTTGACCTAAAAATTAATTTTTAGATCAAAAATTTTTTATAGAAAAATATTATAACGAAATCCTTCTATAGAAAAATTTTGTACCAAAAATTTTCTATAGACAAATTTTATAACGAAAATTTTTTATAGAAAAATTTTATATCGAAAATTTTCTACAGAATAATTTGATAAAGAAAATTTTTATATCAAAAATTTTATATTCAAAATTTTCTATAGAAAAATTCGATAAAGAATATTTTCTATACGAAAAATTTCATACCGATAATTTTTTATAGATAAATTTTGTATAGAAAATTTTCTATAGAAAAATTCTATAACGAAAATTTTCTGTAAAAATAATTTTATGATGAAAATGTTCCATCGAACAATTTTATATTCAAAATTTTCTATAGAAAAATTCGATAAAGAATATTTTCTATACGAAAAATTTCATACCGATAATTTTTTATAGAAAAATTTTGTATAGAATATCTTCTATAGAAAAATTTTATAACGAAAATTTACTAATGTTAAATTTTACAACGAAAATTTTTTATAGTAACATTTTATAACTAACATTTGCTAGAGAAAAGTTTCATAACGAAAATTTTCTAGAAAAATTTAAAAATGAAAAATTTCTATAGAAAAATTTTAAAACAAAAATTTTCTATAGAAAAATTTTTAAACGAAAATTTTCTAAAGAAAAATTTTTAAACGAAAATTTTCTATAAAAAAATTTTATATCGAAAATTTTCTATAGAAAAATTTTACAACGAAAATTTTCTATAGAAAAATTTTACAACGAAAATTTTCTATCGAAAATTTACTATAGAAAAATTTTATAACAAAAATTTTATATCTAAAATTTTTTTAAGAAAATTTTATATAGATTAAAAATTTTTTTATAGAAAAATTTTATATTAAAAATTTTCTATAAAAAATTTGTGTATCGAAAATTTTCTATTGAAAATTTTTTGATAAGAAATTTTATATCAAACATTTTTTATAGAAAAATTTTATTTCAAAAATTTTCTATAAAATAATTTTATATCAAAAATTTTTTATAGAAAAAATTTATATCGAAAATTTTAAATTAAAAATTTTTCTATACAAAAATTTTGTATCGAAAATTTTCTAGAAAAAATTTTATATCGAAAATTTCCTATAGAAAAATTTAGTATCGAAAATTTTCTATAAAAAAAATTTTATATCGAAAATTTTCTATAAAAAATTTTATATCAAAAATTTACTCTGAAAAAATTTTTATTGAAAATTTTCTGTAGAAAAATTTTATAACAAAAATTTTCTAAAATTTAGTTTTCGAAAATTTAGTTTAGAAAAATTTTATGACTAAAATTTTCTATAGAAAAAATTTATGACTAAGATTTTCTATATCAAAAATTTTCTATAGAAAATTTTCTATAGAAAATTTTTATATCAAAAATTTTCTATAGAAAATTTTCTATAGAAAATTTTTATATCGAAAATTTTCTATAGAAAAATTTTATATCGAAAATTTTCTATAGAAAAATTTTATATCGAAAATTTTCTATAGAAAAATTTTATATCGAAAATTTCCTATAGAAAAATTTTATATCGAGAATTTTCTATAGACAAATTTTATATCGAAAATTTTCTATTAAAAAATTTTATATTGAAAATTTTCTATAGAAAAATTTTATATCGAAAATTTTCTATAGAAAAATTTTATATCGAAAATTTTATATCGAAAATTTCCTATAGAAAAATTTTGTATCGAAAATTTTCTATAAAAAAAATTTTATATCAAAAATTTTCTATAGAAAAATTTTATATCGAAAATGTTCTATAGAAAAATTTTATATCGAAAATTTACTTTAAAAAAATTTTTATTGAAAATTATCTATAGAAAAATTTTATAACAAAAAAAATTTTGTATCGAAAATTTAGTTTAGACAAATTTTGTGACTAAAATTTTCTATAGAAAAAATTTATGACTAAGATTTTCTATAGAGAAAAATTTTGTATCGAAAATTTTGTTTAGGCAAATTTTATGACTAAAAATTTTTTTAGAAAAAATTTATGACTAAGATTTTCTATAGAGAAGCTTTGTATACCGATTGCAAAATATCATATCAAAAATTTTGTGTAGAATTTTAAGTCGATTTATTGATTTTACAAGCCACTGTGCTCGCCTTTAGTCCTAAAAATAATTTGATGTTCTTGTGGATAATTACGTCAAGAGAATTTAAGCGTAAAACGACAACATTGTAGAAATGTTCATAAAAGAAAGAGGAAAAATAAACAGAAATAAATTTAGAAAAATGAAGGAAAACCTAAAATGAACTTTATTTTAGAAAAAAAAAAACTTCAAAGCGCCATTCGATTAACAAGTGGAACTAATTTCCTTAACTCTAAAATTTTCTTGCCATTCGCTAAAGTTTGTTAAGTTAATGTTTAGATAAACTGATCATTCGTTAAGGTTGAGGTGATTCAATATTTGCTCTTGAGGGATTATTTTTGTCTATTTTTTCTTTATTTTCTATAGAAGAAAAAGAAAAAAAAAAACGATAATGAAAAATAGCAACAAAAAACATTTCCGCTTGTCTGCATTTTGCGTTAATTATAATGTCCACACTTTGGCACGATCACTCAAAATGACACGTTGCACAGTGGTTTACGGACGCTTTTTTTTGGAAATAATTCTGTAACTTTTGAACGACTGGAGATATTTGAATGAAATTTGACATGGTGGTAGTCAAGGAGTATTTGAGTTGGTTTTTAAAAGCACTGGTCCATGAGGGGTCGGGAGAGTGATTGATGGACCTTCAAAGTTGGTCACCTCGGGTGTTCGATTTTTTTAAAAATTCGCCAAAAATCCATTTATGTATGGATTGAAAAGAAATTTTAAACTTAAGTTGTCCTTGAGAAGATCTACAAAAAATATGCTTAAATGTGTAGGTTATCTCCTTTGGATTTCGAGATATTTGGGTAAAAAGGAATTTTTAGGTTGATTTTTTACCTCTTTTTTAAGCTTTTTTTGATCTGGTGGACGCATCTGAGGACCAACAATTTTTTAAGAATATTCTTTAAATTTGTAATAAAATTCTGAATAATTTTTGTGCAAGTTAGTTATAGAAATCTTCTTTTGTTTAAAAGTTAAAAATATTCAAAGTTGAAACTTACAAAAAATTTCGCTTTTTTTTTAGTTTTTCCCCAAAAGATAGCTATATTTTTTCACTAATAAAAAAATATTTTCTTAAGAAACATAAAAAGATTTTTAAAGTTTTTAAAAGAAAACATAATGAGAATGCGTATAAAACAAATTTCTTGCTAATTGGACTTTTGGTCCTCGCACATGTCCTCTCCAAAAAATGGCAATTTGTAAAAAAAAATTAGTTTAAACAAAAATTTCTCAAAAGGCAAAGCACCGATTTGAAAAAAATTATAATGTTCATATTTTCCAATATATCTGTTATTGATTAGAAAAGTTTTTTCTGAAACGCGCTGCAAATAGAGACAGTGTTGTCATATTTGTAAAAAAACTCATTTTCTGAAACACCTTTTTCCCCAGTTGGGAATTGGGGAATTTTTAAGTTAAAATTGGGAAATTTTTTTAGTCTATTGCTTTTACATCTTATTGGTCTACATTACTACAAAATTTCATTGTAATATCTTTATCCATGTCATTTCCACAGAATATCAAAGATTAAAAATATTTTCCTTAAAAAAGCAGAAAAACAATTTTTTTTTGTTTTACGATACAAAGTGTAAAAAAAGTAACGCACTTAAAAAAAACTTTTACTTAGTGCTAATCTCCTAGTCTTTCCCGATCTAATGATACTAAACATGTATATAAAGCATTAATACCGAGTCTTAAAAAACTCTGAAAAGTTTGGCCCCCGTAGCATTTTTACACTGTTTATTTAAATATAAGTGATGAATTTGTGCATATAAAGTTAATTATCATACTCAAATATTTCACTATTTTTAAGATGACAATGATCCTTCGCTAATAAACAAATATTTTCTTCAAAAAGATATAAATAGTTTTTTATTTTTTTAAAGAAAACATTATAAGAATGACTTAAAAAAATTTTATTCGATTTTGCCTTTTGTTCCAAGCTAAAAAATAAAATTTTAGTAAAAGATTCTAAATAAGTAAGTACGAGTAAGGCACCGATTTTGATAACAGTGTAAAGGTAATATATCCATAATTTGTAGCAAAAGTTTAATTAGAAGAGTACTTTTATAGTAACAGTGTGACAATTTATTTAAAATAAGATTTAAAGGCATTTTTCCGGTATTTAAAATTGGTGTATTTGAAAAAATTGCAAAATTATGTTAAGGTTATAAAATGTTTTTTAATGTGAAAGTTAATGCAATAGGTAAAAATTGTTACAACTTGGGTTTTTCATAATGGTCAGAAAGGATATGGTTACTCACCTCCATACAGGTAGGTTTTACGAGACGCACATATTGGTTGAGTTATATATGCACCTATTTTTAGAGGTAAAAAATACATTAATTCATTGATTTCTTTATTATTCTTTGGATACAGGTATATATAAAAAATGTTTTTTTTTAATATAAAAAAGAAAGTTTTAAATGTAACTGCTATTAACAGTTAAAACATCATGGCTATAACATTGGAATTTAAAGTGTTGTGCGATATTCTTTTTGAACAACCAAGCAGTTCGAGAGCAGAAAAAATTAAAATAATCATGCGATATGCTAAAAGTCAAACTAACTCCATGATTCTCAATAGTGAGGAAGACAAAGTCGTAAAATTTGTAAAGTTATTTGAACTTAAAATTAAGTCGGTTAATTACTGTTTAAAAAGATTTGAATCTAAATTTAAAGACTGGCTGAAGGACTCAATTGAGCTTAAAACTTCTGGTGCTGGAGCCCCTCTAAAAAACTATGATGATCTCGGAGAAAGATCTAAAAAGATGCGATTATCCGAAGTTCTTTCTACTCATTCGGATACTGAAATCAAAGATTCCTTTAAGGAAGTGCTCAAACGAAATAATCAACCAGCTGAAGCTAAACAAATAGCAGATATTCTCCCAGAGGCTTCTCCTAAACGTCTTAAGCGAATTATTAAGAGTATACCAACTCCTTCTTCTCAATCAGAATTTTCGGAGGAAGAAGCACTTGCTCTTATGCTCGAGTTGAAATTGAGTAAAAATAAATATATTAAACTCTGTAAGGCATTACGAGACAAAGGACACTCAATTTTACCAGGATATAATGCGTTATTAAAAACCAAAAAAAACTTAATACCAACAAACGTGATAGGAGACGAAAGTGCATCTGTGGATTTATCAAAATTATTGGAAAATACGGCATCAAGGCTGATATCTACTACATTGTCTGAAGAAGAAGCCAAGAAACTTGACAACAAGGACTTAACTTTAATATGTAAATGGGGATGTGACGGTTTATCTGGATTACCGGAATACAAACAATCAACATCTCATCAGAACACAAATGACTACAGAAGCGTTTTTATGGCATCCCTAGTACCACTAAGATTAAGAAAGAATCGTTCTGAACCATCCACATCAAAAGAGCGTACTGAATATGTGTGGGTTAACACATCTCCAGGATCAAAGGCATTTTGCAGACCGATCAGATTCGAATATTTAAAAGAAAATGCAGCAAGCACAAAAAATTGGGTTGATGATATCAAATATTCAATAGACAATTTGAGTCCAGTCTGCATAGACATACATGGATATTTGATTAATGTAAATTTTGAGCTTCAATTGACAATGATAGATGGAAAAGTAAGCAACGCTATAACGGAAACCCATTCAACTTGGAAATGCTCATTATGCGGAAAGAAGAAATCGGAATTTCTACAAACTTCAGAAGATGCATCAGCTAGTACTGCAATTAATCAAGAGGTTCTGGAATTTGGTATATCGCCCCTACATGCACGTATCCGATTTTTAGAATTTATGCTACATATAGCATATGATCTGAAATATAGGAATATACCTGATAATCAGCTAAAATCCGTGAGAAATAATAAGGAACTGATTGAAATGAGATCCAGTGAAAAAAAAAAAGGATTCAGGAAGAATTCAAAACTATGACGGGTCTAAACATAGACAAACCACTTGTAGGATATGGCAGTACAAACGATGGTAATACGGCCAGGCGATTCTTTGAAAATTATGAAACAACTTCAAAGATTACTGGAATTGATGAGGAAGTTCTTCGTAAATGTTACGTAATATTATCGGCAATAAATAGCAAATATCAAATAAATGCTGAAAAATTTCATTGCTATGCCCTCAACGCGTTAACTCGTATACGACATTTGTATCACTGGAAAGAAATTACACCAACAGTTCATAAAGTCCTTCAACATGGTCGTGAAATAATTGAATCAAATCTTCTCCCACTTGGTGAACTGACAGAAGAGGCCCAGGAAGCGCGGAATTCAGATTTCAAGTATATCCAACTATTTAATACCAGAAAATGCTCAAGAAAATCGCAAAATCAGGATCTAATAAATTATCTCTTGTTGTCTTCTGATCCTGCTCTATCAACGATAAGAAAGAAATGGTGGAGCAGTTATACAAAAACTTCTGAAAACGAACACCTGGAAGAGGTTCTTGATATAATAGATTGTACTGATTATTTTACTGAAAATAAAAATTAAGTAAATAACTACTTTTATATAAATATGTAATAAAAACTGTAAGTTTAAACTTTAACTACAAATACTTCAATAAAATGTATTTCACCTTTTAATATAAGTACAAATTATTTACATTTTGATATTTCATAAATCCTCATGATATTTTCTTTAAAAAAATAAAAAAATATTTGTTTGTTATCGAAGGATCATTGTCATCTTAAAAATAGTGAAATATTTGAGTATGATAATTAACTTTATATGCACAAATTCATCACTTATATTTAAATAAACAGTGTAAAAATGCTACGGGGGCCAAACTTTTCAGAGTTTTTTAAGACTCGGTATTAATGCTTTATATACATGTTTAGTATCATTAGATCGGGAAAGACTAGGAGATTAGCACTAAGTAAAAGTTTTTTTTAAGTGCGTTACTTTTTTTACACTTTGTATCGTAAAACAAAAAAATTGTTTTTCTGCTTTTTTAAGGAAAATATTTTTAATCTTTGATATTCTGTGGAAATGACATGGATAAAGATATTGCAATGAAATTTTGTAGTAATGTAGACCAATAAGATGTAAAAGCAATAGACTAAAAAAAATTCCCAATTTTAACTTAAAAATTCCCCAATTCCCAACTGGGGAAAAAGGTGTTTCAAAAAATGAGTTTTTTTACAAATATGGCAACACTGTCTCTATTTGCAGCGCGTTTCAGAAAAAACTTTTCTAATCAATAACAGATATATTGGAAAATATGAACATTATAATTTTTTTCAAATCGGTGCTTTGCCTTTTGAGAAATTTTTGTTTAAACTAATTTTTTTTTTTACAAATTGCCATTTTTTGGAGAGGACATGTGCGAGGACCAAAAGTCCAATTAGCAAGAAATTTGTTTTATACGCATTCTCATTATGTTTTCTTTTAAAAACTTTAAAAATCTTTTTATGTTTCTTAAGAAAATATTTTTTTATTAGTGAAAAAATATAGCTATCTTTTGGGGAAAAACTAAAAAAAAAGCGAAATTTTTTGTAAGTTTCAACTTTGAATATTTTTAACTTTTAAACAAAAGAAGATTTCTATAACTAACTTGCACAAAAATTATTCAGAATTTTATTACAAATTTAAAGAATATTCTTAAAAAATTGTTGGTCCTCAGATGCGTCCACCAGATCAAAAAAAGCTTAAAAAAGAGGTAAAAAATCAACCTAAAAATTCCTTTTTACCCAAATATCTCGAAATCCAAAGGAGATAACCTACACATTTAAGCATATTTTTTGTAGATCTTCTCAAGGACAACTTAAGTTTAAAATTTCTTTTCAATCCATACATAAATGGATTTTTGGCGAATTTTTAAAAAAATCGAACACCCGAGGTGACCAACTTTGAAGGTCCATCAATCACTCTCCCGACCCCTCATGGACCAGTGCTTTTAAAAACCAACTCAAATACTCCTTGACTACCACCATGTCAAATTTCATTCAAATATCTCCAGTCGTTCAAAAGTTACAGAATTATTTCCAAAAAAAAGCGTCCGTAAACCACTGTGCGTTGTTGGTGGGACTTTTTTTGTGTAGTATTCTTTTCTTATTTTGCTAAATATTAGGTTTTTTGATAATAATTTCTATATTATTTTTATTATATTTTTTGTTAAATTTGATAATAATTTAGAATAAGATCATGTTAGTGATCGTGTAATAGTGGGTACTATATTGTACCATTATTACACTATATTATATGCATTTACGATACATATACGGGTACCTCCCATGCCCTACAAATTTTTCTATAGAAAATATTGGATTTAAAAATCTTTTATACAAAATATTCGACATATATGTAGCTTCTACAGAAAAGTCTGGTGATAATTTTTCTACAGAAAACTTCGAATAAAATTTTTTTCTAAAAAATTTTCGATAGAACATTTTTCTATAGAAAATATTCGTTATTAAATTTTTCTATAGAAAATTTTTTGTACCAAAAATTTTCGATATAAAATTTTTCTATAGAAAATTTTCGAAATAAAATTTTTCTATAGAAAATTTTCAATATAAAATTTTTCTATAGAAAATTTTCGATATAAAATTTTTCTATAGAAAATTTTCGCTATAAAATTTTTCGATAAAAAATTTTCGATATAAAATTTTTCTATAGAAAATTTTTGATATAAAATTCTTTTATAGAAAATTATCGATATAAAATTTTTTTATAGAAAATTTTCGATATAAAATTTTTTTATAGAAAATTTTCGGTATAAAATTTTTTTATAGAAAATTATCGATATAAAATTTTTTTATAGAAAATTTTCGATATAAAATTTTTTTATAGAATATTTTCGGTATAAAATTTTTTTATAGAAAATTTTCGATATAAAATTTTTTTATACAAAATTTTTGATATAAAATTTTTCTATAAAAAATTTTTTATATAAAATTTTTCTATAAAAAAATTTTTGATATAAAATTTTTCTATAAAAAAATTTTTGATATAAAAATTTTCTATAGAAAATTTTTGATATAAAACTTTTCTATAGAAAATTTTCGATATAAAGGCTTTATTAGAGAATTTTCGATATAAAATTTTTGTATAGAAAATTTTTGATATAAAATTTTTCTATAGAAAATTTTCGTTATAAAATTTTTCTATAGAAAATTTTTGGTTTAAAATTTTTCTAAAGAAAATTTTCAATATAAAATTTTTCTACAGAAAATTTTCGATGTAAAATTTTTCTACAGAAAATTTCCGATATAAAATTTTTCTATAGAAAATTTTCGATATAAAATTTTTCTATAGAAAATTTTCGATATAAAATATTTCTATAGAAAATTTTCGATATAAAATTTTTCTATAGAAAATTTTCGATATAAAATTTTTCTATAGAAAATTTTCGATATAAAATTTTTCTATAGAAAATTTTCGATATAAAATTTTTCTATAGAAAATTTTCGATATAAAATTTTTCTATAGAAAATTTTCGATATAAAATTTTTCTATAGAAAATTTTTGATATAAAATTTTTCTATAGAAAATTGTTTATATAAAATTTTTCTATAGAAAATTTTTTATATAAAATTTTTCTATAAAAAAATTTTTGATATAAAAATTTTCTATAGAAAATTTTTGATATAAAATTTTTCTATAGAAAATTTTCGATATACAATTTTTCTATAGAAAAATTTCGATATAAAATTTTTCTATAGAAAATTTTCGATATAAAATTTTCTATAGAAAATTTTCGATATAAAATTTTTCGAGAGAAAATTTGCGATATAAAATTTTTCGATAGAAAATTTTCGATACAAAAGTTTTCCATAGAAAATTTTCGATATAAAAGTTTTCCATAGAAAATTTTCGATATAAAATTTTCTACAGAAAATGTTCGATATAAAATTTTTTTACAGAAAATTTTCGATATAAAATTTTCTACAGAAAATTTTCGATATAAAATTTTGTACAGAAAATTTTCGATATAAAAGTTTTCCATAGAAAATTTTTGATGTCAAATATTTCTATAGAAAATTTTCGATATAAAATTTTTCTAATTAATTTTTCGATATAAAATTTTTGTGCACAAAATTTTTGAAATAGGAGTTTTCTATAGAAAATTTTCGAAATAAAAGTTTTCTAAAGAACATTTTGGATATAAAGTTTAAAATCGTTTGAAGGCTCGGGCAATGCCGGGACTCAACCGTATACAATCGGTACTATAAAAATATAAAAATACACGTCTTCATGATATTTAATTAAAAATGTTATACTTTCTATCATAAACCTGTAAAAACAAATTTAATTTTCTCATCAAATTATATTAAAAATAAAAAAATTAAAAATAAAACAAGATCTAATTTAAAATCTTAACATAAAAGTTGAACAAACATAAATTGCAGAAAATATCAAAAAATTATACAAAAAATATTATTTAATATCAAACTAAAATTGTACCGAAATAAATTGTAAAACGTAACATCCTGCTGCTGTTGCGGTTGTACAACAAAATGTTGTTCGGTGTAGCAAGATCATGATGATTATGAATGACGATGATGAACATAGCGCGAGCAAAAAATGATCAGAAACATATGTTCATATATGAAAAGGAAACTGTATTAGAGATTTTATGTTGCACGTTTCTAGAGCATACGACCGACCCTCAACTTGATCATGATTTTGATCATTATCTAGAAATTTTGTTGGTTCTTTATCCGATGACGTTAGAAAGGTGACATCTTCTCAAAATTTCTTGATTTTTCTCATTGACCTTTAATATTTGGTGTTTACGATTTTTTTGGCAATAAATGATTTTGTTGATTCCGTCACTAATTTTGTTTATTTTTTTTTGAATCTTTATTGGCCGTTGTTTTGAAACGATTACACATCCCATTTTGCGTTGTTTTGGCATTGGGCCCATTGTGTCTATAACATTAATGTCCGTCTTACAATTTGTCTGGTTGTGTCTCTGGCAATTTGGGGTTTTTAGCGGTTTTATTTCTTAATTATTTCGAATTTTACCTTTTGCTTTGAAAATTAAAAAAAAATTAAATTTAAGGTATAAAGTTTTGGGGTTTCTTGTTTGTTTTTCAAAATTTGTAAATACATAAAACAATTATCAGATTTATTCGCCAATAAATGTTAATCTATCGATTTTGCAATCCTCATCTTTGTCTATTTTATTTCGTAAGGGATGACTCAAATATTTGCTGCACTTTAAAAAAATGATGTCAGCCAAAATTTTGCAAAAGATCAATAGCTGACGGACGCCATGTCGCCCCAAAGTCTTGGCTATTTTAATTAAGATTGATCGGACAAAAGAGATAAAATTATTTGGCAGAATTGTAATATAAATAACAAGGATTTCAATCAAATTTTACAAAATTATCGATTTAAAATTTCTCTATAACAAATTTACCTTTTAAAATTCCTTTTAAAATTTTTCTATAGACAATTATTGATATTATTTTTTTTTTTTTTTTTTTTGAGGAAAATTTTACTTTTTCTATAAAAAAATGCTCGATTTAAATTATTTCTAGACAAAATTTTTGATAGAAATTTTTCTACACAAAATTATTGATAGAAATTTTTCTATTGAAAATTTTTGACAGAAATTTTTCAGTAAAAATTTCTAATAAAAATTTTTAATCGAAAGTTTTCTATGGAAAACTATAGAAAACTATCGATAACAAATATTTATAAGAAATTTTTCTGTAGAAAATTTTTGATAGAATTTTATCTATAGAAAATTTTTGATAGAATTTTTTCCATAGAAAATTTTTGATAGAAATTTTTCTTTAGAAAATTGTTGATAGAAATTTGGCTATAGAAAATTTTCGATATACATTTTTCTATAGAAAATTTTCAACATAAATTTTTCTATATGAAATTTTTGATACAAACTTTTCTATCGCAAATTGTTGATATAAATTTTTCTATAAACATTTTTTTTGCAAAAATTTTTGATAGAAATTTTTCTATAAAAATTTTTGATAGAAATTTTTCTATAAAAAATTTTTGATAGAAATTTTTCTATAAAAATTTTTTTTATAGAAATTTTTCTATAAAAAAATTTTTGATAGAATTTTTTATGTCGAAATTGTTTGTTAGAAATTTTTCTGTAGAAAATTTTTTATTGAAATTTTTAAAGAACAAAAAATTTCTTCAGAAAATTTTTGTTAAAATTTTTCTATAGAAAATTTTTGTTAAAATTTTTCTATAGAAAATTTTTGTTAAAATTTTTCTATAGAAAATTTTTGTTAAAATTTTTCTATAGAAAATTTTTATAGAAATTTTTCAATAGAAAATTCTCGATAGAAATTTTTTTATATAAATTTTTTTATAAAAATTTTGATAGAAAGTTTTCTATAAAATTTTTGTTAAAAATTTTTTTGTAGAAAACTATTGATAGAAATTCCTAAAAAACGAAACATTTTTTTAGGAAATTTTTGATAGAAATTTTTCAATAGAAAATTCTGGATAGAAATTTTTCTATAGAAAATTTTTCTATAAAATTTTTGTTAAAAATTTTTCTGTAGAAAATTTTTGATAGAAATTTTTAAAAAATAAAACATTTTTTTAGAAAATTTTTGATAGAAAGTTTTCAATAAAAAAATTTTTGATAGAAATTTTTCCATAGAATTTTTTTTATACATTTTTCTATAGAAAATTGTTTGTATACATTTTCCACAGAAAATTTTTGATATACATTTTCTAGAGAAAATTTTCGATATAAATTATTCTAAAGAAAATTTATAATATGAGTTTTTCTACAGAAACGTTTTGATAGAAATTTTTCTATATAAAATTTTTTATAAAAAATTAGAAAATTTTCGATCGAAAATTTCTATAGAGAAAATTTTAATTTTTCTATAGAAAATTTTCAACGTAATTTTCGATATAAAATTTTTCTATAGAAAATTTTCTATAAAAAATTTTCGATACAAGATTTTTCTATTGAAAATTTTCGATTACAATTTTTTTTAGAAAATTTTTGATAAACAATTTTTCTGTAGAAAATTTTCTTTGTAAAATTTTTCTATAGAAAATTCTCGATATAAAATTTGTCTATAGAAAATTATTGATATAAAATTTTTCTAAAGAAAATTTTTGAATGCACTTTTTCTTTAAAAAATTTTCGATATAAAAGTTTTTTATAGAATATTGTCGATATAAAATTTTTCTATAAAAAGTTATTGATATGAAATTTTTCTTTAGAAAATTTTTGATATACAATTTTTCAGTAGAAAATTTTCGATATAAAATTTTTCTATTCAAAATTTTCGATATAAAATTTTTTCTATAGAAAACTTTCGATATAAAATTTTTCAATAGAAAACTTTCGATATAAAATTTTTCTTTAGAAAATTTATGATATAAAATTTTTCTGAAGAAAATTTTTAATATAATTTTTTTCTCATTTTTTTCTTAAGAAAAAAAAATTCACTGTAAGAATTGGTTTTTAGAGTTAAATCAAAACATTTTGCTCATGTCTTTAAATTGATCTGTCAGAATCAGATCAGAATGTCTGTCCATTTGACCTACAAAATTATTATTTTTTTTTTTTATTTTTTAAATTTGTTAAAGTAATCATTACAATGTTTCTATTTTTTCTAGTAATTTTTATCAATGAACTACTTAAGTGATCAATTCACTTTTTACTCTGTTTTGTTGTAGAGTTTTTTTTTTGGTTTTACCACATGCCAAGATTAAACTCATTAAATAAATGTTTTTGCTGCTTTAATTTTGCGCATAATTTTTAATAAAATACAATTTTATTTTGAAATCCCAAAGTTGTCTAAGAGAAACCTTAAAAAAACCAAAAAAGTACCAAATTGATATTTGATTGTATTTTATTATCAACAATTAGTTTTGTTTTATTTTCAATTTTAATTAAATGCGCACATTTTCTAAAGCGATCGACATAGAGAACCTAGACAGACATAAAAGATCTTCCGAAAATACTGCTCATTATCATGAATATTGAGCAAACGATCGTACCTAGTACCTTCGATCATTCATTGATTCAATCAAACGATTGATTGGTTGGCTGCTGGTTTGATGAATTTGAGTTTGATCAATATTTATTTATTTTGTAAAGCATCAGCCAACAAAATGATCATGCATTCAGCCATCGTGTTTTTCTTTTATACTTTTGGCCTCTTCAAAATAATGGCAGCAAACACACTTTCTGATCTTGTGATCTTTGATTTTCTAGACGGCAGCCAACCAACGAAATAGCCCAACTACTAACAGATATATTCCAATCCGTCCGTCCGTCCATACATCTATCTATCTGTCTGTCCGCTCGTCCGTCTGTCCTCTATGTTCATAATAATCATCTGGTACATTTGGTTTTGTCAGTCTGTATGTCTAAAATATCGCTCTCGATCTCTTTTAATTCGTATTTTTTTACACAATCATTTCATTGATGCAAAATTTTCATTCATTCAAGAAAGAGTCGAAGCAAAAACTTTCGTTAATTGAAAAATACGGAAAAATTTCTTTTAACACTTTTAATTTGTGGCGATTCTTTTCATTCCTATTTTAATTTGTTACAAATTTTTTTAATATTTTGTTGGCGTTTTCCGTCTTATTTTTATTATCAAAATCTTATTTTGTTTGTAATTTGCAAATGATGTAATTTTGCAAAAAAAAAAGCTTTGCCAAGTTAGGGTAATAATAATAATAAAACGACCTAAAGGAACCCTAATTTCTATAGAAATATTGTATAAATCCTTAAAGATTTTATAACAAAAAAATTTAAATTGAAAAATTTTATACAAATAATTTCAAAAATGTTCTATAGAAAAATTTTATTATGAAAATTTTCTAGAAAATAATTGAAAATGTTAAATCGAAAATTATATCCGGGGAAATTTTTTTAGAAGAGTTTAGTATCGAAAATTTTTTATAGAAAAGTTCTATATCCAAAATTTTCTATGGAAAACAATTTACATCAAAAATTTTCTATAGAAAAAATTTCTATCAAATATTTTCTTTGGAAAAAATTTCTATAGAAAAATTTTCTATAGAAAAAAATTATATCAAATATTTTTCATGGAAAAATTTTATATTAAAAATTTTCTATAGAAAACTTTTCTATCTAAAAATTGTTTATACAAAAATTTTATATCAAAATTTTCTACAGAAAGATCTTATATCAAAAAATTTGTATAGAAACATTTATATCGAAAATTTTCTACAGAGAAATTTTATATCGAAAATTTTCTACAGAAAAATATTATATCAAAAATTTTCTACACAAAAATTTTGTATCGAAAATTTTCTATAAATAAATTTTATTTCGAAAATTTTCTTTAAAAAAATTTTATATCAAGAATTTTTTACCAAAAGATTTTATATCAAAAATTTTCAATAAAAAATGTATGTCAAAAATTTTTCATAAAAAAACTTATGTCAAAAAATTTCTATAAAAAAAATTATATCAGTTATTTTCTATAAAAAAATGTATATCAAAAATTTTCTACAAAAAAAATTTTATATCAAGCATTTTCTATCGAAACGTTTTTTATCAAAAACTTTCTATAGAAAAATTTTATATCGGTAATTTTCTATAGAAATATATTATATAAAAAATTTTCTATAGAAAAATTTTATAACGAAATTTAATATAGAAAATTTTCTATTGAAAAATTTTATATCGAAAATTTTGTATTAAAAAAATTTGGATCGAAAAACTGTATATCAAAAATATGTATCGAAAACTTTCTATAGAAAAATGTTATATCCAAAATTTTCCATAGAAAAATTTTATATCCAAAATTTTCCATAGAAAAATTTTATATTGAAAATTTTATGTAGAAAAATTTTCTATAGAAAAATTGTGTGTCGAAAATTATCTATAGAAAAATTTTAAATCGAACATTTTCTATAGAAAACTTTTACATCGAAAATATTCCATAGAAAATTTTTATATCGAAAATTTTTTATAGAAAAATTTTATATTGAAAATTTTTTATAGAAAAATTTTATATCGAAAATTTGCTATAGAAAAATTTTATATCGAAAATTTTCTATAGAAAAATTTTACATCGAAAATTTTTTATAGAAAAATTTTATATCGAAAATTTTCTATAAAAAAATTTTGTATCGAAAATTTTCTATAGAAAAATTTTATATCAAAAAATTTCTATAGAAAAATTTTATATTGAAAATTTTCTTTAAAAAAATTTTATATCGAAAATTTTCTATAGAAAAATTTTATATCGAAAATTTTCTATAGAAAAATTTTGCATCGAAAATTTTCTATAGAAAAATTTTACATCAAAAATTTTCTATAGAAAGATTGTACATCGAAAATTTTCTATTGAAAAATTTTTATCGAAAATTATCTATAGAAAAATTTTAATTGAAAATTTTCTATAGAAAAATTTTAACCGAAAATTTTCTATAGAAAAATTTTAATCGAAAATTTTCTATAGAAAAATATTATATCGAGAATTTTCTTTAGAAAAATTTTAATCGAAAATTTTCTATTGAAAAATTTTAATCGAAAATTTTCTATTGAAAAATTTTAATCGAATATTTTCTATAGAAAAATTTTAATCGAAAATTTTCTATAGAAAAATTTTAATCGAAAATTTTCTATAGAAAAATATTATATCGAGAATTTTCTTTAGAAAAATTTTAATCGAAAATTTTCTATAGAAAATTTTTAATCGAAAATTTTCTATAGAAAATTTTTAATCGAAAATTTTCTATAGAAAATTTTTAATCGAAAATTTTCTATAGAAAAATTTTAATCGAAAATTTTCTATAGAAAAATTTTACTTGAAAATTTTCTATAGAAAAATTTTAATCGAAAATTTTCTATAGAAAAATTTTATTCGAAAATTTTCTATAGAAAAATTTTAGTCGAAAATTTTCGATAGAAACATTTTATATCGAACATTTTCTATAGAAAAATTTGATATCATAAATTTTCTATAGAAAAATTTTATATCGAAAATTTTCTGCAGAAAAATTTTAATTAAAAATTTTCTATAGAAAAATTTTAATCGAAAATTTTCTATATAAAAATTTTATATCTATAGAAAAATTTTAATCGGAAATTTTCTATAAAAAATTTTTAATCGAAAATTTTCTATAGAAAAATTTTAATCGAAAATTTTCTATAGAAATATTTTACTCGAAAATTTTCTATAGAAAAATTTTAATCGAAAATTTTCGATAGAAACATTTTAATCGAAAATTTTCTATAGAAAAATTTGATATCGAAAATTTTCTATAGAAAAAATTTATATCGAAAATTTTCTATAGAAAAAATTTATATCGAAAATTTTCTATAGAAAAATTTTTTAGCGAAAATTTTCTATAGAAACATTTTTAGCGAAAATTTTCTATAGAAAAATTTTTTAGCGAAAATTTTCTATAGAAAAATTTTATATCGAAAATTTTTTATAAAAAAATTTATTACAATAATTTCTATGGAAAATTTACTTAAGATTTTTTTTTAGACATTTTTGTATATCAAAAAGTGGGTGCTGATAATTAAAAAAAAAATGCTGCAGAAATTTGTCACAAATGTTACCTTTCATTAAATTTCCCATTCCAATCTATAGTGTAGCTCATAACTAGGTCCAAAGGGGCTTTGGGTAAACCATATGTAATATTTGTTTGCTTAATATTATTTATCAGTCTAATTCTTTTTAAAAATTCAGCTCATTTTTACAATATTTTAAACAAAAAAAGAAACAAAGTGGCCATATCTGTGGTGATGACATAAATCAGCATGAAAAATGCAATTAAGATGTTTTGTGTGCAACACAACGACGACAACAACAAAAACAATGAGCAACTATCGACGATCAAAAGGCAGCAAAAATTAACAACAGCGCATTTTACTTAACTCGAGTTAACTTAATTTCAATTGAAAATTGGGCCCGTGATCTACAAAACTTAAATACGTTTTTCGTACGTATTAACCGAATGACGGACTGGCTGACTAACTAAGAAAATAATCGAACGATCTATTCACAAATTGAGTAAATGAATGAATGAATAGATGAGTGACTGTCAGACTGACTGACATTTGGGCAGACGTACAGACTTTGTGTTATTTAAGTGCCTGAAAAACAGATCTAAAACAATGATCAAGTGATCAAATCAAGATAATGACGACAAATAACGTCATTTACTCGCCAACTTTGACGGTTTGTTGTTTTTTCTTCTTCTTTTTATTTCAAACTGTTTAGAATTTAAATGGAATATTAATTTTATATAGGATTTAAAACAAATTATAACAAATGCACTTTAACTTAAACATAAGAGGCATTATTACGTTATTTTGTTCCTATTTAAGTGGATTTTATCTATAATTTTATTGTGAATTTGATGAAAACGTTCAATGAATTTTAAGTATTCAGCAAAATTTAATCCAAAATTTACATTATTTATATTTGAAAATTTGAATTTGAAATTAAATGCTTTCGAAAATAAAAAAAAAAACAGACATTTGTGATGGCTACATGATTTTTCCTTGATTGACATAATGATTGATATCGAAAGTTAAAAATTAAAAATATCGCGACTTAATATAAGTTCAAAATGCTAATGTGTCAGGAGTAATGAAAGTGAAAATAATTTTCTGAATAATTAGGCTAGAAAAGCACAATGGGGTAAATACCAGAAAAAAGTTTATATCGAAAATTTTCGATAGAAAAATTTTATATCAAAAATATTAAAATTTTTCTATAGAAAAATTTTATATCGAAAATTTTCTTTACAAAAATTTTATATCGAAAATTTTCTATAGAAAAATTTTATATCAAAAATTTTCTATAGAAAAAATTTTAAATCGAAAATTTTCTATAGAAAAAATTTTAAATCGAAAATTTTCTATAGAAAAAATTTTAAATCGAAAATTTTCTATAGAAAAATTTTATATCGAAAATTTTCTATAGAAAAATTTTATATCGAAAATTTTCTATAGAAAAATTTTATATCGAAAATTTTCTATAGAAAAATTTTATATCGAAAATTTTCTATAGAAAAATTTTATATCGAAAATTTTTTATAGAAAAATTTTATATCGAAAATTTTCTATAGAAAAATTTTATATCGAAAATTTTCGATAGAAAAATTTTGTATCGAAAATTTTCTATAGAAAAATATTATATCAAAAATTTTCTATAGAAAAATTTTATATCGAAAATTTTCTATAGAAAAATTTTGTATCGAAAATTTTTTAAAGAAAAATTTTATATCGAAAATTTTTTTAAAGAAAAATTTTATATCGAAAATTTTTTATAGAAAAATTTTTTATCGAAAATTTTCTATAGAAAAATTTTTTATCGAAAATTTTCTATAGAAAAATTTTATATCGAAAATTTTTTAAAGAAAAATTTTATATCGAAAATTTTCTATAGAAAAATTTTATATCGAAAATTTTCTATAGAAAAATTTTATATCGAAAATTTTCTATAGAAAAATTTTATATCGAAAATTTTCCATAGAAAAATTTTATATCGAAAATTTTCTATAGAAATATTTTATATCGAAAATTTTTTATAGAAAAATTTTATATCGAAAATTTTCTATAGAAAAATTTTATATCGAAAATTTTCTATAGAAAAATTTTGTATTGAAAATTTTCTATAGAAAAATTTTGTATTGAAAATTTTCTATAGAAAAATTTTTTATCGAAAATTTTTTATAGAAAAATTTTTTATCGAAAATTTTTTATAGAAAAATTTTATATCGAAAATTTTTTATAGAAAAATTTTATATCGAAAATTTTCTATAGAAAAATTTTATATCGAAAATTTTCTATAGAAAAATTTTGTATTGAAAATTTTCTATAGAAAAATTTTTTATCGAAAATTTTCTATAGAAAAATTTTATATCGAAAATTTTTTAAAGAAAAATTTTATATCGAAAATTTTTTAAAGAAAAATTTTATATCGAAAATTTTTTAAAGAAAAATTTTATATCGAAAATTTTTTAAAGAAAAATTTTATATCGAAAATTTTTTATAGCAAAATTTTTTATCGAAAATTTTTTATAGAAAAATTTTTTATCGAAAATTTTCTATAGAAAAATTTTATATCGAAAATTTTTTAAAGAAAAATTTTATATCGAAAATTTTCTATAGAAAAATTTTATATCGAACATTTTCTATAGAAAAATTTTATATCGAACATTTTCTATAGAAAAATTTTATATCAAAAATTTTCTATAGAAAAATTTTATATAGAAAATTTTCTATAGAAAAAACAATTTTATATCCAAAATCTGTAGAAAACTTTTATATCGAAAACTTTCTATAGAAAAATTTTATATCGAAAATTTTCTATAGAAAAATTTTATATCGAAAATTTTCTATAGAAAAATTTTAAATCGAAAATTTTCTATAGAAAAATTTTAAACCGAAAATTTTCTATAGAAAAATTTTGTATCGAAAATTTTCTATAGAAAAATTATGTATCGAAAATTTTCTATAGAAAAATTTTATATCGAAAATTTTCTATAGAAAAATTTTATATCGAAAATTTTCTATAGAAAAATTTTATATCGAAAATTTTCTATAGAAAAATTTTATATCGAAAATTTTCTATAGAAAAATTTTATATAGAAAATTTTCTATAGAAAAATTTTATATCGAAAATTTTCTATAGAAAAATTTTATATCGAAATTTTGTATAGAAAAATTTTATATCGAAATTTTCTATGGAAAAATTTTATATCGAAAATTTTCTATAGAAAAATTTTATATCGAAAATTTTCTATAGAAAAATTTTATATCGAAAATTTTCTATATAAAAATTTTATATCGAAAATTTTCTATAGAAAAATTTTATATCGAAAATTTTCTATAGAAAAATTTTATATCTAAAATTTTCTATAGAAAAATTTCGATATAAAATTTTTCTATAGAAAAATTTTATATTAAAAATTTTCTATAGAAAAATTTTATATTGAAAATTTTCTATAGAAAAATTTTATATCGAAAATTTTCCATAGAAAAATTTTATATCGAAAATTTTCCATAGAAAAATTTTATATCGAAAATTTTCTATAGAAATATTTTATATCGAAAATTTTCTATAGAAATATTTTATATCGAAAATTTTTTATAGAAAAATTTTATATCGAAAATTTTTTATAGAAAAATTTTATATCGAAAATTTTCTATAGAAAAATTTTATATCGAAAATTTTCTATAGAAAAATTTTATATCGAAAATTTTCTATAGAAAAATTTTATATCGAAAATTTTCTATCGAAAAATTTTATATAGAAAATTTTCTATAGAAAAATTTTATATCGAAAATTTTCTATAGAAAAATTTTATATCGAAATTTTGTATAGAAAAATTTTATATCGAAATTTTCTATGGAAAAATTTTATATCGAAAATTTTCTATAGAAAAATTTTATATCGAAAATTTTCTATATAAAAATTTTATATCGAAAATTTTCTATAGAAAAATTTTATATCGAAAATTTTCTATAGAAAAATTTTATATCTAAAATTTTCTATAGAAAAATTTTATATTAAAAATTTTCTATAGAAAAATTTTATATTAAAAATTTTCTATAGAAAAATTTTATATTGAAAATTTTCTATAGAAAAATTTTATATCGAAAATTTTCCATAGAAAAATTTTATATCGAAAATTTTCCATAGAAAAATTTTATATCGAAAATTTTCTATAGAAATATTTTATATCGAAAATTTTCTATAGAAATATTTTATATCGAAAATTTTTTATAGAAAAATTTTATATCGAAAATTTTTTATAGAAAAATTTTATATCGAAAATTTTCTATAGAAAAATTTTATATCGAAAATTTTCTATAGAAAAATTTTATATCGAAAATTTTCTATAGAAAAATTTTATATCGAAAATTTTCTATAGATAAATTTTATATCGAAAATTTGCTGTAGAAAAATTTTATAGAAAAATTGTATATAGAAAATTTTCTATAGAAAAATTTTATATCGAAAATTTTCTATAAAAAAATTGTATGTCGAAAATTTTCTATAGAAAAATTTTATATCGAAAATTTTCTATAGAAAAATTTTATATCAAAAATTTTCTATAGAAAAATTTTACATCGAAAATTTTCTATAGAAAAATTTTATATCGAAAATTTTCTATAGAAAAATTTTATATCGAAAATTTTCTATAGAAAAATTTTATATCGAAAATTTTCTGTAGAAAAATTTTATATCGAAAATTTTCTATAGATAAATTTTATATCAAAAATTTTCTATAGAGTACCAAATTTTCACCTTAGTACCCAATTTTTATTTAGTACCAAATTTTAATTTAGTACCAAATTTTTTACTTTTGTACCAAATTGTCACTTTCGTACTTAATTTTTACTTTAGTACTTAATTTTTACTTTAGTACTTAATTTTTGCTTTAGTACCAAATTTTCAATTTCTATTTAGTACTTAATTCTCAAGTAAGTTTTAATATCTTTAGACTATTTTTGCTCTAAAATTCTAATTTAATGTTCCAATTTCAATATTTTCCCATAAATATTGAATAGTTCCGCCAAAGCAATTAATTATAATTTGAACAAGTATTGGACTAGAAAATTAAAATGTGACGACAACTTTTTATGGCTTTTTTATCTTTTCAAGTTCAACTTTTAATACAAAATTTCCCATTCAACTAAATTTAATGTATTTAGCCATAATTTTGTAAATAAAATTCTAAATATGTCATCACTTGTGTTGTCGCATTATTTATTGGCTGCAGTCGCCCAGTAGCAGCCAAATGGAAATTTCAATGTTTAGAAAAATCGACAGAAATTCAAACAAAATTTCTATTGAGTTCACGCTTCGTTTCTTAGCTAAACCTTGAATAGAACATAGGGTCGCGTCAAACGGCGGCAGTTTTCAAAAAAGCTAAAATTGAAGAAGGCGTGGCCGTCGTTTGTTCGGAAGCTTTTTTTTTTAAATAAGTTTGTTTTTCACATTTTGTATTTTTTGTTTGTTTATTTTTCGCTCTTTTTGGATTTTTTTTGTTCGCTTATTGTGCAAATAATGAACTAATTTAATTAGTTTTCAATTAAGTGTGGAAATACGTTTTTCTAATTAAGTTATTATTATTTTATTAGGCTCTGACATTTTGTATACAAACATACGATATTATTGCTATTACATATTAAATATTGAAAAGATGAAAAAATTAAAAAAAAAATTACATAATTTTTCTGTTGATGATTAATTGGGTTTTTTTATAATTTTCATTTGGAAATTTTCAAATGACATCATTGATTTCTTGCTAATTTTATTAATATGCAGGATTTTTTCATTAGAATTTTTTTATTCTATTGACAGAATTATATCATTTTTAGAAATCTTTTTTTTTTTTGAAATAGTAGTAGCGTTCAGATATTGCAAAATAATAATTAGTTTATAAATAATTTATAGGTTTGTGAAAAGTATTTTGAAATTCAATTCATATTAAAAAGTTCTGGTTGCTAATAAAGTCATTTTGCTTTAATAACAAGTCCTAAATTTTGTGTAAAAGTAAATTTTTAACGAAATTTTTCTTTAAACCTCAATTTACACCTAAAGGAGAAAATATATAACAAAATTTTTCTTAGAAAAAAATTATAACGAAAATAATTTATAATGAAATTTTCTATCAAAAAAAATTTATAATGAAATTTTTCTTTAGCAAAAATTTATAATGAAATTTTTTAATAGATAGCATTTTTATTGAAATTTTTGAATAGAAAATCATTTATCCAAAATTTTATATAGAAACATTTTTTTATCAAATATTTTCTATAGAAAATTTTCTATAGAAAAATTTTATATCGAAAATTTTCTATAGAAAAATTTTATATCGAAAATTTTTTATAGAAAAATTTTATATAGAAAATTTTCTATAGAAATATTTTATATCGAAAATTTTCTATAGAAAAATTTTATATCGAAAATTTTCTTTAGAAAAATTTTATATCGAAAATTTTCTATAGAAAAATTTTATATCGAAAATTTTCTATAGAAAAATTTTATATCGAAAATTTTCTATAGAAAAATTTTAAATCGAAAATTTTTTATAGAAAAATTTTAAATCGAAAATTTTCTATCGAAAAATTTTGTATCGAAAATTTTCTATTAAAAAATTTTGTTTTGAAAATTTTCTATAGAAAAATTTTATATCGAAAATTTTCTATAGAAAAATTTTGTATCAAAAATATTCTATAGAAAAATTTTGTATCGAAAATTTTCTATAGAAAATTTTGTACCGAAAATTTTTTATAGAAAAATTTTATACCGAAAATTTTGTTTTGAAAATTTTCTATAGAAAAATTTTATATCCAAAAATTTTGTATCGAAAATTTTCTATAGAAAAATTTTTCATCAAAAATATTCTATAGAAAAATTTTGTATCGAAAATTTTCTATAGAAAATTTTGTTCCGAAAATTTTTTATAGAAAAATTTTATACCGAAAACTTTTTATAACAAAATTTAATACCAAACATTTTCTATCAAAAAATTTTATATCGAAAATTATCTATGCAAAGATTTTAAATCGAAAATTTCCTGTAGAAAAAAAATTATATAAAAAAAATTGCATATCAATAAAATTTTCTTTCGAAAAATTTTATATCAAAAATTTTCTATACAAAAATTTTATGTCAAAAATTTCCTATAGAAAAACTTCATATCGAATATTTTCTATAGAAAATTTTGTACTGAAAATTTTTTATAGAAAAATTTTATACCGAAAACTTTTTATAACGAAATTTAATACCAACAATTTTCTATCAAAAATTTTCTATAGAAAAATTTTTATTAAAATCTCGAAAATTTTCTATAGAAAAATTTTATATCGAAAATTTTCTATAGAAAAATTTTAAATCGAAAATTTTCTATAAAAAAATTTTATATCGAAAATTTTCTATAAAAAAATTTTATATCGAAAATTTTTTGTAGAAAAATTTACATAGAAAATTTTCTATTGAAAAATTTTATATCGAAAATTTTCTATAGAAAAATTTTATATCGAAAATTTTCTGTAGAAAAATTTTGAATCGAAAATTTTCTATAGAAACATTTTATATCGAAAATTTTCTATAGAAAAATCTTATAACAAAATTTTCTATTGAAAAATTTTTTATAGAAAAATTTTGTATCGAAAATATTGTATCGAAAAATTTTGTATCGAAAATTTTCTATAAAAAAATTTTATATCGAAAATTTTCTATAAAAAACTTTTGTATCGAAAATTTTCTATAAAAAAATTTTATATCGAAAATTTCCTATAGAAAAATTTACATCGAAAATTTTCTATTGAAAAATTTTATATCGAAAATTTTCTATAGAAAAATTTACATCGAAAATTTTCTATTGAAAAATTTTATATCGAAAATTTTCTATAGAAAAATTTTATATCGAAAATTTTCTATAGAAAAATTTTATCTCTATATATATATCTACATATATATTTTCTATAGAAAAATTTTATATCAAAATTTTCTTTGAAAACTTGCATTAAAAATTTTTTATAGGAAAATTTTGTATCGAAAATTTTCTATAGAAAAATTATGGAAAAATTTTGTAAAATTTTTTTTTTTATAGAATAATTTTATCGAAAATTTTCGATAGAAAACTTATATATCGAAAATTTTCTAAAAAAAACATTTTGTATCAAAAATATTCTACAGAAGAATTTAATTTCTAAAATTTTCTGTAGAAAAAATTTGTATCGAAAATTTTATATAGAAAAATTTTATATTGAAAATTTTCTTTAGAAAAATTTTATATCGAAAATTTTCTTTAGAAAAATTTTAGGTGGAAAATTTGCTATAGAAAAATTTTGTTTCGAAAATTTTTTATAAGAAAATTTAATGCCGAAAATTTTATGTTGAAAATTTTCTTTAGAAAATTTTATATCGAAAATTTAGTATAAAAATGAATCGAACATTTTCTATGGATAAATTTTAAATCAAAGTTTTTCTATAGAAAAATTTTATATCGAGAATTTTCTATAGAAAAATTTTTTTGTGAAATTTGTTATAAAAAAATTTTATATCGAAAATTTAGTATAAAAAATTTTAAATTGATATATAATATAGAAAAATTTTGTGTCGAAAATTTTCTATAGAAAAGTTGTATAACTAAAATTATCTATAGAAAAATTTTATAAAGAAAATTTATTATTTGGTACTAAATGTACAGTTTTGCTAATAATATATTTTTTCCACAATGATTTTGTACTAAAATTAATTAATTTCAAAACCTTTAACATTTATCTTCATTACAAAGTGATTTCATTTCCTATTTCCTTTAAAATCCCCAAAAAACTGACTCATCGCAGATGCAACATAATTATTTATTTTGAAATTAAAATAAAAAAGTGACAGTTTAAAAATAAATCTTTTTAAACTAAATAAACGTCACCAGAGCACAAATGGACTGACCTTCGCCAATCATACGCTTGATTTACTAAAATCAAGAAAAACTAAACTTTTTGGTCATAATTTCAAAAGAAAAATTATATTTTGGGCAGCATCACACGTTCACGTTCTAAATACATACATACATACATACGATTGAGTTTATTTCCCATATTCGTACAAAAAAAAAATAAACTTGACATATTAAATAAAATTTAATAAAATAAAGAAAATTAATAGAAAATTTCATGGCATCAGCCGAAAAGAAAAAAAAAACACAGGAAATTGTCAGTGCAGTGCAACAACATTTTGAAAAAAAAAATTATTTAAGTCAAAAATAAAGTGAAAATGTCAAACATTTTGAACATAAAAAATCGTAAAACACACCTCTAACATAAATTAGCAGAAAATCCCCTTAGACTCGGGGCAAATAAAAGCCAAAAATGACTGATTAAAACATCAAAAATTAAAGATTTTCATACACAAAAAAGTGTCAACATTTTCATAGTGAATACGAACGAGTATTAATGAATGAATTGGGCAGAATAAGAAAATAGAAAATTATGAAATTATTATTAATGAAAGAAAAAAAAGAAAAACAAAAATCTGATTTTCTTGGCAAATTTTGAAAAATGAACTTGTCAACATACGATCAATTGGCAAAAGTTAAGAAAATGACTTACGCAAATGATTTTTATTTCTATTATTTTTTTTTTTTTTTGGTTTCACTTTGCAAAATTTTTGCATAAAATAAAAATAATTATTTTTAACATAAAATTAACAACAACAAGTAAGAAAGTGCTATAGTCGGTCAAGCCCGACCATACGATACCCTTCACCACTAAGATCAAAGGTGTTATTTTTCCTGTATAAAGACAAATATTTGCTAATTTTGCCATCATACAAACATATTCTCAAAACTTGTACATTTAAGCTGTTTCCGCCATTTGGACTTATATGAGAGGTAGAGTCAAATGTGGACCGACTATTATGAAATTTGGCAAATTGATTACAGTTGCTACAATAAATAATGTATGCAAAAAATAAACTTATAATTGTCATTATCTTCGGATTTATGAGCGTTTTAGTGATTTTTGTCTCATTTAGTGCGTTTTTAAAGAAAAGTTTGTATGGGGTCTATGGTCAAATGTGGACCGATTTCAACGAAATTTGGTAAAGTGGTTTAGGTTAACATAAGCAGTATTTGTTTTAAATTTCATGAAAAATATTGATTTTTGTGGCCAATATATCAATTTCGGGAAGTGGGACCTATGGGAGGTACCATCAATAATGGACCGATTTTATCAAAAAAAATTACCTGTGCTAAATTTCATCAGATTATCTTTAGAATTGCGACCTGTAGTTTAATTACAAGGTTTACATGGGGGTCCAGCCAGCCAGACGGACGGACAGACGGACATCGCTAAATCGACTCAGAAAGTGATTCTAAGCCTATTGGTATATTAAAAGGTGGGTCTAAGACAAATATTTCCATGCGTTACATACATCAGCACAAACCTGTAATACCCTTTCCACCTTTGGTGGTGAAGGGTATAAAAATAACCATAACGACCGAGACAACGAAATCTACAGAGGCTGCGACAACGACAGCGAAAATATTAAACGACACAAGTTGCCAACATAAAAATCTTTTTAATGATCTGAGGATAGACTGCATGACGATCCGAGCCACCCACTTTCGTTTGGCTACAGCAAATTATTTTATTTTATTTAACTTATAAAGAGGCAAAACAAACATGCAAATGTTTCTTGTTTGATAAAAGAAAATTAATTAATTTTTTTTTAAATCAAAATTATTACAATCAGTTTGAAAATGAACTAGTTTGACTTTGCCAAATTTGAATATATTATTCGAAATCAATTTTCAGGTAATTTCCGCGAGTTTTTTTTAATTTTTTTTTTATTAAATTTGAATTTAGTAAAAAATGGTATTAAAAATTTATTTTGGTACCAAAATTCAAGTTTTGCCTCCAATTTTAAACTGGCCCAAAATCAAAATTTAGTACTAAAGCAAAATAATTTGCCCCAAATCATAATTTCGTAAAAAAAAGTTTGTTTAGTCACAAAAAGAAAAATTAATACTTCTAGAAGTAAAATTAAAATATAGTACTTAAGTTTTGTTTACTAAAATTGCGTACTAAGTTAGTACGCAATTTTAGTAAATTTTAGTACTACTAACAACTATGTCACAAAATCAGAATTTAATGTTTAAATTATAATTAGTTCCAAAACAATAATTTAGTCCAAAAATTCCTAATTTAGAAATAGTAAAAGTTAGCTTAATGTGGGGTTTATATAACTCAAGCAGCTGACGATTGTGTGAATTTTTCACAAAAAACAAAATACATGTAGATTTTACACAATCGTCAGCCGCTTGAGTTATATGAATTCCACATAAGTCCCAAAAATTAAATACTGTACCAAATTATTTATGTAGACCCAAAATGCGGTTTGAAACTTTAATTCAGTACTTAAATATAATTTGTTCTCATATCACAATTTAGTACAAGTACTACAACTTTAAATTTGTCTCAAACCACATTTTTGTAAAAAAAAATTATTTAGTACCAAGAAATCAAAATTAAGTACTAAAGTTTAATTTACCAAAATACAAATTCGTTTTATCATTTCAGTTAAATTATAAAATCTCAATTTAATACTTAAATTATAATTTAGACATACTAAAAGTTTAAATCCAGTACTAAATTGTTAATTTAGACCTAAAATCTAAACTTCTCTTTCAAAATTCAATTTAGTACTAAAATTTTATTTGTTTTCATAATCTCAATTTAGTACTAAAGTTTGAAAGAACTCCTAAAATTCACATTTAATACAATCTCAACTAAGTACTAAAGTTTCATTTTAAAATCTAAATTTCGCTTTCAAATTTCATTTCAGTACTAAAATTTATTTTGTTTTCCTAAACTCAATTAAGTACTGGAGTTTCCATGAAGTCCTAAAACTCAAATTTAGTTCAAAAATGTTAGTCTAGTCCCACAATCTCAACTAAGTAGTTAAGTTCTATATTATAATCTAAATTTCGCTTTCAAAATTAAATTCAGTACTTAAATCTAATTTGTTTTTATGATCATAATTTGGTACTAAAGTTTCAATAAAGTCCTAAAATTCAAATTTAGTACTAAAATCTCAGTTTAGTCCCAAAAACTCAAACAAGCTTAATTTAAAATCAGTTAATATACTTTTTACAATTAAGTACATCTGAATTTAGTACTAAAATTTCAAAAAAGTCTTACAATCCCTCTATCGTACCAAAATTTTAAATAAATTCTCAGATTAAAATATATTCTTCAAATTTATATTAAATAAAAATATTCTAAATTTATTCAGACAATTTCAATCATTACAAAAATCATATTTTGGTTTAAAAAACACTTTTTAGTCTCATAGTCTTATAATCTCAATGTATTAAAATTTAAATTCAAGACTTTAGTATTTAGTTTTTAATTAGTCCTTACATCACAAGTTAGTACCTACTCAAATTTTAACTAAGTTTAAAAATTAAAGCGATGTCTCAAAATTAAAATTTTGTACTGAAATTTCAATTATGTTCTGAAGTTATAATTTATTACAAAAATTTCAATCTAGTTGTAGAATTATAATTTGGTACTAAAATCACAACTAAGTCTTAAAAACATAATTTAGAACTGAAATTCGAATTCAGTGACAAAACTAAATTTTCATATTTTTTTTTTTTTCAAAATTACATTTTGTTCTTTGTTTAGTACTAAAACTTCAAAAACAATTGAAGTTTTAACAAAATACTTAAATTTAAATTTCGTTTCAATATCAAAATTAAAAAAAATTTGTGCTAAAATTTTAATTTTGTACTAAAATCTTAAGATTTATTGGAATCCCCGAGAAGATTGAGAAGACTTATCAATATTCTTGTAAAGTGCCGTTTTAAAGTTTTTTTTTTAACATATTTTTCATTTTCTCTACCTTGTAAATTTTTCTTGTATCAACATAATTCTCATTTAGTCAATATCTAAGCGACACTAAATAAACCCAGAGTTCTTTCTAATCATTAGCTGATCTAATCGTTATTTTATAATACCGTACTAAGCCGATTGAGAGCCGAAGACTTAACCTTATCGCATTATTATTTTGCCGGGTAATAAGCCGACCGAGTTTCGAAATATTTGTCGAAACTCGAATGGACAAACCAAGAAGTTTCTATTTATCGCGTTGACCTAAATAAGTATAGACTTCTCACGAAGTTACAGAGACGAAATGTGGAAGCAACATATACTAAAGGAAGCAGATATTTAAAGATCTAAGATGGACTTAGCATACTTTACCAAGAAACTAAACTGCTTTAGATTCTATGACACCAAAATCCGTCTTGCGGGTCATCTAGGGTATATTACTTTAAAATTGGCAACATAGAAGATATCTCCATCAAATGGAGATCTCAAAAGATGTCGACAGATACTAAATTCAAAGCTTTTGACACCCAATGTTCTATTATATGGATGTGAAAAATTATGGATCATTTTAGTCCCCATGTCTGTTAAGGGTTAAAAATTATATTTTTAATAAAACAATATAATCATTCTTAAAATCAACTATTTTTTTTAATTTTGATCGAAATTCATCACTAAATTCATAACATTTCGTATTTTTGCTACTAAAAATCCAAAAGGGTTAAACTCAACCAATATCAAAGAAAGTTCTAGTGGACATTCCTCAATGGCTGGGCAATAAAATGCAGTATTAGCTTTATCAGAAGATCTACTTAAATAATGTCTACTTAAATAATGTCCAAAAATTGACTTTTTCACAAAATTTTATGATTTCAAGTCGCAGGCAGGGACCGTAACTGTTATAACTTTTATCGTAAAAGTCAGAAAATAAAAGTTATTTTTTGACTTTTATTTTTTTCGAAATAAGTTATTTTTTGACTTTTATTTTTTCGATAAAAAATAACAGTTATTTTTGACTTTTATTTTTTCAAGCAAAAATAAAAGTTATTTTTTAACTTTTATTTTTTCGAGCAAAAATAACAGTTATTTTTTACTGTTATTATTTCGAGCATGAATAAAAGTTATTTTTTGACTTTTATTTTTTCGAGCAGAAATAAAAGTTATTTTTTGATTTAAGTTTACATAAGCAGTATTTGATTTAAATTTCATGAAAAAATATTGATATTTGAGACCAATATATCAATTCCGGGAAGTGGGACCTATGGGAGGTACCATAAATAATGGACCGATTTTGACGAATTTCAATAGCTGCGGTCCTATTAACAAAAAAATTATCTGTGCTAAATTTCATCAAATTATCTTCAGAATTGCAACCTGTAGTTTGATTACAAGCTTTACATGGGGGTCCAGCCAGCCAGACGGACGGACATCGCTAAATCGACTCAGAAAGTGATTCTAAGCCTATTGGTATACTAAAAGGTATGTCTAAGACAAATATTTCCATGCGTTACATACAACAGCACAAACTTATAATACCCTTTCCACCTATGGTGGTGAATCGTATAATTAATCGATTAATGCCAACTCTGCCTGTGCGCCTGTACCTCAGGACGCTGACCTAGGAAGACAAAATTTTTTTTCCGAGAGCCTTAGGATGTAGAGCATCGATTTTTAACCCATGCATAACGGATTTCAATATAATTCGTCTTTCGCTCCACCCTATTGCACACCTATCAAACTCCCTTACAAACGAGTCTATGATATAAACCATCAATCCGGCGACCATAATCTCAAGAGCTGCAAAAGGTCTAGAGCAAGTAAAGACGTTATTAAAATCGCTTTCATTGGAATTTTATTTTTTTCCCGATATATCTCTTAAAATATGGCTTTAATTTTAATCTCAAATGGATCCCTGGAAGCACAACACATGTATCATGTAGAGGGTTAAATCATATTTTAATTAGAAAAAGTATGAAGAGTTGGAAATCAAAAAATCAATAGGTATAACCATGAAATAATAATAACAAGGAAGTTTCATTCTCTCTCTTCAAAATTATTTTGAAGTATATTGGGTTTTTGAAGTTTGATATTTGAAAACAATTGAAAGAAAAATGTTGCCACATTAATGTGGGGTTTATATAACTCAAGCGTCTGACGATTGAGTGAAATTAACATGTATTTTGTTTTTGTTACAATAACAAAACACATGTAAATTTCACTCAATCGTCAGGCGCTTGAGTTATATAAACCCCACATAAGAAAAGGGGTACGTAATACATTGGGATTAGTTATCAAAAATATGTAATTTTGAAGTTAAGCATATAATGAAGACATTCAATATTAAGAAAATATAGTTAGAACAAATTGTATGATTATTTATTGAAGCTTTTTCGTAAATATTCGTAAGTTTTTTATGCATAAATTTACATAAATTTTGTCATCATAAAATATTAGAAAAGTGGGATTGTCGGCAAAAATATGGTAGCACAAACTTTTACTATCCTAACAAACGTCAGAAAGTTATCATGGCGACAAAAAGAGAGAATGGAACAACCTTCAGAATTATTAAATCATGGGTATAACCATGAAATAATAATAACAAGGAAGTTTCATTCTCTCTCTTCAAAATTATTTTGAAGTTTATTGGGTTTTTGAAGTTTGATATTTGAAAACACACGAAAGAAAAACGTTGCCACAATAAGAAAAGGGGTACGTAATACATTGGAATTAATTAACAAAAATGGGTAATTTTGAAGTTAATCATATAATGAAGACATTCAATATTAAAGAAATATAGTTAAAACAAATTGTATGACTATTTATCAAACTTTTAAGTAAATATTCATAAGTTTTTTATTAAAATAAAGACATATATACTTGCATAAATTTTGTCATCATACCATTTTACAAAAGTGGGATTGTCGACAAAAATATGGTAGCACAAACTTTCACTATCCTAACAAACGTCAGAAAGTTATCATGGAGACAAAAAGAGAGAATGGAACAACCTTCAGTTTTATTAAATCATGGGTATAACTCTATATCTTCATAGTAGATATTTTAAAAATTTTTTACATTATGAAATTTTTTGCTTAATTTCTTAAATTCTGGGAATAACTTAAAAAATTTATTTTAACTTACCCAAGTCCAGTTATTGGCATTGCAAATATAACAATTGCAAATACCATAAATAACCGCATATCTCAACGGTGCCGCAAGTAAAACGTCTGCAAATTATTTAGTTTGTTTAAGGATTTCTTTTTTTTTATTTCTTTTTTTTCTAGTTAATCCTTAAATATCCTTGAACAGTGACACTTCTGTTTGATGATATTAAAATTATATCGTTTTCAATTTTTTTTTATCTCAAAAACTTATTTTTTAAAAACTTTTTGTTTATAAAATTGAACATTTTGTTTAAGCTGGAAACTAAAAAATGGAAAAAAATTTTAGAATTTTTTCTTATGTACTTTGTTGTTATTTTTTTATTTTTATTAAAATTTATTAAATCCCTTAAAAAATGCGTCAATTTTGTTGTAAAGTCTCACGCGCACTGAATGATGCCGTTTCATTCGTTGGTTGATTCTTAAGAAACTTTAAATTAAATACGTTTAACGTTTAATGTGCCTGCCTTTATTTTTTTATATTTTCGATTTTTTGTTTTATATTTTTTTTTTTTTCAAAAACCATCGAAGGAGTTGATTTTTTTTTTTTTGTTTTATTTTTTTTTTGTGTTGTGGCGATTTCATGGACTGTTTTTTTAGGTTTTATAAAGCGTCCAGCCGTTTTTGTGAGCAAAAGATATACGAGTAAAGTGAAAAAATTAAGAAAAAAAAGTGCAAAAACTGAAATAACAAAATCACATAAAAAATAGTTTTAAAAGCCGCTTTGAAAATTATGGGAACCGAGTTTCTTTTTTTCCCTTTCAGTCCATCTTCTTATGTTTTTGGCTTTATTTAAGTGCTCTTGTCTTTTAGTTTAAAGGATTTTTTTTGATATTTTGAATTTTCATATTGAAACTTTTCTTTACTTTCTGGACCTCAATTTGTATGAGTTTAGTGTTTTAATTTCGTTACGCTTTCAGAGTTGTTGATTTTGTAAGCTGGTGCTTTTTGTTTTTGGGGTCCAGTATTTACTGTGGGGTTTACTCTGTGGCCTGGTACTTTGCTTTAGATGAAAGTAAAAATGCTTTATTTTGTAAAGCGTGAAAAATTTGTTATATTATATAGGATTGATTTGAGAAATACACACACCATTTACAAGAGAAATGTAAAACATATTGTATAATAAGAATTTTTATGAGAAGGGCATTAGAAAACTTATAAACGCCTATTTAAAGACGATATATTATCCGGTTCGAAGGACCAAAACAACTTCATCGAACTAAGAAAACTCATCATCAAATTTTGTCATATTATAATACTTTTTATCATAATATGATTAACTAGTGAGAGTGCAATATTCGGCTGTGCCGAATCTTATATACCCACCATCAAATTGAGTTAAATGTAGTAACATAACCAAAAAATTTCATCTACTGAGTGATATTTGAGTAAAGCTTCTTTCTGCAAAATAAAGTGGATTTAACTTTAATAGTTTATAATTAAATAGCTTTTAACTGGCTTTCGTGGCGTTTTAGTAGTTTCCGAAGGGTGGTTAAATTGTAAGGGCCGATGTTGAATGTGAACCACACCTAAACGCCAAGTTTTTTTCCGATTTTTATTTGACATTTCTCTATTTCAGATTTACTCAATTTGAACCATGGAGAGATACGCAATCCAACAACGTGTTAAAGTTATCCAGACTTATTATGAAAATAGGCGTTCAAATCAAAATGCAAATTGTGCACTTCGTGATTTTTTTGGTCAATTTGATCGTCCAAATGTGCGTACAATCGCAAAAATCGTGGAAAAATTCGAGCAAACCGGGTCTGTATAAGATGTGAGAACACCAGTGCATGCTCGTGGCTGAAGAGCCGTCCACCTCAACTCGTCGTCGTACCCAACAATTGTACCTCTCACGCTCGTCGTTAATGAACATTATGCATAAAGACTTGCATCTACACGCTTACAAGGTGTAATTGGCTCAAGAACTAAAGCCTCTTGACCATTCCAAACGTCGTGAATGGGCAGAATGGTGGCAAGAAATGGCAACAGTGGATGATCAATTTTCGAAGAAAATCATCTTCAGTGATGAGGCACATTTTTACCTCAGTGGATTCGTCAATAAACAGAATTGCCGCATTTGGGCGAATGAGAATCCAAGAGTGATTGTCGAAAAACCAATGCACCCACAAAGGGTGACTGTTTGGTGCGGTTTATGGGATGGCGGCATCATCGGGCCGTATTTTTTCCAAAATGAGGCCGGTCAGGCAGTTACTGTGAATGGTGTTCGCTATCGTGAGATGATAACGAACTTTTTATGGCCCGAATTGGAAGATATAAATGTGGACGATATGTAGTTTCAGAAGGAAGGTGCTACTTGCCACACAGTTAACGAAACAATTGCTCTTTTGCGCAACAAATTCAATGGCCGTGTTATCTCACGTAATGGCGATGTCAATTGGCCGCCAAGATCATGTGATTTGACACCGTTGGACTTTTTTCTTTGGGGTTATTTGATGAGATAATTCGGCACATTAACGGCATAGAACCTCCATTATGCCTTAGGGTCATCGAAAATTTGGACCATCGGATGGAGATGCGAAGCCGTGGTCGCGGCACTCTTTTGGCCGATATTTTGTTCCATACATAATTGAATAATACCAATATATCATAATCAGGGGGGTCATAGAAACCAAGTCAGTTTTTAAATTTCTCGGCTTTGAAAACCAATACTGGTTTTTTTGGTGTCATGAAACCAAGTCGGTTTTGTTATTATTGGTTTTAAATCAAACAAAATGTTCTAATCAATTGTTTATTATTTCATTTGAAATTTTTTTGAAACATCAAAAATCAAATAAAAAAATCAAATAAAAATTATTAAAGAAAATTATTTGAAGAAAAAATTTCAGTTTTTGCGATGTTTGTGGTATAGGTATAAAGAAAACGCTGCTATTTGGACAAATGAAGCTTGTATACCCCAACATCATGAAATGACCGAATTGCGGACTGGAAAAAATGTAATCTACCAAGAAACAAACCACAGCCAATCAAAGGACGATTGTCATTTTCATGCGATATTCATTAAATTGCAAACAAATATGTTGATATGCATTTACTACGCCAGTAACCCACACAAAGAATATTTTAGCCTTACAATTTTTCCCATTTTTGATTTTTTTATGTTTTTCTATACGGTTTATTGATTCCAAAGACACAAAATAGTACCAAAACTTGTTTTTATCTTCTTATATGATAAAAAATGCTATGTAAACTTTTCACCCATTTCTTTTTATTTGAAAGTTAAAGCAAAAAAGTACCAAAAATATTTGTTCTCTTTTTTCCTCTTTTCCCTTTTTTTCGAAAAGTACTTACCACTTGTACTGTTATTTTAGTAACTGATCCAAACTCGATTTCAATTTTGGTTCTATTGTTTTTTGTTTGGGAATTATAGCGTTATTGAATTTTCTCTTTTTTATCCCCCACAGGGCCAAATTTTCAAAAATCTGTTCTTAGTGGATTTTTAAATCGAAAAAGGCACCAGTTGGCCAGTAACGCCTTTGTTTTAAATTGATAGACCAATTTTGAAATGAAATCTGTTAACTGTAAGTTGCTTGGTTTATTTCCAATACTAAACCAATAATATCATTTTCTGTGACACATAAAACCAATACAAAATGTAGCTCGAACATTAATATTGGAATTCATGACACCAATTTAATTTTTTTGTCGTTTTTAAAGCCAATACCAATGAAATTGGTTTCTATGACACCCCTGAATAAAATAAAATTACAATAATTTCCTAAATAGTTTGTGCTTTATTCAAATCAACATCGGCCCTTGAAATTTAACCACCCGAAAAATTTCACAGACTGCCTGACAGTTATAAAAAACTGATCTGTAACAAATTCTAGCATCACATCTACTATAATTTTATAGTTATTAGCATTTAACTGGCTTAAGAAGATAGATTAATATGGGAGCTATGGTCAAATATAGACCGATTTCATAAAATTTGACATACTGACCAATAGCTGCATAAACCTTATATGCTCTAACTTAAGTTGTCATATCTATGTATTCGATTTAATTTATCAGTATTAAAGTGATTCTCGGGGCTGGGTTATATGGGAGCTATAATTAAATATGAACCGATTTCGTAAAATTTTAATACCGAACATTTTCAATTCAATAATTCTGTTGTCAAATTTTGTTACTCTTGCTCTTCTCGTTTAGGCGCTATCGTGCTTCCAACTGACGGACAGACAGAAACCCCTATTATTTTTAGAAATTCTTCTATTTCCCTAAGTTGTTTATGTGGGTGCTATAGTCAGTTGTGAACCGATTTCGCCTTACTTCAATACCAAGAAATGAGGAGTATTCCTGTCTAATTTTTTAAGCTGGTTTTTCCCGTTTAGGAACTATCCTTTAACAGACAGACGGACATTGATCGTTCGTCTTAGAATTTTATAAGGATTCAGAATATATATGATTTTTCGTTTTGCAATCGATATCTTGAACCGCTTTGTAGTACTTGCGCTTTGAAATTGTTAAACTTTGAGGAAATGCCAATTTTTGGCTTTAATTTTTAAATTTTTGTAATTCTTAGTAAATTTTACATGTGTTCAATTTTTATATATGTCCCGTTTCACACGAATCAGGTTTACTTTATCAGTTTTTCTTTAAATTTCTTTTGAAAATGTTCATACACGAACATTTTCATTATCAGTTTTTATTTTATTTTCCATAAATTTCATACAATTTTTCAAAATTTTCTTAAACTTGATAGTACTGTCAGGTTTGTATCAATTTTAATTCTGTCAATTTTTTCTCATACAAATTCAAGACGGATATGTCGAACCTGACTAATGTAAAAGTAGACCCTGAATATTATTGCTCAGCTCTAGGTTTAACCCTCTCTTCCCCGGGTAATAGTACAAAATTAAAAACAAAAATTTATAGGTCAATTTTTACTAATTGGATTAAAAAATATATATTTTAACCCTTAACAGATACGGAGACTAAAATGAACCAAACAAGTTGTTTCTTGTTAAAATAAATTATTAAAAACAAAGTCTTTCTCATACAAATAGGCCTAAAATTTTGTATTTGATTCTAATAAGAATCCAATCCTATTGGCCTGAGAACTTGAAGTTCACATGATCATTATAGGCCAACAATTAGAAATAATAAGTCTCTAATATTGTTTGATAAAAAGAAATGGAGAAAAGGAAGTGTCTCATGTCAAAATATGGCTTGATTGTGTATAACAGAAACTCAGTTGCCTTGTCAATTATTAATCATATTGTAGATGCCAGCAGGAGTTAATTCTAGTTGCCAGTTGTAGGTTATTTCAACAACCGGAAATTTGTAGTTGCTGTGGATTTTTTTTTTTTTTTTGTAAAAAAAGCGGAAAAAATATATTCTTATGGTTCTATAATAAGCACATCTATACATCCGACAATGCTTGAAAAATTTAGTTTGAATAAAATGATTCTTTATTTTTTAATTTTTGAGACAATCGAAATTTTACAAAATTTTTGCTCAATTACTTTAGAATCTTCGACAACGTAGGTTGTGCCATATCGACAAATCACTCCAACAGAGACCGATGTGATCTTGCTCAAGAATGTTCGGGTTTCGGGAAGGAGATCCCTGATTTCGTTACAACTATTCCAGAGTAGAATCGATAGAACATTGCAATGGTGCAATGCAACTCTATTGAAACACTACTATCTTCCATTAGCACTTTTGAACTCTCCTACCAGCGATTGAGAAGCTTCAAATTTACCTTAAATCAAAATTACTTTAAAGCAAATTACGTGTTATTTATTATTTGACTTCGTTTGTGTGTGGTCAGTCGCAGAGGGTTAAAGCAGAATTGAAATCAATTTTCGTTCAGATATAAATATGTAAGGTGATCATAAACTAGATCAGGGTAGGTGATCTAGCTTATGATCACCTAAATATTTATATCTGAACGAAAATTAAATTCAATTCTGCTTCAACCCTCCGCGACTAATGTGAAGTCTATCAGACACCAACAAAGTCAAATTTTTCCACAGAGAATTTATGTCATGCCAATAAATAGCACATAACACGAACTTTCTCTTAAAATTAAAAAAAAAAACTAGTGAAAGAAGCTAGAGTTGGTCAAGCCCGACTATATGATACCCTTCACTACTAAAGTCAAATATGGACCAATAACTTTTAGAGACATATTTGATATTTTTAAAAATTTCAAGATTTAAATAGTTTTATGTCATTTCCGGCTGAGGACCTGATATAGGAACTAGGGTCAATTGTGGACCGATTATTACCAAATTTTGGTTATCGGTTAACATTTACCAAATATTTGTCTGTGCATAGTCTAAGAGATAGAATGCAATTATCTTTAAAAGACTTTTGACAATGTATCTCGTATGAGAGGTATGGTCAAATATGAAACGATTCCTACAATATTAGGTACACTGATTTAAGTAACCATAAGCAATATTTATGCTGAATATTATTAAAATACAATACCCGAAATAGAATTTTGATTTTGCCCCAAAAGTATGGGACCAAAATCAAATTATCTTTAAGGTTGAGACCTGTTCATGGATATCCATCCAGCCAGTCGGACGGACATCGTTAAATCAACTCAGGGAGTTATTTTGAGTCTACTAGTATTCTAAAAGTTGTGCCTCAGACCAATATGCGTTAAAATATCTCATATGGTGGTAAAGGTGGTAAAGGTGGTAAACTTATAAACAATAAACCCAAATGTTTAATTTAGTTTTCCGAAACAATTAAGAATTGTTAGAACTATATCACGTCAGTCGCAGAGGGTTAAAGTTAATTTTGAAGTTTCTGGATCGCATGTTGTAGAGTTCGGAAGTGGAAGAGTTTGGAAGTGCGACTAAAAATTTTAAATAAAGAAAGGGCCCCTTTGTTTCTGCAGTCGGGCAATGGCCGAAGTTATTAATAGCAATTGATTCATAGAGTTTTTATTAATTTATAAAATTCTATCAAATTAATTTATAAATCTACATATGTATATTACACTTTCCGTATTCGATTAGGTTCATACAAGGGATTAAGTTCTTACGAAAGGAAAAAAAGCGAATTTAATAATAAGAGACTATTCGGAATTGATATAAGAATTTGATATTTGAATTTTTAAAATTAAGGATGAATTTTTTTTCGTTTTTGATTTACACTGTTTTTGAAACATGCCCTATATTTATTGATTTTTTTCATTTTTGCACTTTTTTTATTTACAAAAAAAAAAAATCGTATTTCTGAAATGGTATTAGGAAAACTTTCTTTCATGCTGGCTTCCTTGTCCCATATCTATTTTTTTAGTTCGTCGACTTTAATCCACCTGTTTAAGTTTTAAAGTTGCACTGATCTTTCTTAAAGATCTTACACAATTTTTACACTTTTATTTGATAAACTTATAATTTGTTTAAATTCGTTTTATTAAAATTTAAATACAACAGAACTTAATACTTTTTTTTGTTAAATAATTTTTATTTAATTTATAATTTTTTTTAGTTATTATTTGTCTGCACTTGACCACAATCATCAGCAACGATGAACTGAACTTTGTTGGCTTTTTGATGATCGTATTTTGTGGACGTTTTGTTGCACATAGAATGTGAATATTATTCGTAAAAGTCTGAGCGAAAACTAAAAGTTGACGAAGAACAAGAGACTTTCATCATCGACACAGACAACAGCATGATGATGATGATCATCATGATCATGATGATCGCTATCAGCGAGAATCTTACAGGTAAGTTAACACTAAAACGCCGCCACTTATACTGAATAAATGAATGAACGAATTGGTGTGTATTTACCGCCGTTAACGTCACCGTCAATTTTTTTTTTTGCTTATTTATTTTTTTTTTTTTTGTTGATACTGTTTGTACAAATGATAATGTCGATGATGATGTTGATGATCATAATGTTTTAACGAAAAACAAATGAGAAGAAAACACTACTATTCGCCCAACGCCAAAAATCAAATACAAATACAGAACAAACGTTCCGACCGACCGATCGTTTATAGTGGATACATCCATACAAGCATTAATTCATTCATTGATCTAGCGATCGAACCAAACTAAAGCACATAATCATACCAACCGATCGTACCAATGTTCGATCTTATTGATCCACTTCACAGCTTTTGTGTTTGTTTTTTAATACGTTTGTTTCAAACTTATTCATTAGATTTAAGAATTTTAAAATTTTCGTTTTTTCACATCATTTGGCCGCAAATTTCACACTCGCCACAAAAATATTGTGAAAATCCCGTTATTACGTTTGCGATTCTTTTAGATACTCATAGATACTAAATAAGTTTTCGAACATGACTGAATGACGATGACGACTCTTCTCGGTTAAAGAGTCTTGTTTTCTATTACATTTGGATTTAGATCAAACAAATAGTATTTGTTTTTTTTATTTTTATTTTTTTAATTTTTCACATTTCATTTCAATCTCATTACGCTCTTTTTTTATAATTATCTAATAGATATCAGCACTAAATCTAAACATACACATGTACTTTTTTCAAACTTAGAGACATGTAATCACATTGTAATCATTATAACGATCTGTACTGTACTTGATCGTACGGATCGTTCACTTTTTATATGTTTTGCTTAGCAAATTTTGTTGAAAGACAGACAAAAAGAAAAAAAATTGAAAATCTGTTTCTTCTTAGACACTCGAATATGTGCTGTGTCTCTGTTGTTAATTAATCTCAAATGAGCCGTTTTTTTAGCGGACAATTTTCAACGTTTCACTTTAGAATTTTATTTCTTTTTCTCGCTTTGAATTAGAATTTATTTGAAATGGCACTCGTTTATCTTAGAAATCTTTTAAAGTCGAAAAGAAATACATTTAACATTTCGCTTGCGGTCACATCACTGCAATCCCTCATGTCTGTGATGTGCTTTTTTCAAAGACTGTCTATCGATCGTCTTGTCTTCTGAAATTGTAAAAACTTACTAAACTCTTGGTTCAGTAAAAAGTTGGATAAAACTTCCTCTTAAAAATTGAGTGCTTTTCTTCGACATCATTTTTCCTCATCATTATTATGTTCTAAAAACATCATTCTCACATCATCAAAATCTCAGGCTCCCGATCTCTGCCCCGATCATTTTTTCCCTTCTACTTGTTTATTTAACTTAATTTTTATTTTTTTTGGTATTTAATTAAAATTCATTTCATTTCTTTTACTCATTTTGGTTTTTTTTTTTTCTGTTGAATGCACGTGAGCCCATACGAATCTGTGAAATTTTAACGCTTTAAAATGTTGGTTATCTCGTTTCTCATCTCATTTCAGTTCCACTTTTTTATCATTAATTGTTTCAGTTGTCATCATTTAATTTTATTTACCTTCTCTATTTAAATTTCTCTACCGAATTGTGGTTTCCTTGTTATTTTTAGTTTAAAAGTTTATTTAATGAAGTTGTAAATAAAAAGTGAATTTGTTGAAGATTAGTTAGTGTTTACAGTGGTTCAAAAGCTTTATAATTCGGAAGTTTGTCAAAAATATACATATATACATAATAGTGTCAACAGGTGCTATCTATGGAGAATTTTAGAAAACCGTAACATGCCAACGAAAATTCTGAACTTAATTCGGGCAATGTACGTGGACTTTAAATGCCGGGTTCTACATAAAGGTAAATTGTCTAATCCGTTCGAAGTTACTACTGGAGTAAGACAATGATGTATATTATCACCTATACTTTTTATCCTTGTCATCGACAATATAATGCGCACGGCACTGAATGGTAGACGTGGTATCCAATGGACACCATTTAAGCAACTCGAGGACTTGGAATACGCCGATGACGTATGTCTTCTAAGCCAAAGACCAGCTCACCTTCAAGAAAACACTAGCGCTATTACTGTTGAATCTCGGGCAGCTGGGCTGGAAATCAATATCTCCAAGACAAAGATTATGCCTGGAGGCTATGGCGCAAACCCGTCGCCACACATCAATGTGGATAACGAGGGTATTGGTTGTGTAGGTACCTTTAATTATCTTGGTAGTTTGGTATATACAAAAGGTGGCGCCGATGAGGATATTGAATCGCGTATTAATAAGGCAAAATCTGCATTCGGCATTCTCCGAACTATATGGAAATCTCGGCAAATATCAACAACAACTAAGTTACGAATATATAACTCGAATGTCAAGTCCATCTTGTATTACGGCTGCGAAACTTGGAAACGCACAAATGCCATCGATAAGCGACTGCAAACCTTTGCAAACAAATGCTTGCGGCAAATCCTTAATATATGGTGGCCAAATCGAATAAGAAATGAAGATCTACTAAACGCTACAAACCAAATCCCTTCTTCTATAGATGTATGTCAACGGAAATGGCGATGGATAGGCCACACACTTCGAAGGCCAAATACCAACATTGCTCGACAAGCGCTTCGTTGGAATTCACAAGGAAGCGGCCGTCGTGTTGGTGCACCTGCTAGAACGTGGAGAAGGTCAATTGATGCGGAGTTACAAGCAGCAAACTTTTCATGGAATGATGTATGCCTAACATCTCGCAATAGAGTTCGATATAAAAGGATGGTTGAGGCCCTATGCTCCACTGGGAGTCAAGGATAACAGAAGAAGAAGAAGAATACATATATAGCGGTATAAGAAGTTAATATTAAATAAGATACTTTCTTACTTATATATATATATATATATATATATATATAATTCCCCGACAACATTCCAATTGGAACAAGGGGTACTTTTCTCAGACGGTAAGCTGCATCCGATTCTATTTTTAGACTCATTGAAAGGACCCTACGTTTTAACGCCGGCTCCGAACGGCAAATGCATTAGTTAGAGAAGTTTTACATAGCCTAATACTCAATAACCAGTGGCTAGCTGAGTTATGAGGTGAACCGCCGCTTTTTTGAAAATTTATTTTTTCAAGTGAGTCTGGCCAGGGATCGAACTTGGGCCTCTGGTATGCTAGGCGGATGACTAACCTGCTATACCACGGCGGTTCAACTTACTTACTTAAATGGCCTATATTTACAACCTGTTAAGGTCAAAGGCCGAGCATATTTTAGAATTCCATGCGATTCGATCTTGTGCGTATATTCTCCAATTTTGTGGGCCAAGTTTTGAAAGAATTTCCTCTTCTTGGTCTTTACATTGTTTTTTCGGTTCTCTTCTAATATAAGGGGGCCGTTTTTATTCTAATTTTAGCTTTTTTATAGTAATTGTTTTTTCTAGGAGTGGGTTACTAGCTCGACGTGCTAACCCATATTTAAATAGTTCTTATGGGAGAACTTTCGGCACATGTTAGCTCACTAAATTAACGGGTGTTAACGTAGTTCCCCAGGTGATAGCACGAGAAGGTCGGTGTTTACAATTGAGATGAAGTTCAAGATAGAGATGATCACTGCAAATCTGGGATTACCAAGTTAAGGCCAATCAGTACCATTGCTTGGTATCCAACATCCCCTACATCACCCAAATTTAATAAGATATGAGGTAAATTAATAAAAAACCAAAAAAGCTAACAAAAGACGTTCCCAGAACAACTAAATCAAATATTCACTCCTATCCATTCTTTTGCAGATAAATGCAACAATTGCCACTTATATTCATTCAGTTATGGGCCAAGTTTTGTGGAGGCAAAATTGAATCACACGCTAAGTCGAGACCTTTTCACAATTTTTTGTTAAAGTTGTTCAATTTGTTTAGATTTTAATGCTCGAGAAAACGGAATTTTTGGAGTTTCTGTAAATATTGTTTAAAGCTGCCAAGTACGAGGTTTGATCTAAAGTTTCATGTACATATCTTTGTATGCTATCTTTATACATGCGGAGATCTTTGCTAATATACCTAAATGAGGTCTTTAACTATGGGATTTAAAAGTTTGCGCAGTCCTTTACGTATGATATAACTTCATCGCCTTGCTTCGGTTCTGGGAGTTTAGAGAGTTAGAACTTAAAGAGAAGTGGCGACAGGACTTTGCAATGAGGAAGTCCCTGTTTAACTCCACAATATTTTGACCGTCTCTAAATTCTACGGGCGATTGACTTCCACTCAGGTAATTCACTGTCGATCTCTTCAAATTTGTTGGCATTGTGGACTATAGGATGTTCTGGAAGAGGGTGTTATGGCTTACTATGTCAAAGTCTTTTAGCAGGTCATGCGCCACCAAAACCGTTCTTTCTCAAAGGTTCAAGCCTTGTGCGATTTGAATTGTTATGTCCTAAGAGGTTTAAAATCAACATGGAAAGTGGAGGCAATTGCCTTGCCAGGCTTTGATGTGTGGGCTTAACACATCGTCCAAGTATTGAAAGAAGCTTTTAAATGCCTCGATTTTCTTAAAAGTCGTATGATGTACTTCGCTCCTTCCGATCTTCTGAATATTTGTCATAAGTCTATTTTGGGTAATCGGTAAGATCTGTAAGGCCAAGTCTATTGATTCTCTGGAAGCCAACACCATTAGTTCACTGAAACATCGTCGAAATGTGTGATATGTTTCACTGTTCCATATATATAAAATTCCCCGAAAACAATCCAATTGGAACAAGGGGTACTTTTCTCAGATAGTAAGCTGCATCCGATTATATTTTTAGACTCATTAAAAGGGATCTACGGCTCCGAACGCCAAATATTTTAGCTAAAGAAGTTTTTCATAGCCTAATACTCAATAACCAAAGGCTAGCTGAGTTATGAGCTGAACCGACCTTTTTTTGAAAATTTATTTTTTCAAGTGGGTCCAGCCGGGGATCGAACTTGGCACCTCTGATATGCTAGGCAGATGACTAACCTGCTTTACCACGACGGTTCACTGTTCTATAGCTATTATAATTACATGTGAAGAAATTTGTGATCTTATTCCTAAAACGATATACTTGCACTTTAGTTACATCTCATTCATTTGAGGATATCGAAATCCTATCAAGGAATTGTTAGAAGGATCATGACGGAATCAAAAGAAAAAGATAAAAAAATAATTTTTTCATGGAATAGTTAAAAGAAGTCGTTAGAAGACAATACAAGATCACATATTGAAGTTAATGAATGTCGAGAGTAGGTAGAGGAAACTATAGATGATAGTCGATGGTCATGAACGGGATATGAAGGCGTCGTCAAATAACGGAATAGAACAAAAAGAATCAAACGCCATAAATGAAAAGAATTGTCGTGAAGCCCCATGAGTTATGTATAAAGACTTACTACTCCCAAACTCACTTTACTCTATTACTCTTCATTCTATATTTTCTCTTATTTCTAATTACTTATTTTATTTCAACTTTTGTTTTATCAAATATTTTACTTAACATTAATTATCATATATTTTATCATTACTAAATTATCAATTATTTTCTTTAAGTTTAAATTATCAAATATTTTCTAATTATAAATTCTTAAATTTTGTAGTTTTATAATACCGTTATTTTTATTTAAATAAGAAAAATTCAAAAATCATTAATCATTAAGAAAGTAAACTTTGTACCAATAACTTTGTAATCAATATTGAAAATAAATTAATATTTTTTAAAGGAAATTGTATAATATTTTCTTTTACTGGCGCAGTCGGGGTTTACGAACTCTACTTAATAATAAAAATTATTAAGTAAAATAAAAAAACAGTGAATTGTTTTTACACAAAATATTATGAAAAAGTAAATTTTTTCATATAAAAAAACAATTTTTGTGGGCAAAAGCTCAAAGTTTTGTAAAAAAAAGTGATAAAACTGTTTAAAAACTATTTATTACAAAGTGTTTTGGTGAAAAAAAATAATAATAAAATAATTAAAAAGCAACATATTGATTTGCAGATTTGTGAAAATTTCAAATCCCGTGAAGGGTATACTACATTAAATAGTATTAAAAATAACAACTACATGCCTTAAACTAAACAAAGATATAATAACCTTAATTAAACTTTAAAAGCATCAAATTTAAAAACATTTGCTGATTAAAAAGAAAAATGTGGTAAACAAATATATTTTCAAATCCCGAAATATTAAAACAAATAAATAACAGTCTCATTCCTCTATAAAAAAAATTTTGTTAAGACAATAACATCAAATCATTTCATATTAAAAATCATATTTCAAAGTAAAATTTAAATTGAGAAAAATAGAAATTGTATTATTTTATTTAGACCTAAAATTCGAAGGTCATAAATAAAACGAAATTACGACAAAACTACAAATTTAAATTATTAAAAAAATTTTTTCAACAAGAATAATAGTTTTAAAACTGGTTTTCTTAAAAAAAAATCTTTAATTCAACTTACATTAAAGATAACGGTAAATAAATATTTTAAATTAGTAATTGAGTAAAAATCAATTACAATAAAAAATTTAAAATAAAAAAAAAACAAACTTAATCATAAACTTAGTAACAATGATGTCAAAAACGTAATTTAACAAAAACAAAAAATTAAAAACTACTAAATTACTAACTAAACTACAATTACAAATAAATATATGTATATATATAAAAAAAAATATTTGACCTTGAAAAAATTTAAAGAAATTATCAAAATTCTTAGACAATAATAAAAAACTGATTTATTTAATAAAAGAAATATGCATAAAAAGAATAAAATATAGACAAAAAAAAAAAGAATTTATAATAAAAAGTAAAAACTTACAAAAAGAAAAAAAACTAAAAATATGATATAAAAACAAATCTATGCTAAATTCATAAAGAAGTTTTTAAATAAAAACTGGTTTTAAGGAAAAGAAACGCTTAAAAAAAACAATAACAAATAAGATTAATTGAAAGAGAAAATAACAACAATTAATTTTTGCAAAATTGCAACAAAGCGTACATGCATAAATTTAAACAAAAACAACAATTATTAGAGACGAAAATAAACATAATGAATAATTGAAAAATAATAACAAAATACTTAAATTAAAAATTACAACAAACACAATTTGCAAATTTACCCAAGAAAAAGGTAAAGCAAAATAGAACAAAATATTGAGAAGAAATTAAAAAAAAAAATCATCAAAAATTACAACAAAACTATTTATAATTCTACTAAAAATAAAACGTTTTGCTTTTACAAACAAAAAGAAAAAATAATTAACAACAAGTAAAAAGTAAAAACTTTACAATTTAAATCGGTGACAACAATCATCTTAAGCAATATATCAACATATCAACAGCCACAATGTTTTTACTCCAGCTTTTGGCAGACATTCCAAAATTTTCTGGAAAACCAGAAGAACTAGAGATTTTTATCAGAAATGTGGAAGCAATACGTCAGCGTGTTGAGGCAATGGATTTGGAATTATTCGACTTGAGAATTCGTAACAAAATTATTGACCAGGCGAATATTACACTGATAAACAACAATGACCCAACGAGTTGGGAGAACATTAAGGTAGTTTTAAAAATTAATTTTAATATTGCAGATAGTTTAGAGAATATTATAAATAAAATCAAGACAGCAGATTTAAAAAGTTCTGTTAATCAATTTTATGAATATATGGAATCATTAAAAACAAAGTTAAATTTAAAAACTAGAATTGATAGTGAGAATGAACAATGGTTTAGTTGTACAAATAATGAAAAAATGGTTTTGAAAATTTTTATAAATAAATTGCCTAATGAGCCTAAATTAATTCTTCAGTCTAGAAATCCTTCAACTATGCTTAACGCAAAAGAAATCCTAATAGAAACTGATTACTTCTACTTCCATAAATTACAAAGCTCACAATTTCTGCAAGCTCCTCAGTCCAAAGGCTATAGAAATTTTTCTAACGACAATGCAAACAATTTGCAAAATTCTTACAATCAATATCGTAATTTTAATAGAAATAATTCTGCAAATAATGTAGAAAATAGATATTTTCAGAACAGTAGTAATTTTCAAGGAAATTTTGACAATAATGCAAATCATAATCACATTAATAATAATAGATATAATAATCGTTATTTTAATAATAATAGAAGTTTTAATGATAAAAATAATCACGGTAATAACAGTGGTAATTTCAGAAACGAAAATTTTTATAATAGATCTTTCAATGAAAGAAATAATAGCCCAAATTTAAGAAGCCAACATTTAAATAGAAATTCTAATTATTGTAATAATAGTGGAAATTTTAGTAATAGAAATTTAAATAGAAACCTTTGTGAAACTTGTAGCGATCAGACATATAGTAATAAAAACATTCCCACACCTATGGACGTAGATAATATTGAGATGTCAAATTTTCATTTACAGGACGAAAAAACTTACCCTGTATAGTTGTAAAGACAAAATCTATGCCGATAAAGTTACTTATAGATACAGGATCTGGCACTTCTCTTATTAGAAGAGGATTATTTCACGAATCCTTTCAATCAAAATTAAAATCTCCTATTACACTGAATACTATTTGCTCCAAAACTGTCACAACAACTAAAATCACAATTCCATTTTTCAAAGAATTTAATTTGTCTAATAGCAAAATAGAAATGTTAGAAACAGAAATATCGAATGAATTTGATGGAATAATAGGTTGTAACATTTTGAAACCGTTGGGTGCTAAAATAGATTTAAAAGAAAACCTATTAATTACTGATAATGCAAACATACCATTAATTTTTGATTATTCTCAACAACAATTTACCGATGATGATATTTCGTACTTTAATAAAATAATTATAGATATAAATTTTAATGAGCCTCGAATGGACTATTTAAATGAAAAATTAAAAACCGAAAATTTAAATAATGAGGAAATCAAAGAGCTTTCAAAATTAATTAGAGAATTTAACCAAATTTTTTATATCGAAGGTGAAAATCTGTCTTCTGTGGGCAAATATAAACATAGAATTCCCACCAAAAATGATATTCCTGTCTACAGTAGAACATATCGATTTCCACAAATTCATACTACTGAAGTTGAAAAACAAATAAAAGAAATGTTAAGCGCAGGTATTATAACAAAATCATGTAGCCCATATAATGCCCCTATTTGGATAGTTCCCAAAAAAATTGATAACTCTGGTGAACAAAAATGGAGAGTTGTAGTAGACTATAGGAGATTAAACGATGTAACAATTGAAGATAAATTTCCAATTCCTAATATGGAAGACCTTTTTGCAAAGTTAGGAAATTCTCAATATTTTAGCACAATTGATTTGGCAAAAGGATTTCAGCATAAAACTGCATTTTCTACTCCTACTGGACATTTTGAATTTACTCGAATGCCATTTGGGTTAAAGAATGCGCCTGCATCTTTTCAAAGGATGATGAATGAGGTGCTTCATGATTTCATAAACAACATTTGCGTTGTATATTTAGATGACATATTAGTGTTTTCTACTTCTCTTCAGGAACATATAGTTTCCTTAAAGAAAATTTTCAAAAGATTGTCTGATTATAATCTCAAAGTCCAAGTTGACAAGTGTAGTTTTTTTAAACGAGAATCCGAATATTTAGGACACTTGATTACTCTTGATGGCATAAGACCAAATCCCGAAAAAATTAAAGTAATTGAAAAGATTCCATTACCAAAAACTATGAAGGAAATTAGGTCATTTTTAGGCATATCTGGTTTTTATAGAAAATTTATCAAAGATTATAGCCATATAGCTCTTCCAATGATTACATACTTAAAAAAAGATTCAAAAATAGATATAAACAATCAGAACTACATTGATTCCTTTAACAAATTAAAGAAAATTTTATGTACAAATCCCGTTTTGGCATATCCCAAATTTGATGCACTGTTTGTTTTGACTACCGATGCGAGTAATGGAGCTCTGGGAGCAGTTCTTTCGCAAAACGGCCATCCTATATCCTATGCATCTCGAACACTAAACAACCATGAGTTAAATTATAGTGCCATCGAAAAGGAGTTATTGGCAATTGTTTGGTCAGTTAAGTATTTTAGACCTTATTTATTTGGAAGAAAGTTCAAAATTCAAACCGATCACAGGCCTTTAATATGGCTTAATTCCTTAAAGGAACCAAATGTTAAGTTGCAAAGATGGAAAATACAGTTAAATGAATATGATTTTGATATAGAATATATCAAAGGAAAAACTAACAAAGTAGCTGATTTTCTTAGTCGTTTAGAAGTAAATATTTTAGAACAAGATAATGAAAATCCTTCTTCAGATTTAGCCACAATTCATAGTGGTGAGGAAAATTTAAATGACCACATTTTCTTTTCAGAGTCCCCTATAAATATATATAAAAATCAAATAGTAATTATTTTAGGAAACAGTTTTAAATACGAAAAGGAAACACTATTTAATAAAAATTTTAGACACACTATTACAATAAAAAGCTATTTTGAAGAAAAAATATTAGAATTTTTGAAAATAATACTTCCCATCAAAGGAACTGTTGGAATTTTCTGTAGCAACTTTGATATATATAAAAATTTACAACAAACTTTAATTCATTATTTTTGTAATGTTTCTAATATGAAATTTGTACGGTGTTCTAAATTTATAAAAGATGTTTTAGATAAAGAAAAGCTGCTTAGCATACTGGAGAAATTTCATAATGATAAAAATCACAGGGGTATAGAGGAAACATTTTCAGAATTGAAAAATATTATATATTATCCAAACTTAAAGAAGGAAATACATAAGTTTATTAATAATTGTCTTTTATGCAATATGTGCAAGTATGATAGGTTACCAACAAAAATTAAATTTTGTGTTACAGAAACACCTCAAAAATCGAACGAAATATTACAAATGGATATATGGTTCCTTAACAAAAATACAACATTTTTGACATGTATAGATAAGCTCACAAAACATGTATCTGTACACTATTTGAGTGATAAAAATTCGTTATCTATAGTCGAAAAAATAAGAGAAAGATTTGCTATTTTAGGAAAACCAAATAAAATTGTAGCTGATAATGAATTTAATACTGCACTTATTAGAGACTTTCTAAGATCAGAGGATATAGAATATCATTTTACATCTCCAAATACGCATACGGGAAATTCTGACGTTGAACGATTTCACCTTACTCTTAATGAACATATACGATTATTTAAATTGCAGCAAGGTAATAAAGACTTAGATGATAAATCTATAGTATATAAATCGGTAGAAATTTATAATGATACAATCCATAGTACAACGGGCGCTAAACCTAATGAATTGTTGCACAATAAAGTTGATAAATCAGTTTGGGAAAAATTACATAACACTGTACATGAGAAGAAAGTTAAAAGAATTGAGAAAATTAATGATGGCAGGGAAAATTGTCCTGATTATAGAGAAAGGGAACTAGTCAGAAATTTAGGATTTAATAACTTAAAGCAAAAACCAAAGTATATTATAAAACAAGTTATGGAAAAGAAAAATACTCATTTTTTGGATGAAAAAGGATGCAAACGTGATAGGCAAGTTATTAAGAGAAACTTTAAATACCAAGATGAAATACCAGACGTACAATTTGAGAGAAAATTAACTGGAAGAAATTATTCCAAAACAAAAAACTAACTTGATTAACCAAAATTGTTCATTGTCATTATCTTATACTAAATTTACAAATAAAAATTAAGTTTATACTTTTTATTAAATGTTTTAATATCAAAATAAATTTCTGTAAATATAAATTATGTGCTTAAAAAAAAAAAAAAAAAATTTTTAATAAATATAAATAACAGTTATAATATAGAAATCAAATAAAACTCAAATCAATATGAAAAGAAAATATTATAATATTAATTTTAGAAATTAAAATAATAAAAAACAAATATTTTAAAATGTATATAACTACATAGATATAAGACCAAATTTTGTAAATACATTCCAGGAGTAATGTAGTATCAAAGGGTGGGGGAGTTATGTATAAAGACTTACTACTCCCAAACTCACTTTACTCTATTACTCTTCATTCTATATTTTCTCTTATTTCTAATTACTTATTTTATTTCAACTTTTGTTTTATCAAATATTTTACTTAACATTAATTATCATATATTTTATCATTACTAAATTATCAATTATTTTCTTTAAGTTTAAATTATCAAATATTTTCTAATTATAAATTCTTAAATTTTGTAGTTTTATAATACCGTTATTTTTATTTAAATAAGAAAAATTCAAAAATCATTAATCATTAAGAAAGTAAACTTTGTACCAATAACTTTGTAATCAATATTGAAAATAAATTAATATTTTTTAAAGGAAATTGTATAATATTTTCTTTTACTCATGGAAGCCCAGAAAATAGGCCAGGAAAGAGTAAAAGAGGAGGTAATGAAAACTTTAGAGGATCATGTCCGATTTAGAAACTGGGGAACAAGAGAAGATTCTAAAATGTAATTAAATACAATTCAAAAACGCGAATTTCAGCGGAAGGTAGCGACCGAAGAAGGTCTAAATTAAACCGTCAAAGGAAGATACAAGAGAGAAGATCGACATTATAGAAAACAACAAAAGACAGTAGATAGAAAGTCATCAAAAATCAAGAATATACTAAGGAAAGGGAAATAGGAAAGCTTTATCGAGGAATGTAATGACAATATATTCAACTAAAAGCTTCAAAAGTAGAAGAAAAGAGTTGACGAGAGAAGTCAGGGAAAGACAACAGCTTTGCCAACGAAAAGTTGCGAAAGTCGTGGGATGACAACAAATCATGTGGAATCAATTATGAAAACGAAGTCGAGTGAACCAAAAGGGCTTTTATAGAAGAACAAAAATCTAGGGAAGTCAACAAAAGGTGATGCAAAATCACAGAAAGTAATGAAATATAAACCAAAGGGCGGTAATAAAGCAAAAGGAAAGGCAAGAGGATATAAGGAAAAGTAAAAATTCAGAAAAAAAGTACGGAAACGCTAATAGATGCTAAGAATTTTAATGAAATGAATTTTAAGAAGATTGGAAGGCAAATTAAGTTCATTTGGCTTCATTTGTCTTCCAATCTTCTTCGGACAATTAAGGTAAAAGAAGTTTAAAAGTCGGAGAAATGTAAGGAAGAACAAAAATAACAATTGGGATAAAGTTTATCGGAAAAGACAAAGTGTGGAAAGAAAGCGAATGAATCTCATAAAAGGTGAAGGAAGATGTATAAAGGTGGTAATAGCCGGAGCAAGGCAAATCTATTAAGAAGAAAGAGGTTAAGACAGAGGAAGGTAAAATAGATAAAAAATGGGAGTGAAAGGCAGGAGATGAATAATGATGAAACAGGAGATGAATAATGATAACGTAAGTGGATCTGAAGGCAAGAAATGCAAAAGAAATTAATAGAAAATAAAGAAGGAAAGAAATATGTATTCGAAGTAAAGCAAAGCTAATGAAAAAAGACAAAGACGTATAAACGAATAACGCTTAAAAACTCGGAAGGTAAAAAATTAGAAAGGAAGTCCAAAAAGAGAATTTGAGCAAAGAATGCAAAATTATGCAGAAGAGGAAGATAAAAGTTGATTGTACGTAAAACAAGTCAAAAGAAGAATTAACATGGAATGGAAATTGAGGCGGAAGAGAGCAAGTTGATGTGGAGTAAAGATAAGACACAGGATGCAAAACAAGTTAAAAGAAGAATAAACAGTTTAGGAAAGTTACAGTGGAAGAAGGCAAGTCGATGTGATGCAAAGATAAGCCAAAGGATGTACGAGTGTCTAGGGTAATAAAAAATGTGGCGTAAGACAAATAACGGTAAAAGAAGGTAGAAGGAAAATAACGGCAGAGGAAGTTAAAGAATCAAACAGGAAGGAAGAAAAATTCGAATGCAATGCAAAAAAGGAGATGAAAGCAACTGGAAAGTGGAAAGCGGCAAATGCGATAATAATATGAGGAAATTAGATAAATGAAGTAGAATCAAAGAAGTATAGAAATATGTTCTGCTCAAACGAAGTAAGTTTTAAGTAAAAGGAGAACTAATAAAGGTAAAGGAAGACAAAAGTAGGCAAATTGATCGAAAAAACTAACAGAAGTACAATATAAGGATATACGAGGTCTGCTAAAAAAATTAGGTAAATTTTCAAATTTCGCGGGCTACGTACATTCGATTATCGATTTTTGTATTTTGTTATGTTGGTACATTCGTATGTAGTTTATTTGTGAGAGGTATAAATGTTAGAAGCGTTTTGCATGTTTTTGTTCCAAAATTAATAAATTTTGACCAAAAAACCGGCTCATGCGCAAAGCTCAGGAATTCTTGACTGACGTCAACGGCTATCCAGATTTGCTTAAAAGGGTCATAACTGGTGACGAATTATGGGTATATGGTATATTATTTTTTAAATAGATCTCTTATGACCCGACCGCTTATGACATTTCGCATTTCTCTCTATAATTTACCCATTTCAAACCTCATCCCACTGTAGCACCACAAATCTCTGTTAACATTATTAAGTAGATGATTTACTTAGATATCAAGATAAACATGCTAAACACTCTCAGAACTACTACTCCCTAAATGCAACAGCTTCTTCAACCAAAAGCATTTTGAATGATTACACTCACACGATTTTTAAGCAAACAAATGTTTATTTATCTGTTTGATTCTTCAAGATTTCAAAATAAAACAAGCAAGAAAAGCTATAGTCGGTCAAGCCCGACTATATGATACCCTTCACTGCTAAGGTCAAATATGGACCAACAATTTAACAAGTTTTCCTAATGTCTTAGAGACATACATACATATACTATGAGTTATTTTTTCAAAATTTATGTCATTTCCGGCTAAAGGCCTCATATGGGAGCTAGGGTCAATTGTGGACCAATTGTTACCAAACTTTGGTTATGGGTTTATATATACAAAATATTTATCTTTGCATAGTTTTTGATAATCAAATGTGTTTATCTTTAGAGTTATAAACGTTTTTGTGCTTTAATGTGTACATAAATGTCTTTTAAGAATGTCTCTTGTATGGGAGGTATGGTCAAATATGGGCTGATTCCTGCAAGGTAATCATAGGTAATATTTCTGCTGAATATTATTAAAATACAAGTCAATTTGTGACTGTAAAGGAGCAAAAACTCTATTCCGGGAAGGCATCCCTATGGGAGGTACCCGAAATAATAATCCGATTTTGCTCAAAAAGTATAGGAATCGTCCTTAATATGAGCCTATGCCAAATTTCATCAAATTATCTTTAAAATTACGACCTGTACAATGAGCTTACATGGATAATCGACCAGCCAGATAGCCGGACGGACGTCGTTAAAACAACTCAGGGAGTGATTCTAAGCCGATTGGTATACTAAAAGGTGGTTCTCAGACCAATATTTCTATGCATTACAAACATCAGCACAAAACCAATATACCCCTTCCACCTATGGTGGTGAAGGGTAGGTGAATTGAATTGAAGATACTAAACAACTCAAAAAATGTTACAACAAATTATAGTAGAAAACGATCATGATTTTGAGTGAAAAGTATTGCGTTTTTTTTTCTTTGTGTTGAACATTTTTCAATTTGTAGCTTTTTCATTTCATTTGAGTTTTCATCGATAAAATGGTTTATTCATTGGCAATTTTTGTTTATTTGTTTAAGATGTTTTTCTTTTTTGTTGTTAATTTTCTTTTAGTTGTTCTTGTGTGTTTTTGTGTTTTTTGTGTAGTCAGTAATAGATCATCGCATTTAATTGACTTTTAATGTGAAATAAACAAACTCTTCACTTTATGATGGAATATTTTACAATGTACTTAAATTTTTTTTTTTTTGGAAAAAAGTGGGAGTAGAAACACTGTTTTGTTATATTAAGATATCATCTTTGTGTGTTTTTTCTTTTTATTCTGATATAATTTAAATATTTGTTTAATGATAATTAGGGGGTTTAGGCTGGATCAACATCATCATGATGTTAAGATGTTATAATTTTCACAAGTTGTCAAGATTTGAAATATATAAAAAGGTGAGATTCTGCATGTTATCTTTAAATTTTTTGAGTTTTAGTTGAAATGTGGGAAAACGTGGAGATTTTTTTAGAGTAACTATCAAAAACTTGATGGACAGCACTCAACAGAGACTTCAAGCGACTTGAGCAATAATTCATTAGTTTTATTTGTCCTAAGCAACTTAATAGCATCGAAAGTATCTACAGTAATCTCTGCCTAGCTGCTGCCTGCGGTCTCTACTTCTTCTCTCCATAATTCTCTGTTTCCATGTCATAAATTCAAACAGTAGCCATAAATAGGGCGCAATTTGTTTGGTTTTTTTCACCTAATAACTCTATTAAATTTTAATAAATTCTACAAAAAAAAAAAAAAAAAAAAATCTCGTAGAAAAAGTTGAAAACTGTTTCTTTTCATCTTTGAAAATAATTATGTCAGGAAAACGTTTGTTCACACTAACAATTGCTCATAAAAGTTTTATGAGGCTCACGACCACAAAAAAAAATTGTAAATGCGAACCGCTGGCTCTTTTTGATCCATGAAAACATTTGTAGAAATTCCAGCCACCGCCACTTGTCTGAAAATCTGCAGTTTCTTTTTATACCCTTCACTACCATAGGTGGAAAAGGTATTATAAGTTTGTGCTGATGTATGTTACGCATAGAAATATTTGTCTTAGACCCACCTTTTAGTATACCAATTGGCTTAAATTCACTTGATCATGTTTTTTGATAGTGGGACTGTTGAAATTCTTCAAAATCGGTCCATTATTTATGGTACCTCCCACTTCCCGGAATTGATATATTGGCCACAAATATCAATATTTTTTCATGAAATACTGCTTATGTAAACTAAAATCACTGTACCAAATTTCGTTGAAATTAAATGAGACAAAAATCTCTAAATCTAAAGATAATACAAATTTTGAGTTTGTTTTTTGCATACATAATTTTTGTATAAATTGTAATCAATTTGGCAAATTTCGATATAAGCAGTCCATTTTTGACCCTAGCTGTCATATAAGTCCAAATGACGGAAGCAGCTTAAATGTATAAGTTTTGAGAAAATGTTTGTATAATGTCAGAAGTACCTGGTTGACCGAGCCTTGTTCGGAGCTTTATGATAAGCATTTTGAGGCAAACTTTAAAGTTTTTATATATTTTATTTTATAAAGTACTAAAATAAATTTAGAGGAAAGACATTGTACAAATATTCAGTTAATTTTGAATTATTTTATTTATTTTGTCCGAACAACGCATAGTTTGCATAGTTTACAGTTCAACTCATTTTAATAATTTTGGAAATTGGTCATACCAACAGAAACCTCCGTCGACTCATGCGCAACAACTTTGCTAAAACAAATTTGGTGGCGCCACCTGTCGAAATTTATTCATACCAACTAAGAAACCTTCGTCGGCTCATGTGCAACAACTTTGCTAAAGATTGTAGTATGATTTAATGTACAGCTTACGATTAAACTGACTTTGAGTAAGTTTCAGTAGCGCCATCTGTCGGAAATTATTCATACCAACTAAAAAGCATTCACCGGCTCATGCGCTACAACTTTGCTAAAGATCATAGCATGATCAAATGTACAGTTTACGATTTTATTATTTTTTAGTAATTTTCAATGGCGCCATCTGTCAGTTATTAAAACCAAAAAAGTACCAAATACGTGTTTAGTGTTTCTTTCACATCTATTGATTGCAGTACAAAGTTTCTTTCTATATATTTTAGTTTAAAATATAAGAGTGGGTTAAAAAGGTACCAAAAAACTATTTTCACCCTTTTTTACCCCGTATCGAACATAGTTTCAAAAAAGTACCAAACACCTGTCCGCTTATTTTCATAGCTGTTTAAAACGTAATTTTAATTTTGTTTCCATACCTATTACTATAGGAGATATAAAGTATTCGATTTTTCCCCTTTTTACCCGTTTTTACCCTCTTAGAGGCAAAGGTTCCAAAAGTACCTTCTTCTTCGACCTATACATCCAAAAAGATATATATATAGATATATATATATATACATACAATTATTGCTCGTTTAAGAATATAAGATTTAGCAAATATTTGTCATTACCCAGCAAAACTTTGGTAATGGCAAGTACTCTGATAACTGGTTACCTTGTAACGACTACAACATACCATCCGAATAAATAATAAGTTATTACAGAAGTACTTATTTGTAATTAAAATGGTAATTTAAACTGAATGGCCCCGGTTCAAATCCCACCAAGGGCAACAATTTTTTTTAGTTTTTTTTTTTTATTAAAAGAGTCTTTTTAAATGATTTTTGAATTTTAAGAACTTAAATATTATCTTCTGTAAAAAAAATTTGTAAAACTAACTCACGTTAATGAAAAAATACCATCATGAGTCAATTTTGATTATGTAGGGGATGTTGAATACCAAACACGATTCTAATTGGTCTTAACTTGGTAAGCCCAACTTATCTGGGTCATCCTTCATCTCAACTGTGGACACACAGTATCACCCGGGGAGCTATTCTAATACCCATTAATATTGGAAGTTAACATGTTCCGAGAGTTGTCCCATTAGATCGATAAAAATGGGTTAGGATTACGGGCTAGTAACCCTCTCTTGAAAAAAAATACAATGAAGAGGATAAAATTAGAATTGAAATGTCCCACTACCTAATGTTAGAGGAGGATGTCCGAAACTTCGATAGAAAGACCAAGTAGAGGAACATTTTTCAAAGCTTGGCCTATAAAATTGGAGAATATTCGCACAAGATCGAAATCCATGGAATTCTAAAATATGCTCGGACTTTGACCTTAACAGGTTGTAACATTTAAGTAAGTAAGAGTCAATCTTATGTAAAAACTTATACAAAAAAGAAGATTTAAATTGTTTAAGTTTTAAAATAATTTTAAAAAAGTTTTAAAATAATTACAAAAAATCATATAAAAATATTTTTCCAAAAATTACAACAAAGCAAAAAAAAAGCAGGGAAAAACAAAGTTATTTTCACATGGTTTTGGATCTAAAAATAAAAATTGTTTATATTAATTATAAGCTGCTAAATTTTCAACATATGAAGTAGCTCAGTGGAAGAGTCTCTGCCTAGCAGTCGGAGGGTCTGGGTTCGAGCCACCATGGGATCATAAAAAAAAATTTTGTATTTATTTAAAAATATATGTTTTTAATAAAACAACAACAAAAAAGTTGTTGCTGTTGTTGTTGTTGCTTTCAAATTGCTTACCCAAGTCATTACTTTTCTGCAATTGGTAAGTACTTGCCTCCAATGACATCCCCATGTTAATGTAATGACTTAAACAGCGAATGAGTAAGTAGTTCGTGTTCAATAGTTTAACTGTTTAACTCATTATTTGGTAATGAAAAGTTTTACTGGGTATATAGGAAAAATAACACCTTTGACCTTAGTGGTGAAGGGTATCGTATGGTCGGGCTTGGCCGACTATAGAAATTTCTTACTTGTTTCTTTTAAAAATAAACTTTAACACACAAAATGAGAAAAAGTTTAGAAAAAGTTAATGGCTTGTAACTTCTATATGTTTTTTTGGACGATACGAGGGTTACTATTTATGTTTATTATTTTTCGAAAATAATGATAATCATTCCTTTAAAATATTTGTCATAACAGTTTTTCCTTTCTCTTTCTTCTATTTGTTGGATTTAGCTTGTCTTGGAATACCCACAAGGTCGATTGCTGTTTTATTTCTGACTCAGAGGCTTATATCCATAGTTCGTCGCTTGCCACGACTTCACACACGCCTTTGAAAGCTCTACGGTCAAACTTTTTAATCATTATTCATACCAAATATATCTACATATGTTCACCGAAATATAAGTAGTGCCCCTCGTATTTATGGAATTTTTCTGGCTGTCTGTATAAGATTTTAAAAGTTAAAAATGTTGGTTTTGATCGATTAAAAATACTCTTCCAACAATTTTATAATTTGCAGAAATTGTAGTACTTTCCCTAAAAGGAAAAAGTTAATTTGAAGATAGAAGACAAAATTAGATCGTTAAGGCAAAAATGGGCGAAGAAATGCAAATTAAAATGATGCAAATCAAAGGAGAGTATTTATGCGAGAGCGATTTATGGTAAAGAAAGTCAAAGAATGAATGAGAAAGTCAAAGAAAAAAACAGAGAATAGGAAAAGCGAAATAAGTGAAATGAATGCTACAAAATATAATCTAATAGAAGTCGAAGCTAGTTCTTTGAAGATTAGTACAGAAATCAAAGCTTGTGACGCTGTAGGTGGCGAAGTGTCTGTAGATAGTCTTACCGGAGCCGAACCTGAACGGAACGATGCTGGAATGTAATGTGCATGCTCCTACATTTGCGTGCTGTGACCGTTCAATTTTTGACGTGATATGTTTGTGACGGCAATTCACTTAATACCGGTGAGCACGCACTGAATAAAGACGTTGGCTTACAGTGAAGTTCAAAAATATCCAGCAAAACCTCAAGTGATGATTCTGGAATCATATTAGGCATATGTTTTGGTGACTGGTTTCATAGCTGATCTGAGACGACAAAGAAAGAAGAAAAGGGAAAAACAAAAAGAATTAGTGTTGTTGGATTGAAAAACTCAGTCTTTTAAGCAAATATTGTGTAACATACCTTAGGGATTTTCAAAATAATTTATTTTGCAAAAAGTTTATTAAAATTTGAAATCTAAGCATGTCCATTTGTTTGTCAAAACATTTAGATTAAATACTTTTTTTTCTATCAGGGAACTTTTGAGAAATACCTAAGTTACAATGTAGTGAACTTTTTGTCTTATATTATTTAGATTATCGTAAAACTATGCTACACAAATGTTTGTGAAATATTTTACATTTCGATCGATATCGAGTGCTGCAATTTGGCCCCAGATTAAGTCCGCACGACTGCTACTCTAACTCGTTTATCCGATCCATAGTAAAAGTGTTCTATACTGCTTAGTCTTCCTCCACTAGGGAGATGAGTCCTTGTGTTATTCCATCCACTGGTCAATCGACTACAAAGGAATTTGCTCTATAAGAAAAACGTATATTTCGCTAAGATATTCACAAGTTTTTAAATTCTCATTCTTGAAGAGGCTTGATCTTAAATTAAATAAAAACGAATGGCAAATATTCCTGTGCTCGCTTTTGGCAATTTTTTTTATGTAAAGATAAATCGAGTACGACGAATTCAATGGTGCTAACCGTTTTTTTAGGTTAGCTCTAGTTTTCGAGATACAGCATTTTAAAAAAATGGAGGAGGTTGCGCAATAAATATTCGCGTTACTCGAAAACTGTTCATTTTCCGAACTAAGTGAAAACCGTGAAGTGAAATTCGTAAACAAAATTATCTTTTAGAAACACTAATTATTTTTTTTAATCTGAGCAGCCGTTTTAGAAATAATTATTTTTTGGTTTGCAAAAAAAAAAAAAAAAAATTTTAATATTTTTTTTTGTTTGCAAAAAAATATTTTAAATATTTTTTTTTTTGTTTGCAAAAAAAATATTTTTTTTGATAAATCACAAATATTTCCATTTAAAGAAATTCATTAAAAATTTCATAATCAAGTTATGCAGTTATTATTAACACACGCTTATAGGAATTTTTAATGAATTTTTGAAAATGGAAAATTTTTGTGATTTTTTTAAAAAAATATTTTTTTTGCAAACAAAAAAATTTATTTCCAAAACGATGGCTCGGATTAAAAATAAATAATTTGTGTTTTTGAAAGATAATTTTGTTCCCGAATTTCGATTTTTTACTTAGTTCATGGAAATAAATAGTTCTCGAGTTATGCGAACATTTATTTTGCAACCTCCTCCATTTTTTAAATAACGCTATATCTCGAAAACTAAAACTAACCTAAAAAACGGATAGCACCGCTGAATTCAGTGTATTGGAATTATCTTTCTCAATATGTCTCCCTTTTGTCGATTTTTTCAACCAGCACAGTGTAAACAGTCATCGATTTATGTTTAAGACTCCGGAACAACAATGCTTACTTACTTACTTACTTACTTAAATGGCCTGTAATTACAACCTGTTTAGGTCAAAGGCCGAGCATATTTTAGAATTCCAAGCACCTCTATCTTGTGCACATATTCTCCAATTTCGTATATCAAGTTTCAAAAGATTTTCTTCTACTTGGTCTTTCCATCGAAGTTTTGGACGCCCTCTTCTACGCGTTCCCTCTGGATCATTATCGAAGACTTTTCTTGCCGGAGTATTTTCATCCATTCGCACAACATGTCCTAGCCAATGCAGACGCTGTTGCTTAATGCGTTTTACTATGTCTATGTCAGCGTATAACTCATACAGCTTATGGTTCATTCGATGTCGATACTCATTGTTGACGCAGACTGGTCCAAAGATTCTTCGTAGAATTTTCCTCTCAAATACTTCAAGGATAGCTTCATCTGTCTGTGCAAGTACCCATGATTCAGCACCATACAATAACACGGGTAGTATGAGCGTTTTATAGAGCGTGATTTTAGTTCTCACAGAGAGGACTTTATTCTTAGCTGTTTGCTTAGTCCAAAATAGCATCGATTGGCAAGTATGATTCTACGTTTGATTTCGAAGCTTATATCGTTGTTGATGTTCACAGCGGTACCAAGGTATACAAATTCTTTTACAACCTCGAAGCTATAGTTCTCAACGGACACATGTGATCCAATTCTAGTGGTCTGTCTGCCTGTAGAAACCATCAGTTTTGTTTTTGATTCATTTACAGCTAGACCCATTTTGTTTGATTCCTTCTCGATATTGGAAAAGGCGGCAGTTACTTCGCGTAGAGTGCGTCCTATAATATCAATGTCATCGGCAAACGCGAATAGCATATGTTTTCTATTGAAAATTGTTCCTGTTGTATTAACTGCTGAATCTCGCAACATTTTCTCTAACGCAATATTGAAGAGGTCACAAGATGAACTGTCACCTTGCCTGAATCCCCGTTTAGTTATGAAGGACTCTGATAGGTTCTTACATATCTTAACAGATGATGTTGTAATGGGTGTTTTTTTTAGAGGTATAGAACTTCGAATTGAAATAAAACACAAGAAAATCGTTTTAATGTCCATCAATTTGGCTTTATTGGAAGGATAATTTAATGCCATTAATGTTTAAATATGATTTCGGGCATGTGGCCGCCGCGGCTGGCTCGAATAAAGCCAATTCTACAGGTCCAATTTTCAACTACTTTTTCGAGCATATGGGGCCGTATGTTGGCAATAACGCCACGAATGTTGGCTTCCAAGTCCCCTAACGTTTCTGGTTTGTTGGCGTAGACGAGCGACTTCACAGCTCAAGGGTCTCATGTGGATTCTCTTCACTCCAAATGCGGCAAACCAAAAATGAGCCTCATCACTGAACAAAATTTTGCGATGAAAATCAGCATCGAGATCAATCTCATTTTCGGCCCATACACCAAAATCACGATGCATTGCATGGTCTCGCGGCTTTAATTCTTGCACAAGCTGGATCTTGTAAGGTCGCAAGCCAAGATCTTTGCGCAAAATCTTCCATAAAGTTGATGGACAAAGCTCCAATTGCTGTGCACGGTGGCGAATCGATTCATTCGGGTCCTCTTCAACACTTTGCTCTACAGCGGCAATTGTTTCTTCGGTGCGCACTGTTCGACGTCGCTGCGGATGCGTATTATCACATAGAGTAAACGTAGTGCGAAAACGATCCATGGTTAACCGAATTAATTGCTCTGATGGACGATTATGTCGACCATAAAATGGACGGAGCTTGTGGTAAACTTCGCGAACTGAACCATTATTTTCGAAATAAATTTGCACGATTTGCAAGCGTTGTTCTTTTGTCAACCTGTTCATGATGAAATGGCAAACCAAACTAAATATTAATCACTTGACAGCTGACAAAATGGCCGCCAGTTAAAAAAGTGATGCCAACTTAAAGTTCTATACCTCAATAAAAAACACCCGATATTAGTTAGTGTCATCCTGCATAACTTTATTAGCTTCGTAAGGATGCCGAACTCAGACATTGTTTCAAACACCTTCGGGCTGTCAAAAGCAGCTTTGTAGTCAACAAAGAGATGATACGTGTCGATTTGTTTCTCCTGGGTCTTCTCTAGGATTTGACGTAGAGTAAAGATCTGGTCAGTGGTTGATTTACCTAGTCTTAAACCACATTGGTATGTCCCAATTATTTCGTTTACTTTGGGCTTTAGCCTTTCACACAGTATGGTCGATAAAGTCTTATATGCAATTGAGAAGAGGCTTACCCCTCTATAATTTGCACATACAGTTTTATCTCCTTTTTTGTGGACTGGACAAAGGACACTGAGATTCCAATCGTCCGGCATGCGTTCTTCTGACCATATGTATTCTATGTGCCGGGACATATACTTTATTAGCTCATCACCTCCAGCCTTAAAAAGCTCTGCTGGCAAACCATCGGCACCAGCAGCGGAACAACAATGAGGTTAAGATAAAAACCATATGAAGACAAATGGAAGCAGGGGAAAGCGATTTAAGGAAAAAAGTGAAGGCAGTCCGAAAAAGTTAATGGAGGCTAATTGATGTATAAAAATAAGAAAATGTAAGAAAAACATAGAAGCAAATTGAAGGTTAAAAAGGCGGAGGAAGGGAACGGTTAACGCAGGAAATTGATAAAAGGCTATACAATTTATTGAAGCTAGGTCAAAAGAATTAAACAAAACCGGGATTAAACAAATAAAACACCTACAAAATTCATTTTAAATACTCGTATTTATAAAAAATCTTTTGGCTAGTACTTCCCCTGAAATCTTAAACAAATATTTTTTCGAAAATCTCCACATATCTTTCTTTCAGTGTTAAAACATTTACAATGTGTGTTTCCCATGGAATTTTTATATCACTTTTGAAATAAAAATTAAAAGCCAATATAGGCGAAGAAAAACCTGGCAATAACAATTTAATGGCAATTAAATTCTACAATTTTCTCCAAAGTATTAGAAGATACAACCAAGCACTTACTCACTTCCAGAGTCTTGCGAAAAAAGCTTCTGGAAAAATGTATGGGCCGATAATGAATTTACGAAACCACCATCTAAGAAGTATTTAAGTATTTTCGCAATTTATTTACTCACTATCATAATTTTATGATGTTTATTCTCATGAAACAATAACAAAAACCAAAAACAAAAAATGAAGACATAAAAATTTATTAATAAATTTTAATGCGTAAATTAATTTCAGCAAAAAAAAAATTTTAAATAGTAAAAAAATATTACACAAATATTTTAAAATGAACACAAACAAGCCTTTGCCTTTTTTTGATATTTAATATCGAAGAGTGAAAAACAGAAGAAGCAGCCAAATCGTAATAAATAACCCCAACATTGAAAAAATATGACTTCTTAAAAATTTTAATGATCTTTTTTCCTTTTATTTGATTTCTTATGGAAAAATAAAGTCTGTTTAGAGTTTTATGGAGATGATGATTTCTTGGGCTTTTTTTCATTTTGTTGGTATCTCAGTTTTAATGATTTAATTTCACAACCTTGTTGCTGTGGTTTTTATTATTTTTCTCTAATAAAATTGATTTATATTTTATTGAATACTTTTAATACCTTTCAGCAGCAACAGTCAGCGGTATTTCACTACAATTGTTTTATATTTATATGAATATGAACTAAATTCCCACAACAACCCGCCAACATTCGACCACCCGACCCTAACCAAAGAAAAAAAAAATTAACAAAACTCTTGGAATTACATGACCTATCTTAATACCCAACAACTTCTTCCTCTCGCTTTAGTACCCACTTCTTACCACCACTACTCGTCTTCATCTTCCTCATCATGATTTCAAGTTCTGCGGCTCAGTCTTCACCGTCAGCGACCTCCCATTGTTTTATTAAACAATTAAAACAACTAATACCTGCCGTGTTTTTTATATTTTTTTATAATATTTTTTAATTTTTTGTGCTCTATATATTCTTTTGATTTACAACCCTTTCCAATCACTGACACATGAACCCGTTCCTTCTCTACCAGCAAAAACGCTACTTTGGCTTTTTTACGATTTCTGTTGTTTGCCAGTGTTGACAGCTGGACTTGAAAGAATCTATTCACTGACTAGTTTTTGTGGCCCCTTTTGACTTAAAGGCCTCACTAGCAATGAAACATTTGGGAAGATTTATAACAATAAATTTAATGTTTTTTTGTGGTTTTTATATTGCGGTGGCCCTTCCTATCATCAGCTTTTTTTATGGTTTTGCTGCAATAGTTTCTTTTAAGTTTTGAATTAAGCTTTTATGTCATTATTAAAAATATTTTTGTTTTTTTTTTGTCTTCTATTTTTTATTAGAATTAATTTGTGTTTAATTAAATTTTTGTTAGCTATAAAATTTAATATAATTTGAACTTAGGAACCTATTCCAAATATTAAGAAAATTGGCTTAGTTTCAGAGATATTGAGAGTTTTTCAATTAAACAAAAAAATTGTGTTAGACGGTCCATAATTAACCATGATTTCTAGTTTGTTGCTGTTGTGCTGAATTCAATCATGTTAACCGTTTTTTAGGTTTACTCTAGTTTAAGAGATATAGCGTTATTTCAAAAATGGAGGAGGTTGCGCAATAAATATTCACGTAACTCGATAACTTTTTATTTTCTTGAACTGAGTAAAAAAACCGAAATTCGACAACAAAATTATCTTTCAAAAACACTAATCTTTCAAGAACTCTAACTATTTTTTTTATCTATTTTTTATCTTTGAAAATGAAAACTTTTGTGATTTTTGAAAAAAAAAAAATTTTGCAACCAAAAAAATATATATCCAAAACGACTGCCCGATTAAAAAAATAATTAGTGTTCCCGAAAGATAATTTTGTTATTCAGTTTCGATTTCTTACTTAGTTCACAAAAATAAAAAATTTTCGAATTACGCCAATATTTAATGCGTAACCTCCTCCAATTTTTTAAAAATTTACTTTTTATAGGAAAATTTTCAAAAATTTACTTTTTAAAGGAAATTTTTCAAAAATTTACTTTTTAAAGGAAATTTTTCAAAAATTTACTTTTTATAGCAAATTTTTCAAAAATTTACTTTTTATAGGAAATTTTTCAAAAATTTTCTCTTTATAGGAAATTTTTCAAAAATTTACTTTTTAACGGAAATTTTTCAAAAATTTACTTTTATAGGAAATTTTTCAAAAATTTACTTTTTAAAGGAAATTTTTCAAAAATTTACTTTTTAAAGGAAATTTTTCAAAAATTTACTTTTTAAAGGAAATTTTTCAAAAATTTACTTTTTAAAGGAAATTTTTCAAAAATTTACTTTTTAAAGGAAATTTTTCAAAAATTTATTTTTTAAAGGAAATTTTTCAAAAATTTACTTTTTAAAGGAAATTTTTCAAAAATTTACTTTTTAAAGGAAATTTTTCAAAAATTTACTTTTTAAAGGAAATTTTTCAAAAATTTACTTTTTAAAGGAAATTTTTCAAAAATTTACTTTTTAAAGGAAATTTTTCAAAAATTTACTTTTTATAGGAATTTTGCTATAAAAAATATTAGGCAAAATTTTTTGAAAGAAAATTTTTCGTTTTATTTGTTTTGAAAGTGGATTAAGTCTCATACATTTTTCAATTCAAAAGTAAAATTTTTTTCATACAAAACCAAAAACTTAAACTTTATTTGTTTTGAAAACAATTTAAATGCAAAAAATTAATATTTTAAATTGTGTGTTTTGAAAGCGGTATAAGTCCATTCAACCCGCTAAAAACGCATTTCCGAATGGTTTTTATAAATTTATTTTTATGAAAAAAAAAAATTTTAATTTAAATTTAAAACACTAAAACGCATAACACTTTATTACTCAATTTAAAAAAAATGGACTTAAACCACTTTCAAAATAAGGTCTTCATATGAACGCGCTAGTATAAAATTGTAGTCAATCTAGATCATGAAATGATAACACCTTTAAATGATTTGATCATGTTATAGCCTTAACCAATTTTTTAAAATAAACTAAAACGTTTTTAGACTGCGGAATGCATATCATTAATTTGTCTTTAATATCTTAAATTTTTGTTTGCTGGGATAGTCTCTTCATAAATTCTTATTTCTCCCCTTAGTCTTAATATTCACAATTATTTCCGGCTTTAATTTATTAAAAACTATAAAATTATAGATTTTTCATGAGTAACAATGAATGAAATTAAAATTTCTTTAATTACATTTATTTAAATAATTTGCTGTTATACAAATAAACTTTACAAGTAATTTAAACTAAAATAAATTCACAAATTAAAAGATTAAAAATTTCTCGGTGGTCTTTATGTGAAAATATTAATATATTTTTGTACCCTTCACCACCATAGGTGGAAAGGGTATTATAAGTTTGTGCTGATGTATGTAACACATTGAAATATTTGTCTTAGACCCATCTTTTAGTATACCAATAGGTTTAGAATCACTTTCTGAGTCGATTTAGCGAAGTCAGTCCGTCCGTCTGGCTGACTGGACCCCCATGTAAACATTGTAATTAAACTACAGGTCGCAATTCTAAAGATAATTTGATGAAATTTTGCACAGATCATTTTTTTAATAATGAGACCGTGGCTATTGAAATTCGTCAAAATCGGTCCATTTTTTATGGTACCTCCCATAGGACCCACTTCCCGGAATTGATATATTGGCCACAAATATTAATATTTTTTATTTTATTTCATGAAATTTAAAACATATACTGCTTATGTAAACTAAAATCACTGCACCAAATTTCTTTTAAATCGGTCCACATTTGACCATAGCTCCCATACAAACTCTTCTGTCAAAACTCACTAAATGAGACAAAAATCACTAAAACGCTCGTAAATCGGAAGATAATGCAAAATTTAAGTTAATAATTTAACACAAATAACTTTTGTAACAACTATAATCAATTTGCCAAATTTCGAGATAATCAGTCCACATTTGACCCTAGCTCTCATATAAGTCCAAATGACGAAAACAGCTTAAATATATAAGTTTTGAAAAAATGTTTGTATGATGGCAAAATTTAGCAAATATTTGTCTTTATACAGGAAAAAGAACACCTTTGACCTTAGTGGTGAAGGGTATCGTATGGTCGGGCTTGACCGACTATACAACTTTCTTACTTGTTTAAAACTAAAAAAAAAAAATATGTAAATTTAATATCTTCCTTTTAATGGATCAATATTAAGGCAAAAATACTACTTTTGTGTTAATTATTTAATCTTAAATTATTGTTAATATCTTGTCGTCGTTTTAACTTGAAAGAGTGTTATTGATTTTATTAAAATTCCTAAGAAGATAATATCCTGTGAAGACAGACAGTTTTGCTTAGTCATACTAAAATTTGTGGGAATAAGGAAAAATATTAAAAATTTTAAAGTAATGTAGATACATATAAAGGAATTTCTATAATTATTTACTTGTTTAAAATTATGAAATCATAAATTTATTACTACAATGATTTATTATACTTACTGCATGCTCAATCATGCTTGTAAATATCAAAACAAGTGACAAAAATGTTAAAATATCTATTAAAGAAAACACCAACAACTTCAATGTAACTCCAAAATAAACAAAATTATAAGAGCATTTAATTGTCGTTTGCTCTTAATCTCTTTAATAACAAAACAACTCTTCCTATTTATAATAATCACAACTGCATTTCTCTTCCCACACAACAAAAGCAACAATGCAATTCATCACTCTTAAATTACTCTTATCACTGAGTAGTTTTACTTTGATTTAATTTCAGTTTCGACGCGTCTTTTACGCAAACAAATGGTTTTATTTTCAATTTAAAGTTTTTATTGATTAATAAATAATAAAATGTATAATTAATATTGTTTGATATTTAGAAAAAGATACAATTAGTGTTAAGTGCAATTAGAAAGTAATAATTTTTCATTTAATACAAGAAAAGTGTCTAAAAAAATGTAATTTATTTTGAAGAAATAAAAGTTGTGTGCTTTTGTTTTTGCCTTTCGATTGTGTTTTGCTTGTTCTTTTTTTTTGCTATGTTAAAATGTAAAGTGTTTTTATTTAATTTCTTGTTTGTCTTATAATTAATTGACTTGTGGCAATGCAGTAGTGTTACCAGAGTTTTTATAAAATAATAACAACAAAAGGTTAGTTATTTTAATATCAGTCATTTATAAGACAAGTGTTATAACTTTTTGAGAAAAAATCTTATATGAAAATTAAATTTTTTCACTATTTAAAATAATTTTTAAACGTAGCTTGATCTAATCACTTTTTTATACCCACCATCAAAAAGAATGGGGGGTATATTGAGATTGTCATTCCATTTGTAATTTCCTTAATATTGGCTCAAAAATGATATATATTCTGAATCCTTATGAAACTCTAAGACGATTGAGCGATGTCCGTCTGTCTGTCTGTCTGTCTGTCTGTTGGAATCACGATAACGCCTAAACGAAAGGAGCTAGCTCACTGAAACTTACTAAAAATATTCTTCATCTCTGAGAAAATTTTGCTATTGAAATTGGGCAAAATCGGTTTAAATTTGACCATAGCTCCCATACAAAAAACTTACGAAAACAGCCTAAATTTCACCTAAAATACACTTAAATGCCAATAAATCTAAAAGTATAATACACATATAACCACTAACTTAGCCTTAGCCTTAACTACAAGAGCTAGTAAGACTAAATTAGGCACAAGGAGGTCTTATGTCAATGCCAACCAGTGTGCAAAATTTTGTCACAATCGGTCACCATTTGACCATAGCTCCCATATAAAAAACTTATGGAAACACAAAAATACATAAAGAAAAGGTTGGCGTTAAGGCGATAGCGCCTTAACGAAAAGAGCTAGAGGGACAAAATTTTACAAAAGTATTTTGGATATCTTTAAAAAGATGTGTGTTGAAAATGGACAAAATCGGTTCAAATTTAGTTAGAGCTCCCATATAACCCCGCCCCAGGAAACGCATTAATCCTGATAAATTGAATACAATTGTAATAGCTATGACGATTTAATTTAAAATAGGGAAGTTTTATGCAATTTTCGATCAGTTTATCAAATTTTATAGGAATCAGTCCATATTTGACTTTAGCTTTCATATAAAAAACACTCACGGAAACCAAAAATTTTAGCAACGGCCAGTTAAAAGTTATTAAATTAGAAACTATGATAGCTATGGCCACTAAATTTTGCAAGAATAAACTCTATATATATACCAGCGAGTGTGTTGAAATCGGTTTAACATTTGGCTATAATTCTTATATATATAACATCCCCTTTTTATATCTACAATCAAAAAGATTTGGAGGTACATTCATTATATTAAGATTGCACCTATGAAATAAGATAGGCATCAATCAATGTTCAGCCTAGACTTTATATATGATGAATGCATTAGGAACTCCTAACGAAATATATGGACCTGCCGTATTACTAATAACGTGTTTAGCCTAACTACATATTAAGCACAACGAAAAGTATTTAACATCTTATTAATGTAAAACTATATCCGGTTATGAGACAGAATTTTGATCAAAGTAAATACTGGGGAAACCACTAAAATATTTTTAAATGTTGAACTATAAAGCTACGGCAACCGAATTTAGTCCAAAGGTTTTACCAACAATAGCGATTTTTTCAGTTTTGGTCCAGATTTGAATTAGCTGCACCCTTGTAGATATATGAGATATGTTTCTAAATTTAACACAACTTGATGGTGGGTATATAAGATTCGGCACAGCCGATTATAACACTCTTACTTCTTAACTTTATTTTTTTATCCATAACTTGTGTATAACTCTTAACCGTCCTCCCTTTAGGAGCCCGCATAATTAAGACTGCTTTTTAGAAAAGTGCCTCAAAAGGGGCGTCTTTTTACATAATATACAAGATCAAGAAGATATTAGGCTTTTATTTGATGTAAATCAAGTAGTAGCTTACAAAGAGACTGAGCTTGTATGATGTATGTATGTATTCCTATTATTATACTTCCCGTCAAAAAGAATAGTGGTATATTGAGATTGTCATTCCGTTTGTAATTTCCTTAATATTGGCTCAAAAACCAAAATGTATATTTTGAATCCGTATGAAATTCTTAGACGATTGAACGATGTCCGTCTGTCCGTATTTCTATCGGTTTGTTTGTTGTCGCCACGATAGGGCCAGAATGAAAGGAGTTAGGTCCAGAAATTTGGCAAAAATATACTTCATTTCTTCTCTTCAATTGAATTTAGGCCAAATCGGTTTACATTTGACCTCCCACTCCCGTATGCATTGGCCAATCGCTCATTTGCTAATAAATGACAAATTAGCGCAAATAAAATTTCTCGAAATCGGTTTACATTTAACCATAGCTCCCACACAAAACACTTACGAAAACAGCCTGAACTTATAAAGAGTGTTCTAAAAAAAATATGCATTTACTATTTTAGACAAAATTTATCCATAGTGCAAGAAATAATTTATTTTTTGATCAAGTTAGTTTCTATAGATATGTCAGATACTATTATTTTAGAAATTATTAATTTTCAATAGTTATTTCAATCAAAATGGACTGCGAAAAAAAGTTCGTGAAAATATAATTAAAACTTTTCAAAAAAAAAAAATCCGTCATGGACTTTTAAACAAATAGCTAAAAATTTGAAATTTGACCCTCGAACGGTTTCTAATGCCATCAGACGGTATAAGGAAAACCTGAGCATTGAAAGAAAACCTGGATCAGGGAGGAAAAAAGATCCTACAGATATTGGTAAGGCAAAAGAAGTCGAGCGACTCTTTCGAAGAGCACCTAACACTTCTTTAAGAAAAGCAGCTCGTACGGTGAAATGTTCTACGAATTTTGCACATAGAGTCAAAGCTTATGCTGGACTGAAGACATACAAAGTCCAAAAGGTTCCAGATCGCAATGCTATAAAGAACTTAGAAGCAAAAAACGAGCGAAAAAATTGAAGTCTGATTTTATAAAAAAATACACCTGTTGTGTGATGGATGATGAAACATACGTACTGGCAGACTTTTCTCAACTTCCTGGTCAAGATTTTTATGTTGCTGATAAACGGGGCAATGTTCGGCAAGAGTTTCGCACAAAAAAACAAACAAAATTCCCTAAGAAGTTTCTCGTGTGGCAAGCTATTTGCAGTTGTGGCAAAAGAAGTAAAGTATTTGTGGCATCTGGCACAATAAACACAGAAATTTATATAAAGGAGTGCCTACAATACGGTTGTTACCCTTTTTAAGAGAGCACAGAGTGACTACATTTTTTTGGCCCGATTTGGCATCATGCCATTATGGAAAAAAGGCACTTGAGTGCAACTCAAAGAATAATGCCATTTTTGTACCACGAGAGGCAAATCTACTTAACTGTCCAGAACTTCGGCCTGTGGAAAGGTATTGGGCTCTGGTAAAAATGGAATTGAAGAACACAGGAAAGATTTCCAAGAACATGTCCGATTTTAAGCGCAGGTGGAACACATGCTCCAAAAAGGTATCAGAAGCAACTGTAAAATCTTTAATGGGAGGGTTTCCGAAAAAAGTCGATAAACCCGAGTACTAAGTAAACATTTTAATGCTAAATGATTTTGTATAATTTGTCATTATATTTGCATATTTTGTAGAGTTTTTATATTAAAAGGTTTGATTTTTATTTAAGAAAATCCATATATATATATATATATATATATATATATATATATATATATATATATATATATATATATATATATATACATAATTCCCCGACAACATTCCAATTGGAACAAGGGGCACTTCCCTCAGACAATGGGGTGCATCTGATTCTATTTTTAGACTCATTAAAAGGGACCTAAGTTTTAACTCCAGCTGCGAACAGCAAATGCATTAGTTAGAGAAGTTTTACATAGCCTAATACTCAATAACCAGTGGCTAACTGAGTTATGAGGTGAACCGTCGCTTTTTTGTAAATTATTTTTTTTCAAGCGGGTCTGGCCGGGGATCGAACCTCTGCTATGCTAGGTGGATGACTAAGCTGCTATACGACAGCGGCTCACTAAACTTCACCTAAATGATAAACTATACTAGCTACGGCCACTAATTTAGTACAAGGAAGTCTTATGTCAATGCTAGCTTTTGTGGAAAATTTTGTCACAATCGGTCAAGGTTTGACAATAGCTACAATATAAAAACTTACGGAAACACAAAAATATTAAAATGATATGGGGTTTGTGTCCGTCAAATGATAGCGCCTTAAAACAAGAGCTGAAGGAGACAATTTTCGATACATTGAAAAAGTTGTGTATTGAAAATGGGTGAAATCGCTTCTTATTTCGTAAAAGCTCCCATATAACCCAGCCCCAGGAATCATATTAATGCTGATAAATCTATATTGGCTTAACTAAGAAAAGAAAAGTTTTATGCAGATATTGGTCAGTATGTTTAAATTTCATTGGTCCACATTTGATCACAGTTTTCATATAAAAACCGAAAATCACTAAAATGCCACAAATGTCAGTTAAAAGCTATTAAATTATAAACTATATCAGCTATGGCCACTAAATTTTGCACAAATAAACTTTATATTAGTACCAGCCAGTATATTAAGTTTTGTAACAATCGGTCAACATTTGGCTTTCTTATACATATATAATATTCCCTTTTTATATATACAATCAAAAAGATTTGGAGGTACATTCAGTACATTAAGATTGCATCTACGATATCAGATAGCTATCAATCAATGTTAGGTCCAGACTTTATACACGGCAGATGCATTAGGAACTCCTAACAAAATATATGAACCTGCCGTGTTGCTATCAACATGTTTATGGCACAACGAAACAACTTATTAATGTAAAACTATATTCGGTTATGGAACAGCATTTTGTCCAAGGTACGACGGTTTGGTACGGGACATTATTTGCCCATATACATTGTTTGTGCCCGTTCTGGATATTGATGAAAACAATGTATTATCGTGATGCGATTGACGTAATGCAGACTAAAAAGTCCTCGAAAATTGGACCGACCAAATGTTGTTCAGTGAGGCCAGCCACACCTGACATGTGAATGATATATTTTATTTCTAACCTGAACAGTTGTACTTCACAACAAAAAAATGCAAAATTGAGACCGTTATTGTTTTCAAAATTAATCTTCGGCCCACCCGATATAATATTTCAAGCAGCCAAGATATACTAATAACTAAAAATTATGATTGTAGAAAAACCACATTTAAAAAACAAGTAAGAAAGTGCTATAGTCGGTCAAGCCCGACCATACGATACCCTTCACCACTAAGGTCAAAGGTGTTATTTTTCCTGTATAAGGACAAATATTTGCTAAATTTTGGCATCAGACAAACGTTTTCTCAAAACTTATATATTTAAGCTGTTTTCGTCATTTGGACTTATATGAGAGCTAGGGTCAAATGTGGACTGATTATCTCGAAATTTGGCAAATTGATTATAGTTGCTACATAAATTATGTGTGTTAAATTATTAACTTAAATTTTGCATTATCTTCAGATTTACGAGCGTTTTAGTGATTTTTGTCTCATTTAGTGAGTTTTGACAGAAGAGCTTGTATGCGAGCTATGGTCAAATGTGGACCAATTTAAAAGAAATTTGGTGCAGTGATTTTAGTTTACATAAGCAGTAGGTATATGTTTTCAATTTCATGAAATAAAATAAAACAAGTAAGAAAGCGCTATATTTAGTCGGTCAAGCCCGACCATACGATACCCTTTACCACTAAGGTCAAAGGTGTTATTTTTCCTGTATAAAGACAAATATTTGCTAAATTTTGCCATCATACAAACATTTTTTCAAAACTTATATATTTAAGCTGTTTCCATCATTTGGGCCTATATGAGAGCTGGGGTCAAATGTGGACCGATTATCTTGAAATTTAGCAAATTGATTACAGTTGTTACAAAAATTATGTACGCAAAAAATAAACTCAAAAAATAAATAAAAAATAAATTTCAATATCTTTGGATTTACGAGCGTTTTAGTGATTTTTTTGTCTCATTTAGTGCATTTTTAAAGAGTTTGTATGGGAACTATGGTCAAATGTGAACCGATTTCAACGAAATTTGGTAGAGTGATTTAGGTTTACATAATAATTATATGTTTTAAATTTCATGAAAAAATATTGATATTTGTGGCCAATATGTCAATTCCGGGAAGTGGGACCTATGGGAGGTACCATAAATAATGGACCGATTTTGACCAATTTCAATAGCCATGGTCCCATTATCAAAAAAATGATCTGTACCAAATTTCATCAAATTTTCTTTAGAATTACGATCTGTAGTTTGATTACAAGGTTTACATGGGGGTCCAGCCAGCCAGACGGACGGACGGACGGACATCGCTAAATCGACTCAGAAAGTGATTCTAAGCCTATTGGTTTACTAAAAGGTGGGTCTAAGACAAATATTTCTATGCGTTACATACATCAGCACAAACTTATAATACCCTTTCCACCTATGGTGGTGAAGGGTATAAATATTAATATTTGTGGCCAATATATCAATTCCGGGAAGTGGGACGTTACATACATCAGCACAAACTTATAATACCCTTTCCACCTATGGTGGTGAAGGGTATAACAACATCGTGTGTAAATAGGTCAGTGTAGTACAAAATTTATACCTGGCTAACACTAGTATATATAAATTTCTAAGCAGTTAACAAATATTTTCAAATAACATGAATACAAGGCTTTAAAACTGTTTTTTTCTTATTAAATATGTATTAACTCCCACCTGAAAATGTTATTAATTACAATAAATTAATACATTTTAAAATGTTAATAAATTTATTTTATCGTTTTATATTAACGATTATTGCTATGAACATAAATTGTGTTGTGATTTTAAACAATTATTGGTAATTTTTAAACGGTTTATAATTAATTTATTTATGCCTTCGATATGAATAAAAAAATATTGTATATTCATCTGTTTTCTGTTTATTTTTGTTTTTTTTTCTACCCAATCGTTTCTGTTGTAAAATTTATCTTAATTGTATGATTGTTTAATTGAATATTAAAGTGTCTGTCTGTCTCTCTGTTTGTCTATCTTTCCGGCTGGAGTTGCTTTTGCTATTTATTATTTTTATTTTTTTAATAAATAGGATTGCTTTTTGTTTTAAAAATTATATCATTTTCATTTCAATGCCTTTTTTACTTTTTCGATTTTATTATTTTTAGAATTTTAAGTTTATAGATGAACTTTTTATTTTTGTTATTTTAGCAAAATCATTACTCATTTTAATTTCTTTTCAATTTAATTGGATGTTTATTTAAATTGAAATTTTCCTTTTTTTGTTTATTTGTAAATAAACTATAATTTGATGTTGTTTTTCTTTTTTTTTAAGCGAAGAGGTTTATAAAAAAAGTTTTAAGTATTTTTTGTGCGTTTATTTTTCTTTGAAGGTGTGAAATTTTGCTAAAAATATATACAATTTTTAAGAAGTTTTCTGGCAAAATTTTCGAACAATTTTGTTAACTTATAAAATTGAGAAATTGAAGTGCTGATGATGGATAGATTTTATTTTTTGTTGGAGAATTAAATAGCTTTTGTTATTTTATGGAATTTGTATGTTTTCTTTTCAATTTGGCAGAAGCTGTCAAAATATTTAGTTTTTGTAGAAAAGTCTTTAGCGTAAATTTTGCTATAAGAAGCAAAAAGTTAAAAAAATTTCTTGTGATTAAATTTTAAAAAGTTTTACCTTAAAAAGGTAAATTTTCAAAATTTTCCTATCAAAATTTTGAAAATATTGATATCATAATTACAAAATTCTGAAAATAATGCCACGAAAAAAGTCAAATTGTGAAAGTTTTGCTAATAAAATAAATATTTTTAAAATAGTTATTTTTACTGAAATGTTACTATAAAAAAAGAAAATTTTAATTAAAAAAATAAGCAAATTTTTCTATTTTAAAATTTTAAGTATAAAAATTGGAAAACTTTCTTATAAAAATGGGAAAAGTCAGAAAATGTAACAAATTTAAAATAGGAAAATTATGTTTCATAAAAATTTTTATTTTTTTTTCGCATTTTTTAACTTAAAAAGTTAAAAACAAGTTCAAAATTATTTGCTATAAAAATAGAAAAATTAAAAGAAATTTTTATAAGAATAAAAAAATTTTCAAAAAATTTCCTATAAAAAACAGAAATTTTGCTATAAAAATAGCAAAATTTTAAAATTTTTCCTATAAAAATCAAATTAAATTTTTTTTTTATAAAAACGAAAATAGCAAAATTTTTTAAACCTTCATAAAAAATAGCCCAATTTTTAAAATGTTTATTATTAAAATGGAAAAATTATTCAATTTTCCTATAAAAAAAAAAAATGTTGAAAATTTTCCTATAAAAATAGAAAAATGTTGAAAATGTTCCTATAAAAATAGAAAAATGTTGAAAATTTTCCTATAAAAATAGCAAAATTTTGATAATTTTCCTATAAAAATAGCAAAATTTTGATAATTTTCTTATAAAAATAGAAAAATTTTGAGAATTTTCCTATAAAAATAGAAAAATTTTGAGAATTTTCCTATAAAAATAGAAAAATTTTGAAAATTTTCTATAAAATAGAAAAATTTTGAAAATTTTCCTATAAAAATAGAAAAATTTTGAAAATTTTTCTTAAAAATAGACAAATTTTGAAAATTTTCCTTAAAAATAGACAAATTTTGAAAATTTTCTTTTTATAAGAATAAAAAAATTTTCAAAAAATTTCCTATAAAAAACAGAAATTTTGCTATAAAAATAGCAAAATTTTAAAATTTTTCCTATAAAAATCAAATTAAATTTTTTTTTATAAAAACCAAAATAGCAAAATTTTTTAAACCTTCATAAAAAATAGCCCAATTTTTAAAATGTTTCCTATTAAAATGGAAAAATTATTCAATTTTCCTATAAAAATAGAAAAATGTTGAAAATTTTTCTATAAAAATAGAAAAATGTTGAAAATGTTCCTATAAAAATAGAAAAATGTTGAAAATTTTCCTATAAAAATAGCAAAATTTTGATAATTTTCCTATAAAAATAGAAAAATTTTGAAAATTTTCCTATAAAAATAGAAAAATTTTGAAAATTTTCCTATAAAAATAGAAAAATTTTGAGAATTTTCCTATAAAAATAGAAAAATTTTGAGAATTTTCCTATAAAAATAGAAAAATTTTTAAAATTTTCCTATAAAAATAGAAAAATTTTGAAAATTTTCCCATGAAAATAGAAAAATTTTGAAAATTTTCCTATAAAAAAAAAAAAAATTTGAAAATTTTCCTATAAAAATAGAAAAATTTTGAAAATTTTTCTATAAAAATAGAAAAATTTTGAAAATGTTCTTATAAAAATAGAAAAATTTTGAAAATTTTACAATAAAAATAGACAAATTTTGAATATTTTCATATAAAAATAGACAAATTTTGAAAACTTTCCTATAAAAATAGAAAAATTTTGAAAATTTTCCTATAAAAATAGAAAAATTTTTAAAATTTTCCTATAAAAATAGAAAAATTTTTAAAATTTTCCTATAAAAATAGAAAAATTTTTAAAATTTTCCTATAAAAATAGAAAAATTTTGAAAATTTTCCTATAAAAATAGAAAAATTTTGAAAATTTTTCTTAAAAATAGACAAATTTTGAAAATTTTCTTATAAAAATTTTGAAAAATTTCCTGTAAAATAGTTAAATTTTCCTATTTTAGAAAATTTAAAATTTTGTTCTTTTTTGTTTTCTGTCTTTGTCGTGGGAAAATTCTTTGTTTCTTGTGCTCCTTTCCCTATAGCAAACAAATTTGCTTAATTTATTCAGTGTCCGCTAATATTAGTAGATATATTCAATTTTCAACTCATTAACACATTCATTTAACTCTGGCCGTGGGTCTTTTGTGGCGTTAAAAGGTGAACAGAGAGAATCGAACAGATCAACATTTAACTACATACAACCACTACCAACAACAATTTATGTTGTATTTATTAAAGCTCATCTACATAAATGTTAACAACGTTGACAACAACATTTAAACGCCACAGGTGAACAAATGACAGCAACATCAACTTAAATAAGAGGTTGCAAATTTAGACTCTACAGCCAGAACTGAATTGGCTATGCAAGACCATAGAGAAAAGGAACAACAGATGTCTGAGGAACATGAACAACTAAACACCAACACAGAAATTATTTTCATGTGAACAAGTGCAGCCAACTTTGAATGAACTACAAGATATAGAGTGATGAAGACTCCAATCCCAAAAATGGAAAAACAACCTCAAATGGCTGTTTAAAGTATAACAAAACCACAAAAAGGCCACATTCAAATTACTTATGAACTGAACTCAAGTTTGTTTTGGAAACTCTCAATCTTGTCCTCAATATGATCCTCTACTTGTTGCAATAGTGATCATTTCTGTTGCTAAATTTAAATGTGTCTTTAAAAGTTTTGACTGCAAAGATCGTAAGTTATTGAGCATAATATCGTATCACATTTCACTTCCTTCAGGATATCATCATTAACATGATCATCATCATCATTATTATTATTCTACAATAAACGTATATTTCTTTAAATTGTTGTTGTTTTTTAAATTTTAAGCAGGAAAAAAGTTGTCAACATTTATTGAGAAATCGTGCCATTTTAATAGCTTTAATGTTCACTTTATTTCCATTTTTACCCGTTTAAAGTCTTAGGTTGCATTAAATTGTACAATTTCATTTAAAATACGCACATACGAGGAACGACTGAATACCAGCCCAGGAACCAGCGATTCTTGCATTTTAAAACGATTTTATATTTCACAGCAATTTATCTCGTTTTTTGTGGCTAAAAATGAACTTAAAAGACATAAATAGATGCCATAGATTATGATTATTTGAATCTTTAAAATAGTGCTGGTTAAAGCTATTTGACTCCTGCTGTAACCAACAAAAAAATTTAACAAAACAAAATGATTTTTGAAAAGTTGCAAAAAAAAAAGGAAATCAATGCCATTTTTCTAAGGGAAGTATAGCTAAACAAAACTTTGTTTTCCTGCAGTACTAAACAAATTTAAAAAAACCCTCAATTCTCAAAAGCAAAAACAAAATAGTAAAATTTTAAAAATGTTCCTATAAAAATAGTAAAATTTTAAAACTGTTCCTATAAAAATAGTAAAATTTTAAAAATTTTCCTATAAAAATATTAAAATTTTGAAAATTTTGCTATAAAAATAGTAAAATTTTGATAAATTTTCAATAAAAATAGAAAAATTTTGAAAATTTTTCTATAAAAAAAGTAAAATTTTATAGATTTTCATATAGAAAAAGTAAAAGTTTGCAAAGTTTTCCTATAAAAATTGTAAAATTTTAAAATTTTAAAAATTTTCATATAAAAATAGTAAAATTATAAAAATGTTCCTATAAAAATAGGAAATTTTAAAAATTTTGCTATAAAAATAGTAAAATTTTGAAAATTTACCTATAAAAATAGTAAAATTTTGAAAATTTTGCTATAAAAATAGTAAACTTTTGAAAATTTTGCTATAAAAATAGTAAAATTTTGAAAATTTTCTTTTAAAAATAGTAAAATTTTGAAAATTTACCTATAAAAATAGTAAAATTTTGAAAATTTTCTTTTAAAAATAGTAAAATTTTCAAAATTTTCCTATAAAAATATGAAATTTTGAAAATTTTCTTATAAAAGTAGTAAAATTTTGAAAACTTTCCTATAAAAATAGTAAAATTTTGAAAATTTTTTCTATAAAAATAGTAAAATTTTGAAAATTTTCCTATAAAAATAGTACAATTTTGAAAATTTTTCAATAAAAATATTCAAATTTTGAAAATTTTTCAAGTAAAATTTTGAAAATTTTTCAATAAAAAAAGTAAATTTTTATAAATTTTCCTATAGAAATAGTAAAATTTTGGAAAGTTTTCCTATAAAAATAGTAAAATTTTGAAAATTTTCCTATAAAAATAGTAAATTTATAAAAATTTTCCTATAGAAATAGTATAATTTTGGAAAGTTTTCTTATAAAAATAGTAAATTTTTGAAAATTTTTCTATAAAAAAAAGTAAAAGTTTATAAATTTTCCTATAGTACTAGTAAAATTTTGGAAAGTTTTCCTATAAAAATAGTAAAATTTTGAACATTTTTCTATAAAAAAACGTAAAAGTTTATAAATTCTCCTATAGAAATAGTAAAATTTTGGAAAGATTTCCTATAAAAATAGTAATATTTTGAAAATTTTTCTATAAAAAAAGTAAAATTTTATAAATTTTCCTATAGAAATAGTAAAATTTTGGAAAGTTTTCCTATAAAAATAGTAAAATTTTCAAAATTTTTCTATAAAAATAGTAAAATTTTCCTATAAAAATATCAAAATTTTAAAGATTTTCCTATAAAATAGTAAAATTTTGAAAATTTTCTTATAAAAATAGTAAAATTTTAAAAATTTTGCTTTAGAAATAGTCAAATTTTGAAAATTTTTCAATAAAAATAGTAAAATTTTGAAAATTTTTCAATAAAAATAGTAAAATTTTGAAAATTTGTCTGTAAAAAGAGTAAAATTTTATAAACTTTCCTATAGAAATAGTAAAATTTTGAAAGTTTTCCTATAAAAATAATTTTCTATAAAAATTGTAAAATTTTGAAAATGTTCCTATATAAAAGCAAAATTTATAAAAAGTTCCAAAACAAAAATAGTAAAAGTTAGAATAAATTTTGAATATCTAGATCTTATATTAGAAGGCTTCCCTTTATTTGTGAGTAAAACAACTTGTTAAACAGAAATCATAAAACCCTAATGGCGTTGAAATGGTCAAAATAGAAGTGAACTTTAAAGACACCAAAACCTTAAAATTTACTGAAAACAAGCAAGAGGATTTATTCGGATATATCGAATACGATATCCCCTATATTAAACCAAAACTTATATAATTTTGAAATAAAAAACTTTATTGAGAGTAGTCCTTCTATATGACATAAATTTTTTTGCAATTTGAAGCTAATTTCTGTGGTTTTCTATGGTGGGCGTGGCACAACCATTCTTGTTATTCTTACTTTATCTTAAAAGAATATTTGATTATCAGTTACTTTTGTTTTTAAATCCATTTATTATATGTTACAAAGCGAGTGAAAAACTAAGTAATGCTTCCATTTATATATTAATTTTTGTCGATAAAAATTGTTCTACTTCTTAAAGACCACGATCGTCCTACAGAGAATTTAAGAAAAATAAACTAGAATAAAATAACCAACAAAATCATGTGAATTGCCACAAACCAAACAAATATTTAGCACAGGTTGATCGAAACTCCAAAAGCAAAAAAAGTTAAATAAAGCAATTGAATTTAAGGAAACGCGATAAAAGACCGATCAAGGTTCATAAGGTCTATTTGGAAAACAAAATAAAAACTGGGCAAAACTCAATAATAGCAACAAAAATCGAAAAGTTGGTTAAAAAGACATGATATTTACCGCCATTTACAACACAAACCAAAACTAAACATAATAATGGAGTTACAGCTAAAGAGGAAAAAAGCAGATAAAGCCAAAGAAATAATAAAAATCAATATTAATAATTTATGATTTAATTTTTTTGAATTATGACATTTGGCAGAAAAACCCAGAGAAGAAATCTACAAAAAAAAAAACAGTAATAAAGAAAAGGTTTATTGAAAAAAAGGAACAGTCCATTAAACAAATAGTCTCGTACAGAAATCAACCAAAAATCTAGGGAAATTAAGTTATGGTAAACAACCAAAGAAATTTTTTATTATAAAAACAGAGAAACTATCAGAGAAAAAGAAACAACTGACCACTATTCGAGTCAGTACCGGAGTAATCAAGATATTTATTTTTACTGCAGCCACAACAAAAAAACAAAAAATTAAATCACTTATTTTTCGTCGATTTTTTTCTTATATTTTTTTAAAGACCACACACATTTAACTTTTATTTAAAACTTTAAAAAACCTCAACTTTAATAAAAAAAAGTTAAAAATAAAATTTTGAAATTTTGAGCCTTAGTTGTATGTCAGGGGGTTTTTAAATTTTGTTTGAGCTTTAAAAACGAGAAAAAAGTGTGGCTGAACACACAAAAATTAAAGGCCACGCTTCATGAAAGTGTTGATGTTGTGCCGCCATAGAGCCAGAGCAGAACCACGATGATGTTGTGGTGTGGTAGTCAAAATATTGTACCCGAAATACATACACTCATTCATATACACTTATTGCACGAGTAGTAGTCTTGGTAGTAGCCAAAAATTTAAGACAACAACTGCCACTATTTACAAATACACTCACAAAACCAGCATGATAAAGTTGTGAAATTACTATAGGCTACAATTTTTACTACTAAGGGTCAATAAAGTAGATAGTCAACATTATAAGGTTGTAGGGAAATTTAAAATTTTGTGCCTTTTTTTAAAGAAAAATTTTCAAAATTTTGCAATATTTGTGGAAATATCAAAATCTTGATACATTTATAGGACAATTTTCCTATTTTTATAAGAAAATTTTATCATTTTATATATATTTTTTAAGTTCATTATTTTTTAGGAACATTTTTTAAATTTTACTATTTTTATTGGAAAATTTTCACAATTTTACTATTTTTATAAAAAAAATTTTAAAATTTTGCGTAGAAAAAATTTTAATATTTTACAATATTTAAAGAAAAATTTCAAAATTTTACTATTTTTATAGCAAAATTTTCAAAATTTTACTATTTTTATAGGAAAATTTTCAAAATTTTACTATTTTTATAGGAAAATTTTCAAAATTTTACTATTTTTATAGGAAAATTTTCAAAATTTTACTATTTTTATAGGAAAATTTTCAAAATTTTACTATTTTTATAGGAAAATTTTCAAAATTTTACTATTTTTATAGGAAAATTTTCAAAATTTTACTATTTGTATAGCAAAATTTTCAAAATTTTACTTTGTTTTATAGGAAAATTTTCAAAATTTCACTATTTTTATAGGAAAATTTTCAAAATTTTACTATTTTTATAGGAAAATTTTCAAAATTTTACTATTTTTATAGGAAAATTTTCAAAATTTTACTATTTTTATAGGAAAATTTTCAAAATTTTACTATTTTTATAGGAAAATTTTCAAAATTTTACTATTTTTATAGGAACATTTTCAAAATTTTACTATTTTTATAGGAACATTTTCAAAATTTTACTATTTTTATAGAAAAATTTTAAAAATTTTACTATTTTTATAGCAAAATTTTAAAAATTTTACTATTTTTATAGGACAATTTTAAAAAAAGTTTCAAAACTTTGATTTCCATTGAAAAATTTTACAAATATTGCTATTTTTATAGAATTGTTTTAAGTTTTACTATTTTTATAAAAATTTTTTGAATTTTTTTTAGAATTTCTAAATATTGCAATTTCTATTAAAAAATGTTTTTAAAATTTAATGGAAAAAGATTTGAAAGTCAATCTAAAATTTCCCCAAAATTATAATGCATTAAATTTTCCTAAGTGTAAAACATGCGTTTGAGCGTTTAGAGAACATTTGTGCCCTAAAACTACAACAAATAACAAAACGGCAGCTAAACTTTATTCTCCAATCTTGAATCTGACTCTGTACAACAACACGTTTAAGGCCATCGTGGCAAAAATCTAAAAAATCTTCAGAGCAACATCAGCTTCATCAACACCGTCAGCACAAAGATCACTCTTACCCGCTTCAGAAGCTGCAACAGCCGTAAAGGCAGCATCATCGTCATCATTGATAAAAACTCGAGGAGGTAAAGTTTAAAATAATTTTATTAAATTGAAGGTTTTATTTTAAAAATAATTTCGAACCGGCAACAAAAACGGAATTTCTTTGTAGAGAAATAAACGAAAACGGTCAGTCAGTGTGAGAAAATAATGTGTGTTTTGTCTAGAACCAGAAGCGCAGAGCGGTAACTTTTAAGTTTGAAATTATCTAAAGGTGGTAGTGGGTATGTCTTCATTTAAAACAGTTTAATGACGCCTCTGTTTCCTTATTTAGCTTCATTAAAGTATGAGCCAAAAAATAAGACAAAAAAAACAAGATCAGGAAAAAGACAGAACACAACTTCAACATGAATAAAAAACAAACTCCACTGACCTCACATCAAAAAATTTATATAAAAAATGTAGATCATAATTTCATGTTTAAACATGGTTTAAATTACAACAACAATAATAATGATCAGACAAAATATAAACAAAAAAACACGTATCATCATCTGAAATATTGTTTTAGGGTTTTTTTTTCGGTTGTTTTACACAAATTTTTAAAGATCGTTTTCACATGTACCTTTTTTGAGTGTTTTTTAAAGGAGTGAGTTCTAATTATTTCGATCGAATAAAAATTTCTAAAATTTTTATAAGAAAATTTTCAAAAAATTTTTTTATATGAAAATTTAAAAAATGTTATTATTTTCTAGAAAAATTTTAAAAATATTGTTTTGATCAAATTTTTTGAAATTTTTAAAATTTTACTATTTTATAGAAAAATTTTCAAAATTTTACTTTTTTTATAGGAAAATTTTCAAAATTTTACTATTTTTATAGGAAAATTTTCAAAATTTTACTATTTTTATGGGAAAATTTTCAAAATTTTACTATTTTTATAGAAAAATTTTAAAAATTTTGCTATATTTATAGGAAAATTTTCAAAATTTTACTATTTTTATAGGAAAATTTTCAAAATTTTACTATTTTTATAGGAAAATTTTCAAAATTTTATTATTTTTATAGGAAAATTTTCAAAATTTTATTATTTTTATAGGAAAATTTTCAAAATTTTACTATTTTTATAGGAAAATTTTCGAAATTTTACTATTTTTTTAGAAAAATTTTCAAAATTTTACTATTTTTATAGGAAAATTTTCAAAATTTTACTATTTTTATAGGAAAATTTTCAAAATTTTACTATTTTTATAGGAAAATTTTCAAAATTTTTCTATTTTTATAGGAAAATTTTCAAAATTTTTCTATTTTTATAGGAAAATTTTCAAAATTTTTCTATTTTTATAGGAAAATTTTCAAAAGTTTTCTATTTTTATAGGAAAATTTTCAAAATTTTTCTATTTTTATAGGAAAATTTTCAAAATTTTTCTATTTTTATAGGAAAATTTTCAAAATTTTTCTATTTTTATAGGAAAATTTTCAAAATTTTTCTATTTTTATAGGAAAATTTTCAAAATTTTTCTATTTTTATAGGAAAATTTTCAAAATTTTTCTATTTTTATAGGAAAATTTTCAAAATTTTTCTATTTTTATAGGAAAATTTTCAAAATTTTTCTATTTTTATAGGAAAATTTTCAAAATTTTTCTATTTTTATAGGAAAATTTTCAAAATTTGTCTATTTTTATAGGAAAATTTTCAAAATTTTTCTATTTTTATAGGAAAATTTTCAAAATTTTTCTATTTTTATAGGAAAATTTTCAAAATTTTTCTATTTTTATAGGAAAATTTTCAAAATTTTTCTATTTTTATAGGAAAATTTTCAAAATTTTTCTATTTTTATAGGAAAATTTTCAAAATTTTTCTATTTTTATAGGAAAATTTTCAAAATTTTTCTATTTTTATAGGAAAATTTTCAAAATTTTTCTATTTTTATAGGAAAATTTTCAAAATTTTTCTATTTTTATAGGAAAATTTTCAAAATTTTTATAGGATAATTTTCAAAATTTTTCTATTTTTATAGGATTATTTTCAAAATTTTTCAATTTTCATACAAAAATTTAAAAAATTTTTATTTTTATAGGGAAATTTTCAAATTTTTTCTATTTTTATAGGAAAATTTTCAAAATTTGATAGAAAAGTTTTCAAAATATGTAGAATCTAATTTTGTATTGCTAAGATTTTAGATATGATTCCTTTAAACAAAATTTAAATATTTTTATAGGAAAATCTTCAGATGTTTTTTTATATTTATAGGAAAATTTTAAAATTTTTTTTTATTTTTGTAGGAAAATTTTCAACATTTTTCTATTTTTATAGGAAAATTTTCAACAATTTTTTAATTTTTCTAGGAAATTTTTCAAAATTTTTATAGGACAATTTTCAAAATTTTTCTATTTTTATAGGATTATTTTCAAAATTTTTCTATTTTCATAGGAAAATTTTCAAAATTTTTCTATTTTCATAGGAAAATTTAAAAAATTTTTCTATTTTTCTAGGAAAATTTTCAAATTTTTTCTATTTTTATAGGAAAATTTTCAAATTTTTTCTATTTTTATAGGAAAATTTTCAAATTTTTCTATTTTTATAGGTAAATTTTCAAATTTTTTCTGCTTTCATAAGAAAATTTTCAAATTTTTTCTATTTTTATAGAAAAATTTTCAATTTTTTTCTATTTTTATAGGAAAATTTTCAAATTTTGATAGAAAAGTTTTCAAAATATGTAGAAACAAATTTTGTATTGCTAAGATTTTAGACATGATTCCTTTAAACATCTGATTCCCAAACCTTTTGTTTGATAATGTTTAGATTTGGCTCGCGCTATTTTATTTTATTTGCTGTTCTTGTCCCAGAAATGACTCTATAGCCCGACGTTTGTTTAATAAATGTGTGGCGAATAAATGCGCATGTGTAGCCGATGTCGGTGATGACATGAACCTCTTTTATAGGCCAAAACTTCAAATAAACAAAGCAAATTGAAACAAACTGAAACTCAAACTCTACTAAAATTAAGCAAATTAGAACTGTTATTTTTACGATTTTCAAAAACAATAAGAAAACCATTCAAACAAATCTGAACAAGATCTCAAAACAGAAAAAGTTGAAAAAAAAAACTTCTCATACAGAAGCCCCTATTCTCTACAGGCTCTCACTCTTAATATTTAGGACTTAGGCTTTAGACAAAATAATCCAATATAAATTATGAATGTCATTTTATATGAGTTTTGTCGAAAGGATCAAAGCTTTCGCTTTCGTATTCCCTGGGAACTAATTGACATTATTTGTTTCTGGCGGAAATATTTATTAATCAAATAATAAAATTTAAAACTAATGACTCATTTGTTCAGATGCTGTGATTGATCTTGGCAACAGAATCATTTTGATACATTTTTGATGTGAATTGTGATTTGATAACAATTAAATAATAGCATGGAAGTGAATAAAATGAGTCATAAGATCTCAATTGTTGGTTAAACTAAAATAAAAAACTTTCAGATAATTTCCGGCAAATAAATACAAAAATTTTTGAAATTCTTTAAAATAAGTTTTTGAAAAAATGAGTCAAGAAAGAAAAGATAATTGCTGCCGAAGATGTATTTGACAGCATTTTGCTACATCTCTTAAAAAGTTCTTAAAAACGGGAATTACCTAATTGGTTATTTGATAAGAACTAATATTTCTATACTTTGATTATAAAAACCTAAAATTTTCAAATTTTACTTTTTATATAAAAGGTCTATTTATTTTCGCAATTGGGTTAATTGGTTAATAGACTTCCTTTTTTGATCCCTTTTTAGGGAATATTTTGAAATTATTAAACTATAAAATGTAAAAATGTCGTAGCAAAGCTACAAATATTATTAATATGTATAAATAATAAGAAAGCCTTGATAGATAACATATGCGAGGATTAAATGTAATAAATTTTAGTTTTTAAGAACTAGCTTAAGGACTTATGTAAAAACAATTTTATGGGATTAATAAAACTTGAACTTGAACTTGAACTTGAACTCGCAATTGGGTTAGAATAAATGCGTATTAGAACTTCGAAAAAGATTTCTATTGACATCATCGTTTCAATAAACTATTTCCTTTTTTAAAGAAAAATCTTAAAATTTATCTTGTGTTTCTTAATTAAAGTTAACAATAACAAAATCCTTAGACACTAAAATATTTACCCCCAAACGTCTTGTGTTTGATAAACCCAATTAAACTAAGCGTAAAGATAATTATCGACAGATCTTCAGTCAAAAACAAGAAAATCTACTTAAAGGGTTTCGAAATGATAAGAGAAGACCATCAGACAGACAAATTTGAAAAAGAAGTCATTTTGTATTTAAGAACTTTATTTATGAAATCTAATATTTTTGTATAATATCAAAAATATTACTTGTGGATTCGACATGAAATTACCTATTCGAAATTGACAGTAGATGACTATGAATCATTTTTAATGGATGACTGAATATTAATTTGTTAAAAAATGCATTAAAATAAAAATACTCGTAAATGTTCATGTTATCAAGATTTAAACTAATAAAGAAACAGAACAGAAACAAGTAATTTTGAATGACAAGTAATGAATGAATTAATATTCGTTTTTTTAAAATTTGAAACAAGAATGTTTTGAGAAATTTTATTTGTGTTTTGAAAGTATGAGAGTTTTTGTAAAATTGCAACCAGTTTTGGTTAGTAAACATTTATCTCAGGAATATAATACATTTTTTTTAAGTTCTCATGATATTTTTGATTGGAGATAGTTAAATTCTGAAATAGAGGTATTCACGATGGGAATTCATTATAAAATTGATAAAGATAATTTGCGGTACAAAATTTTTCTATAGAAAGTTTCGAAAATTTTCTATAGAAGAATTTTGTATCGAAAATTTTCCATAGAAAAAACTTTTATCAAACATTTTTTATAGAAAAATTTTATATCGAAAATATTCTTTATAAAAATTTTATATCGAAAATATTCTTAAGAAGAAATTTATATCGAAAATTTCGTATAGAAAAATTTTATATCGAAAATTTCGTATAGAAAAATTTTATATCGAAAATTTTCTATAGAAAAATTTTGTATCGAAAATTTTCTATAGAAAAATTTTGTATCGAAAATTTTCTATAGAAAAATTTTCTATCGAAAATTTTCTATAGAAAAATTTTGTATCAAAACTTTTCTATATAAAAATTTTGTATCGAAAATTTTCTATAGAAAAATTTTATATCAACAATTTTTCATAGAAAACATTTATATCAAAAATTCTCAATTTAAAATTTTTATATCGAAAATTTTCTATTGAAAATTCTTATATCGAAAATTTTCTATAGAAAAATTTTATATCGAAAATTTTTTATAGAAAAATTTTATATCGAAAATTTTCTATAGAAAAATTTTCTATCGAAAATTTTTTATAGAAGAATTTTATAACGAAAATTTTGTATAGAAGAATTTTATAACGAAAATTTTGTATAGAAGAATTTTATAACGAAAATTTTTTATAAAAATATTTTATATCGAAAATTTTCTATAGAAAAATTTTATACTGAAAATTTTCTATAGAAAAATTTTATACTGAAAATTTTCTATAGAAAAATTTTATGTCCAAAAATTTTGTATAAAAAAATTTTATATCGAAAATTTTGTATAGAAGAATTTTATATCGAAAATGTTGTATAGAGGAATTTTACATCAAAAATGTTCTATAGAAAATTCTCTATACAAAAATTTTATATCGAAAATTTTCTATAGAAAAATTTTATATCGAAAATTTTCTAAGAAAAATTTTATAACGAGAAATTTCTATAGAAACACTTTATGTAGAAAATTTTCTGTATAAAAATTTTATATCGAAAATTTTCTATAAAATAATTTTATATTGAAAGTTTTTTATAGAAAAATTTTATATCTAAAATTTTCTATAGAATAATTTTATATTGAAAATTTTCTGTAGAAAAATTTTATATCGGAAATTTTCTATAGTAAAATTTTATGTAGAAAATTTTCTGTATAAAAATTTTATATCGAAAATTTTCTATACAAAACTTTTATATCAAAAATTTTCTAAAGAAAACTTTTATAACGAAAATTTTCTATAGAAAGCTTTTATATCGAAAATTTTGTATGCAAAAATTTTATATCGAAAATTTGCTATAAAAAAATTTTATATCGAAAATTTTCTATAGAAAATTTTTATATCGAAAATTTTGTATAAAATTATTTTATATTAAAAATTTTTTATAGAAAAATTTTATATCGAAAATTTTCTAGAGAAAAATTTTATATTGATAATTTTCTATAGAAAAATTGTTGTATAGAAAATTTTGTATAGAAAAATTTTATATCTAAAATTTTCTATAGAAAAATTTGATATTGAAAATTTTTTGTAGAATAATTTTATATTGAAAATTTTCTATAGATAAATTTTATATCGAAAATTTTCTATAAAAAAAATTTTACATCGAATATAGAAAAATTTTATTTCGAAATTTTTTTTTAGAAAAATTTTGTATCGTAAATTTTCTATAGAAAGATTTTATTTCGAAAATTTTCTATAGAAAAATCTTATATCGAAAATTTTCTATAGACAAATTTTATATCGAAAATTTTCTATAGAAAAATTGTATTTCAAAATTTCCTGAAGAAAAATTTTATATAGAAATATTATATCAAAAATTCTCCTTAAAAAAACTTAATATCGAAAATTTTTCTATAAAAATTTTATAACAAAAATTTTTCGATGGAAATTTTATGACGAAAATTTTTATATAAAATTTTATAACGAAAATTTTTATATAAAAATTTTATAAAGAAAATGCTTCTAAAGCAATTTTACAGTGATAATTTTCGATTAGAACAAAAATTTTCGCTACAAATTTTATAACGAACATTTTTTTTATACAAATTTTATATCAAACATTTTTTTATTAAAACTTTTTTCATTCAAAAGTTTCATATAGATAATTTTTCTAGAAACAAATTTATATTTGGATTTTTTTATAAAAGTTTTATATCAAAAATTTTTATTTAAAAATTTTATATTAAAAAATTTTTTTATAAAAATTTTATATCGAAAATTTGTCTTTACAAATTTAAGGTCGAAGAATTTTCTATAAATATTTTACCTCAAAAATTTTTCTGTAAAAAGTTTACGTCGAAAATTTGTCCAAAAAATTTTGCAACGAAAATTTTTCTAAACAAATTTTACAACGAAGGCTTTTCTGTTCAAATTGTAGATTAAACAAAAGTTAGTATTAACAGCAAAATTTTAAGTTTATAACTTTTATAGAAAAATTTTACATAAAAAATTACTAATTTTTTCCTAAATACCCATAATGCTTTTAATTTTATTTAATATGTAAGAGTTTACCAAAAAATTTCGAGGAATTTTTTATTTCATTTTTTTTAATCTAAATCATTTTGATTTAATTTATATTTTTTTCTCTTTTAAACTCAAACGCTTCACTGACATTTTTAAAGATAAAGAAAATTGTTATTTGGCAAATAAAATCGCTAAAATTGACATGTTGCTAATTTGCCTTGAATAAGCTGCCACAAAATATTTAAAATTGATAAACTGACACCAAACCTAATATACTTAGAAGCATTGATCTCATGTTTTTAACTCAAACTTCATTCGATTTACTTTAAGAATTCCAAACAAAAAAGATGAACCTAAAAAATGAGGCAACAAATATGACAAGAAACCAAGAAGAAATTTAACTTCAAAAAACCTTAAACTTGTCTTTGATTTGGTACATCCATTCATTCATCCGTCTCTCTGTCTGTCCTTTCATTCCTTTTTCATCCATTTGTCCAATACGTGTGTCTTTCAATAAATTTTTGCATCTTCATCAGCCGTCAGCTTATAAAAGTGATTTTCAAATCGATGACAAATTTAATGCAATCAACGCTAAAAGTTGTTAATAACCAGTCATAAGGAGCCAAAGTTCTGATCATTCATGATCACTACCTGATTATGGAGCTTAAGCAAAAACTACATAAGAGGGGGAATACTTATACTTAAATGACATTAATTTCTTAACGACAACTTTAGAAGAGATCATGATGATGAGCAGTAAAATTAAGTTATTTTGGAGTGTTCTCTTAATAATCAGATCCAAAGAAAGATCTAATGACATAGGGGAAGATTATTGATCATTTAGTTGTTAGGTTTAAATTTTCTCTTTGCAAGCTTAAGGTCTTTGGCATTTTTTAATTATGAAAAACTTTTAAACTTTTTATAAATCATGGATCATAGATAAATGTCTTGTCTTTCAAGTTCATTGCCATCTAAAGTAGCTTTCTAGTAGAAACTATTTGTTTATTTACACTCCAGTAGAAGTGCTAACTTCTCTATACATTCCCTATTTATTTACATTTCTTCTTTGTAAGAGGCTCTTCTCTTTATGTTTCCATTTCAAAATTTAACACTTTCAATACTCAAGTATTGAATCTTTGAGATTTACCTCTTCTTTACGAAACTTCTTCATTTCAACGTGGTAGGTGTTCGTTTTAGAAACAAAAAAAAACAGCACTTGGCATTTTTTACTTCCAGTTTTGAAGTTATTTTTTGTATTGCCTTAACTTGAAATTATTCTCTATCGTCTTTATCAGTTCGGGGCTCAGTTTAAGCTACAACTTTAGCTTCAGCCTCATCATCTTCATCCTCATTCTTTCTTTATGAAGCTACAGGTGTGTGTCTTGTATTTTTTCTGTTTGTTTTTTTTTTTTTTGCTTAAACTCATGTTTGATTTTATTATTTGAAGTGTAATTTTTTAAGTGTTTGGCCTTTAAGTCATTTATGTCTTCATAACTGATCTACTTGAGAGTTGGCTTTAAAGGGTTTTCACTTACTTTTTTTTTTGCCTTTTTTGAACTATTTTCAAGTGTAAAATGGTATTGGTTGGGAGAAAAAGTAGCAGGTTATAAAACAGTAAAAATTTTTACAATCGCACAGTGTGTCGCGTAGAACATGCTAGGTGGACAAAATTATTTTATGTTATGTAAAGATGACAGTTTTTGGTTTATTTTATGTGTGGGTTATTTTGTTTAAATTAGATAAATATATTTTAAAAACTAAAATACATGCATATACTGAAATCCTTTTTAATTGATGTGAAAATATTTACATGTCAAGGTAAAAATAGCTGCCTAACATTATTACTATCATCGGAGTCTTGTGATGAGTTGTAGTCATAAACACGCGAGTTTTTTTCATTCTTCAAGTATTATAACCACTTCTCAAAAAAGGCTACCCTTCAAATAGGGTGTTCTGAAAAATTAAAAAAAATATATATTCTACTGAAGTCTGCTAAACAATATGTATATTTTTACGAACAATAAAGATATTTCTGCGTAATGTCAAAAAACTAGCCCGGACAGAGGTGAATTTCTGCATATTCTGTAATTTTTCTTATAAAAAAAATACGCTAAAATATATAGGATATTTAAAATAATGCTAAAAATTTAACTTAATAGATTTTGATTAAAAAAGTACATTAAAGAATAGTACTTACCCTCATTATTAATATCCATTACAAAAAGTTTTAAAATATTACACAATGCTACTACAATTTGGTACTCAGTCACGAAATTCAAATTGAGTGTTTGAAAAAGTTGTATCAAAAATATGACTTCTGACCGATTTAACTCAGCTATTCCGAATTTGACAAATAACCTTTTCTCGGAACTTGGGGTTTGGAAGTGTTATTTTTGTTTTGCAAAAAATGAAATTGGAAATTATAACATAAATTTTGTCCACGAAGCAGTAGTAATTAATTACTTGGTAATGGGTTAGGCAATTAGGGGTTTTCTTTGGAGTAAATTCCGATTAAAGAGATTTTGCTGTTTGACATATGTACTTAAATTAATCTGAAAAATAACTTGACTATATAGTTTATTAAGATTTATGCTATAAACACAATTATGACTGCATGCCACGAGCTACAACCTGTCAAATTTAGATAGGTGTGGCGTTAACACAGCCACACCTACCAACCACTGCTGTAGCTGTATCCAAAATTAAACTAATTTCTATATTTGTTGGCGACAATAACAGATTTAGTGCTGTCAACACCATAGAATATTGAAATAAATGAGCGATTTAAACTACTTAACTTTATTTAACATAAATACGATGAAGCAAACTTATATAAACAATTAACATTAACATGTTATGAAACATGCTTATCAAATATTTTGTTTGATACCAAAAAAGTTAATTTCTAAAGTTATGACTTATAATTCTAAAATTTGAAAAGCCCATAACTCTCAAACTATAAAAAATCACAACAAATGTTTCTATAAGAATTGTTTGATTTCGATATACTATCAGGTACAGGGAAACCATTGATATCGGAGGTTAGTTACTAAAATGAATTTATATAATGTCTATCAATGTAAGAAATGTTATTTTGTCTTTTCTTTTATCTTATAAACGCGATATTGGCACCACTCGTAAACAGCTGTTTCTATTGAATCTCTACGAGGCGACGATTGCAGCCAGCGGCTTCTGCAGACGGTGTTCGTGTAGCCTGCTGTCGTGATTGTATTTAAAGTATTACCTAAGCTGTATCCACCTTACAATATATCAATGCTACGTGGAGATGTGATCAATTAGTCTTTTGTTCTACCTTCTCATACGGTACTGAAAGCTTTTAGGCTAATCAGCCTGTATTCGTTTTTCCTCAAGACATTGGCAAGACTAATTGATAGATATCTTAGAAAAAATAGTGACCTGTCAAGCAGCAAGCATGCAAGGGAACATCCACTGGGATAGCTCTGCGTGACTAGACGTGATTCATTAAAGGTTCATACATCAGTAAAGAGTATAACTTGGTTGCTTTTGTAGACATAGAGGGAGCGTTTAAGAAAATACGTATCTTCAGAAGCGATAACTAAATCTCTATCTAATCTGGGAGTTAACGCGAGGGCCAAATTAAGGTCGTCTGGTTTGAATAATTTTGTTGGTATAGGAATGGTAGTCTGGTATTCGTAGAGAAATTGGTATAAAACTTATCACATATGCAAATGTTGCGGTTGTTTTAAAGCTTTTTCTTACTTTTACAGTCGAAGTCATCCTTTAGAGGGCTTCTCTTAATATTGCAAAATGGGCGGATAGTAAAGGTCTTGCGGAATTATCTTTTTTCACTGAAGACCCATTTATGGATCGTGTGAAGTACCTTGAAGTATTACTGGACAAGAAGCTGAATTTCAGGCTTAACAACAAAGCCAGTTGCACAAAGCGTGTGCAAAAAGGCAATTGGGAATTCTTGACTGGTTGTATATAGCGGTAATATAACCGATTTGGGTGATGTAGGGAATGTTAGATACCAAGCAACAGTTCTGATTGGTCTTAACATGGTAAGCCCAGACTTATCTTGGTTATCCTTCATCTCAACTGTGGACACTTATCTCCTCTTGATATAATCTGGGTAACTACAGTAACACCCATTAATGTAGTGACCTAACATATGCTGCGAGTTCTCACATAAGAACTATAAAAATATGGGTAAGGACGTCGGGCTAGTAATCTACTAGAAAAAACAATTACTATGAAAAAGCTAAAATTTTAATAAAAACGGCCCCCTTATATTAGAAGAGGACGTCTGAAACTTTGATGAAAATACTTTTTAAAGCTCAGCCTACGAAATTGAAGAATATGCGTACAAGATCAAAGAGCATTGAATTTTAAAAAATGCTCGACCTTTTATCTTAAAGTGTTGTAAATATATAGGCCATTTAAGTAAATATGACAGATAATGCTATACAGTCATGTCGTCCGGGGCTGGTTCTTCAAAAATTTAAGTACCGCACTTACTCGATTTGATCCAACAAATGACAAGTAAAATCTGCTACAGTTAAGAGATCTATCCGAATGGTCGAAAATGAATAACTTTGAAACGATTCTTATACCATATAGGAATGTATAGCTGCACTGATGCCTCTCAACTCAATAATCATGTAGTCTTCAGGGTATACTTCAAAAACCTACAGCTAAATATAGATACCTGATCACTGTATTCTTTTGGCCGAAATTTTGGACATTAAGAACAAAGCAGTGGGGTTTATAATAGTCAAGCTGGCATTAAGTCCCTGAATTCTTTCCTCCCGAATTCAATATCAGCCCTTGATTGCCGTAGATCTCCCAACAAATTCAGAAGCATTTCTGCAGCATACTTTTAGGATAATACTCTGTTACACTAAAAAAACTCTAGAAACGACCTAGTTTGGGTTTTAGGCCTTATTGAATATGTGACAAATCGTGCAAAAAAATTAGTTTCCATCTGATTTCGCTTTTTTTAACAGCAAATAAAATAAAACAATTTTGACACATTTGTAAATCAAAAGTATCTTTTTTGTTAAGAATATCTAAAAAAACAAATTTTGTACAGTTTTTTGACTTTAGTACCTTTTTATTGTTTAATACACGTGGCATGCGGCTGCGGGCGGTCGTAGTGTTGTCAGTACAAAAAATGTGCGTTTGTTTACAAAAATATTTATATAAAAAAATATTTGAGTAGGAAATAATTAAATCTGGCAGCACTGAAAAAATCTGCCGCGCGGAAAAGTTGAACAAAGTTCTACTTTTTCCATTGCCGCTTCAAATTTGACAAATCAAAAAACAGCTCGCAGCCGCTTGCCGCATGCATTGGCCTTCTACCTTTATTCTCATATGAAGCTCATAAAAGTTTATATTAATATAACAAGGAAATTTAGTTCTTAATACAAATTCCAGATAAGACAAAAAGCGTAAAATTCGTTAAATGATAGGTAAGCGCCTATCCGAGAATGTGTTCATCCGGAGAGGTGTGACCCGTTTAGAAAAGAAACGTTCTGACAGTTTACTCTCACTATGAAGCCCCGACAACACTTTGTGGTTGGAAGCCACAGAATTAGGCTAAAGGTTGCGTCGAGTAACTTTTGCAGAAGCTTTTTTGGTCAGGAAAATAAAATATATATTCTGCACTTGCCCTGTTTTGTCATAGCTTCCTTGTTAACTAATTGACCTTTATATTCCAAATTGGTCATAATGCAAGATTACTACACTAAATTAAATAATCTGTCTCGAAAAATAATAAACAACACAATTGAATACCACTATTTACTTTGTGTAAAATAATCCGAATTGAAAAACCATCTCTTAAGAAATTTGGTTTTGTGCTGGAACATTTTAAAGTTAGAAAAAAAGTATAAGAAAGTTTATATTTTAAAATTTCGAAAATTTATGTGAAGTTTTGAAAAAAGTCATTAAAACATCACGAGTTCAAATTCCTCTCACATTGAATTGTATTAAAAAATGTGTGTAGCTTTTCAAAACCAACACTAAATTAAACACTACTTACATACATATATAAAGGAATGTCCATTAAATGGATTTTTTTTTTAATTTAAGGGCAAAAAATATTCAAAACTAAATTGAAATTGTTTCGAAAACAAAAAGTGTTCTTAAAGAACATTTACAAAAACATGTGTAATATTTTAAAGCCTAGAATGAATTTCAACCTTTTTCTGATGCCTTCATTTTCGCAGCTTGAAAAAAAGCCAAAAACCTCAATGAAAAGAAAAAGGAGTTTTTTTCGGAGCTTAGACCAAAGTCACGAAACAACAACATCTTTATTTGTTTGGGGACCTCCGGCTGAGCTGAAGTTGGCTGCCAAATATAAACGTTCCAAAAAGGATTTTTCAAAAAGGTTTTCAAAAAAAAGTAAAAACTACGATTATTGCATGCAACAATAATGTTGTGTTACTGGACAAGGCCTGAACAACACCAAATAAAAATACAAGCAACAAACAAACAAACGAAATAGCAGCAGCAACAACAACAATATTTGTTAACAACAAAACAAATGAAGATGTGAATGTTTTGAATGTTGCTGGTACTAATGTGTGGCAACAACGGCACCATTTTTAGCCTTAGGCGTTGATTGGCCATGGAACCGTCAGGGTGGCAATATGCAAACGTTGCAACAACTGAATCTGGAAACAAAAAAAAAACAATATATTTCCTTCCACAACATCAAAAACGACAAAGATACAAACCAACATAAAAACTGGTGTGTTACAAAGAATTCGATCGTTTTATAATGTTTTCTTAAGCCATAGAATTCAAACTACTCGTACCTCCTAAAAAATTTCGAGTTTTTGGCTTATATGTATTTTGAAAACTGATTTTTGGACTTTTTTTTTTGGTTTCCTTTGGCTGAATGAATGATCTGTTGCTTTTGTTCTTAATGTGGCTCCATGGTGTTCTTTCTCTCTCTTGATCGTGTACGATCATTTCGTTTATATCGAACATTTATGGTTGGGGGTACCAATTTAACACACTTCAGCGCGTGAATTAAGGGTAATTTAGGTAAATTAAGTAATCTTAAATTTAATATTAAGTGTTTCTTTATTTTTTGTTTATTCTTTTGATGATTTTGTGTAAAAAAGGAGAATTAAAAAAAAATTGAAATTGTTGTGTTTTTTTTATACAAGAACTTTATAAAATCTCACCACAAAATGTGAGGTAGGTTTTATATTATAAACTACAAATATTAAATTAATTTCTAAAAGTTTTTATACTCACCATCAAAAAGATTGGGGGGTATATTGAGATTGTCATTCCGTTTGTAATTTCCTTAATATTGGCTCAAAAATCAAAAACGATATATATTCTGAATCTTTGTGAAATTCTAAGACGATTGAGCGATGTTTGTCTGTCTGTCTGTTTGTCTGTCTGTCTGTCTGTCTGTCTGTCTGTCTGTCTGTCTGTCTGTCTGTCTGTCTGTCTGTCTGTCTGTCTGTCTGTCTATCTGTCTGTCTATCTGTCTTTCTGTCTGTCTGTCTGTCTGTCTGTCTGTCTGTCTGTGTATCTGTCTGTCTGTGTATCTGGCTGTGTATCTGGCTGTGTATCTGGCTGTGTATCTGGCTGTGTATCTGTCTGTTTGTTTGTCTGTCTGTCTGTCTGTCTGTCTGTCTGTCTGTCTGTCTGTCTGTCTGTCTGTCTGTCTGTCTGTCTGCCTGTCTGTCTGTCTGTCTGTCTGTCTGTCTGTCTGTCTGTCTGTCTGTCTGTCTGTCTGTCTGTCTGTCTGTCTGTCTGTCTGTCTGTCTGTCTGTCTGTCTGTCTGTCTGTCTGTCTGCCTGTCTGTCTGTCTGTCTGTCTGTCTGTCTGTCTGTCTGTCTGTCTGTCTGTCTGTCTGTCTGTCTGTCTGTCTGTCTGTCTGTCTGTCTGTCTGTCTGTCTATCTGTCTGTCTGTGTATCTGTCTGTGTATCTGTCTGTCTGTCTGTCTGTCTGTCTGTCTGTCTGTCTGTCTGTCTGTCTGTCTGTCTGTCTGTCTGTCTGCCTGTCTGTCTGTCTGTCTGTCTGTCTGTCTGTCTGTCTGTCTGTCTGTCTGTCTGTCTGTCTGTCTGTCTGTCTGTCTGTCTGTCTGTCTGTCTGTCCGTCTGTCTGTTGAAATCACGATAACGCCTAAACGAAAAACATTCTTCATCTCTGAGAAAATTTTGGTATTGAAATTGGGCAAAATCGGTTTACATTTGACCATAACTCCTGTATAACCTCGCCTACGCTAATCGCTTATTTTGCTAATAAATAACAAACTATAATAGTTATGATGATAAAATTTGGAATAATTTTGTATAAGCCCTAGGCAGCATATAAAATTTCATCAAAATCGGTTCATATTTAGTCATAACTCCCATACAAAAAACTTACGGAAACATACAAAATTTCACCTAAAAAACACTTAAGTGCCAATAAATCTAAAACTATAACAGATATAACCAATAAATTTAGCACGAGGAGGTCTTATGTCAATGCCAACCAGTGTACAAAATTTTGTCACAATTGGTCACCATTTGACCATAGCTCCCATATAAAAAACTTACGGAAACACAAAAATACAAAAAGAAAAGGGGGTTTATGTCCGTCTGTCCGTCAGAGAAAAGCACGATAGCTCCTTAACTACAAGAGCTAGAGAGACAAAATTTAGCAAAATTTTCCATATGTTATAGAAATTGTGTGCTGAAAATGTGTAAAATCGGTTCACATTTAGTTAGAGCTCCCATATAACCCTGCCCCGGGAATCACATTTATTCTGATAAATTAAATAAAACTGTAAAATCTATGACCACTTAATTTAGAGAAGTTTTATGCAACTTTCAGTCAGTATGTCAAATTTAATAGAAATCGGTCCATTTCTGACCATAGCTTTCATATAAAAACCGCTCCCGGCAACCACTAAAATATCATAAACGCCAGTTAAAAGCTGTTGAATAATAAACTATGGCAGCTATGGCCACTAAATTTTGTACAAATAAACTTTATATTAATATCAGCCAGTATATTCAATTTTGTAACAATCGGTCGACATTTGGCTATAAATAGTTATACCCTTCACCACCATAGGTGAAAAGGGTATTATAAGTTTGTGCTGATGTATGTAACGCATAGAAATATTTATCTTAGACCCACCTTTTAGTATACCAATAGGCTTAGAATCACTTTCGACGAGTCGATTTAGCGATGTCCGTCCCTCTGGCTGGCTGGCTGGACCCCCATGTAAACCTTGTAATCAAACTACAGGTCACAATTCTAAAGATAATTTGATGAAATTTGGCACCGATCATTTTTTTGATAATGGCTATTGAAATTGGTCAAAATCGGTACATTATTTTTGGTACCTCCTATAGGTCCTACTTCCCGGAATTGATATATTGGCCACAAATATCAATATTTTTTCATGAAATTTAAAACAAATACTGCCTATGTCAACTTAAATCACTCTACCAAATTTCGTTGAAATCGGTTTACATTTGACCATAGCTCCCATACAAACTCTTCTTTAAAAACGCACTAAATGAGACAAAAATCACTAAAACGGTCGTAAATCTAAAGATAATGAAAATTTTGAGTTTATGAATTTGCCAAATTTCGAGATAATCGGTCCACATTTCACCCTAGCTCTCATATAAGTCCAAATGACGGAAACAGGTTAAATATATAAGTTTTGAGAAAATGTTTGTATGATGGCAAATATTTGTCTTTATACAGGAAAAATAACACCTTTGACCTTAGTGGTGAAGGGTATCGTATGGTCGGACTAGACTTGTTCTTATATATATAACATCCCCTTTTTATATCTACAATCAAAAAGAGTACATTTTGTATATTAAGATTGCATCTACGAAATTGATTGATAGCTATCAATGTTAGGTCCAGACTTTATACACGGTAGATGCATTAGGAACTCCTAACAAAATATATGAACCTGCCGTGTTGCTATCAACATGTTTATGGCACAACGAAACAACTTATTAATGTAAAACCATATTCGGTTATGGAACAGCATTTTGTCCAAGTTAAATACTTGGGAAACCACATAGATGCTTTTAAATGTTAAACTACAGTAACTATATAGTCCAAATATATTACCAACAATACCACATTTGGTTAACATTTTGAATTAGCTGCACTCTCGTACATCTTAATGGTGGGTATACAAGATTCGGCACAGCCGAATATAACACTCTTATTTCTTTTTTTTCTCGATTTGACCACGGGCTTAAGGGAAAGTTATTAGTCTGTTTAAGTTTTTTTTACAATTAAAAACCTCAATCTCCTCTATACGTCCGTCTACATCTGTCTATAACCATCGGAGAATGAGGAGCATTTTGTTCAAATAAAATTGCTCATTGAAGTGTTAAACAATTTTGACACTTTTCCATAATTGACACGAGTGCTGAAAGCTGCTTGATTGAAGCAGATTCTGAAAAGATATTTATAAAATTTGTAATCATACTTTTAATGTTTTTATTGTTATTTTTAGTTTTTGCTTTATTAAACTAAAACTAATCAGTTGAGATCACCGAAGATCATTTTATTAAACAAATTGCCTATGACACATTAAGTTGCCCGATATTAAATTTCAGTTTCTACTAAAGATCATCACAAATAGAATTGATGAAACTTTTTTTTGTTCTCCCTTTTTTTGCAACTGTCATTTTGAATTGTTTTTATTGAAAATAAATTTAAATTTTCAGTTTGTTTTTTTTTTTTGTTCGATTTTGATTTTGCGGTCATCGTCTCTTGCTGATATTAAATTTCAAAAATTTCAAATCTGAATGATTTGCTTGCCTTCGTATTCGGTTCAGTTTCGTTTAAATAGAACACACGTGTTTGTTTTTGTAGTTGCGAAATATTTCATTTCATTTTCTAGATATTTCAATATTTATTTATTTATTATAAATATTATTAATGTATCATTTTTATTTAATGAATTGAAAGTTTTTCGTTTCGTTTTTTAATTTCACACTTTGGTACAGAGAAATGTTACGATCTTATTAATTGAAGCTCTATTTATTTCCACACCTAAATGTCAGCTGTAATTAGAAACGAAAATTGTGGCGTATGGAAAATTTGTATACCTAATTAATTTGTTGAGATATTTGTAGATTTTAGAATTTAATGACAGTTCAGTGTTGTTACAGATGTTAGATTTTAAAAATTCTTATGAAATTTCATGTTTGATTAGGCGAAATCAGATAATATGAAATAGGTTTTTTACCGAAGGACCAAGACATCTTTTGTGCAGTAAAGATCACCAACTTAACACCCTCGCCTAATTCCTTACCTCGCACTCTCAGGCATATGTCTGAGACCGTGAGGTGCCGACCCGGTTGTTAAGGCTAATTTTGTAGATAAATTATTTTCAAATAATTCACTCATACCGGAAAGCTGTCAAGATACGTCCCTAGAGCGTCTTAAACTACGTCAAAGATAGTTTTCGAGCTCGTGCAGTAGAAAGGGCTTTAGGTAATCTCAGCATAAGCAAGTCTTCTAGGCTGGATGGTATTTCAGCACTGACCTTAAAGCCAACACAAGCTCTTTTATCGAAACTTGTTGCTTTTGGTGTCGGTAGTACCTTCACTTGTTTAATATCGAGTTTCATAGAAGATCGCGCAATAAGAATGTAGATATCCAATCTACAACAACCCCTGTCATGATTAGTTCAGGTGATCTTCTATGAGAAAGTTCTAATACTTCTTTGCAGATGACATCAAAATCTGGTAATCATATTTATTCAATCATGGACCGGTCCTGTTTATGATTGGGTCTATTATAGATAAAACATGAATGAATCATAAAATCGAGATCTAGAATTAGTTGCTAAATTGAGTTGTGAGAACACAGTTATCACGAACACTCACAAGCAGTAGTAGGCAGCCTATACCACCAGTAGCCGATGTTTTTCGTTTTTGTTTCTTTTTTGTGATTTTGTAATTGCTTCCAACTTCAGACAATGAACCAGTAGCCGATGCATTCTTTATATTTCGTAAATACCACGATCGTTAATAAAACTCGTGAAAAAGAGTATTAAAATCATTCAGTTGGAATTTGGATGTTAACAGAGTTGGTTGGTGCCGCTTTGTTAAAGAAAAGAAAAGACAAAAACAAAATAGGCAAGAAACAAATCAAAATCCAATTTTAGCAACAAAATACATGGTTAGAGAGAACAAAGAAATATAATCTCGAACATTGTTGCCACGACACTATTATTTTTGTAAACATTGGGAATATTTTCGTAAATATTAAGAATATTTTCCAAAACAGTAATAAATTTTAATATTAAACAATTTCAGATTATTATATTTTTTAATAAAAAATTTTTTATAGAAAAATGTATAATAAAAATATTATTCTATGGAAAATTGTTCGATAAAAATTATATTTTATAGAAAATTTTTGATAAAAATATTTTTGTATAAAAATTTTCGATAAAAATATTTTTATATCAAAAAATTTTCAAACCTTTTATAGAAAAATTTTCGATAATAAAATTTTCAAAAGAAAAATTTTTGAAAAAAACATTTTCTATAGCAAAATTTTTGATGAATAAATTTTCTATAGAAAAATTTTTGATAAGCAAATTTTCTTTAGAAAAATTTTTGATAAAAAAAATGTTCAGTACAAAAATTTTTGATAAAGAAATATAGAAATATTTTTGATAAAAAATTTTCTATAGAAAAATTTTCTATATAAAAATTTTTGATAAAAAAATTTTCTATAGAAAAATTTTTGATAAAAAAATTTTTTATAGAAAAATTTTTGATAAAGCAATTTTCTATAGAAAAATTTTTGATAAAAAAATTTTCTATAGAAAAATTTTTGATAAAAAAATTTTCTATGGAAAAATTTTTGATAAAAAAATTTTCTATAGAAAAATTTTTAATAAAAAAATTTTTGATAAGAAAATTTTCTTTAGAAAAATTTTTGATAAAGAAATGTTCAGTACAAAAATTTTTTATAAAAAAAAATATAGAAATATTTTTGATAAAAAATTTTCTATAGAAAAATTTTTGACAAAAAAATTTTCTATAGAAACATTTTTGATAAAGAAAATTTTCTAAAGAAACATTTTTCATAAAAAAAAAAACTAGAAAGTAAAGGAGTAGACAACTACCCGTGCTCACAAGACTCAGTGCTGCATGCTCACAGATAAAAGTGCCGGAAACGTTAAATACTCAAATGTAACGAAGCAAAAAAAAAACGAGCAATGAGTTAAAGATCTAATACGACGAAAATATACAAGAAAAAGTTCATAGGCTGGAAGACTCTGACTTGTCTAGAAACTGCTTATTTAAGGAAGTACATGTAATGTGGTATACCTAGCTTTTATGTGGCCAATGGTTAGTTTTTGTCCAATTTAAATATGATTTGAACCTCCTCATGATGCATGAGTTGTGCTACGGATCCGCTTCAGAGATAATTAAGAAAATATTTTAAATCCCATTTTAAAAAATTTGGAGGAAATGTGGTGCACCCAGGGCAACATTTTTGTGAAAAATCGTCATTATCGGCAGTAATATTTCAGAAATCGCCAAAAATCGGAATTGCCAAAAATATATCATAAATATAGTCGAATATTAAAAAAATGTTCATTGAAAATTATTCTATAGCACAAGTTTTCATTGAAAATTTTTCTATAGAACAAATTTCGAACGGAAAATTTCTTTATACAAAAAATGTTATATTGAAAATTGTTCTATACAAAAAATCTTTATATGAAAATTTTTATTAATATTATTAAATCTTCTTCTTTACAAAAAATCTTGTATTGAAAATTTTTTTATACAAAAACTTTATATGGAAAATTTTTTTTTGCAAAAAAATTTTATATAGAAAATTTTTCTATACAAAAATGTTTATATGGAAAATTTTTTATTAAAAAAAAATTTATAAAAAATTATTCTTTACAAAAAAAATATAAAGACATAAGGAAATTTTCTTTAAAAAAAATTAAAATGGAAAATTTCACTACAGAAAGAATGTTAAAATTTTTGTATAGAAAAAAAATTTAAATGGAAAATGTTTCTACAGAAAAAAATTTAAATTGAAAATTTTTCTACAGAAACAATTTAAAATCGAAATTTTTTCATAGAAAAAAATTTGTATTGTAAATTTTTCTGTAGCAAACATTTTGTATACTCGTGCACAAATTTTCTACTTTTTCTTATTTCGTTCCAAAATTGTGACTGTTAATTTTAAATAATCGGAATTATTGAAAACTTATATAGTGTTTAAGCACTGATTTGTCATGTACATAAAGTTAAGTTTGTTTTCGATATAATCTCAAAAATTGGCAATTTTCTAGCCAAAATCTGCATATCGGCACTTAACTATTTTGCAGGTCAAAAATAACATGTATTGCTTTTTTTTTATCAAAACTTGTATTAAAATTTGTGATGTATCTAAAATTTTACGATTTTTTTCCTTTATGTAAATTAACAAAATCTTGAGTTAAGCCTTTTTTATATTAAGCCATCAATATGTATATTATAAATATATACGAGTATGTACAATATACAATAACTTAATTACAACCGATCTAGACCACCCATGATGAATGAATTTCTTAAGATGATGATTATTATTATCATTCATAATGTATGGGAAATTATACAATTCAAGTTGTTTTTTTTTTTTTTTTGTATAAATAATATCCTCCCCACTTTTTATCTGCGAAGTCAAAACTGCGAAACTGTGGTCATCTATTCATCTACAATTCTAGTCTTCCCGATCAAGCAGCACCAGATCATTGAGTAATTATTGTAGTCGTTTGGCAGTTTTAAGTGAGTTTTGTGTAAATTACATGGTTGGAACTACCAAAAATGGCAATAAAACCTTTAAATGTTTTTCGTTTTTGTTTCTTTTTTGTGATTTTGTAATTGCTTCCAACTTCAGACAATGAAGTTGGAACAAAATCATTGTAATGATACGTAACAAACTTTTTGCGTGTTGTTAATTACATTCACATTACAAGAGTAACAGAAAAACATATCGAAAAAGGGCCACACACGTTCAATCCAATAGCTCGACAACACTTGGCAACACTATACAACGAGTAAGTATTATGGCCAACACTTCTTCACATAACTTCAGGTAATGTCGCAAGTGTTGTTTAGCTTGTTAAAAAGCTTTTTTTGATTTGTTTTTTTTATTTTAGTTTTGCTCCTGCTGTTGTCATTGTTCAGTTTACAACAATTTTTAATAGTCGTATAACAATCACCATCAGGCAACCGACGGACAGACGGACGGACGGGGAGATAGTTTGCCAGGCATCACGGCCAGGCCAGGCATTCATTGATCAGTAAAAGTGTTGTCTTGGAATGATGATTGATTACTTGAAAATCGTTAAGAAAAATAAAATGATTTCGTTTTTTTTGTGATTTTGTATAACATTGTTTTCATCTCCCAAAGCAGCATGATTAAACATGTCGTTTTGGTTTATAGTTTGATAAAATTGAAAACTAAATTAAGTTCATGTTTGAGAAATGGTTATATTAGGGATCACAGAGATTTGCGAGATTCATTTTTGCACATCTTTTCAATTTTAAATCTGTGAATTAAAAATCATATACATAAATCGGAAAGAACAAGTACAAAGAGCTAGAACTGGAAACAGACGCTATTACTCAGTTTTGTCCAACTGGAGCTATTGATATCATAAATAAACTTGAAAAATCACTGTTGGAGTTTACAAAAAGGTATTTGAGTTTTTTAATCACCCTGTACAAATTTATGAGGACTCTGGATTCACTTCACCTAAGATAAAGCTTTATATTGGATAACAAATATTCGTTTTTATAATAATTTTAAAATTGGATATACGAATTTTATAACCTTCTTTGGAAAGCGGATATTAGATAGGTTAGAGGTGGTGAAAATGGGAGATAAAGCTTTATATTATCAACGTTTATTTTTGGAACAGTAAATTTGTGTCATCTGTGTTTAAACCTTTTATTCTATATCCATTTTTTATTCTACATCGGCGGCGTGTTAATACCGTAAGGCTTAACACAAATAGAAGATGTAGTTTGAGAGTAGTCATAGATGTTGTATGGAGATATTCTCTAGTAAAATATTTCTTACATCGCCATAGAAAACCGCAAAAGCTTTGCATATATCTGTGGCTTAATGCTAAAAGGGCCAATGTCAAGAAAATAGTTTTGAGGAAATTTTATTTACGGTTTTTATTTTCCATATACATTTATAGTAACATAGCTCAGAACCCTTATAAATCTGTTCTGTTAAGTTAGAGATTAGTTTTTGGGGCCAAATAAAAGAGGGTAAAGAAGGAAATCTAATGTAATGATTATCTCAAAACAGTAAAAAATTGACATTGGCCCTTTTAGCACCAAGCCATAGATGTTCTGTTGACGTTTTAAATAAATATGAACTAAAACGATCTGGAAAGTATTTATACGTTAACATATACTTCAATTTTCCGTTCATTAAAAACTTCTTTATTTGTACGAACACATTCAGAGATTGAATAAAATTGGCTCTTCAGTGATACGAATGGCAAATTTTTTGTAAAATATCAGGATTACCTGATATTTTTGTGTGCCGCTGTGGTATAGCAGGTTAGTCATCCGCGCAGCATACAAGAGGTCCCAAGTTCAATCCCCGGCCAGACCCACTTGAAAAAACAAGTATTTTCAAAAAAGCGGCGGTTCACCTCTGAGTTATGAGGGGAACCTTCACTGGTTACTGAGTATTAGGCTATGTAAAACTTCTGTAACTTTTTTTGCCTTTTCTTTTAAACTAACAATATAAGAACAATGAAAAACGAAAAGTACGTAGGACAAACTCTAAAACTTAACAATATTCATCAAAAAGAAAAATTTATTCTCACTTGATCCCTGTCTATGACATTTATTTATTGATGTAATAAAAGCCAAGCGTTTTGATGAGTGATTAGGGTATTACCTTCAGCCTACTTTTAGAAAGATCGAAAACCTCGCAGTATTACCTATCTTACAAACACAATCATTACGAATTATGTTTATAAATCAAAGGTAAAAGCTCAGATTATCGACTGAAAAAATTAAATTCCCATTATAAATTTTCTATTTAAAACTTCAATTTAAATTTTTTTTATATAAGAATTTTAAAAATTTTATGTAGGGAAATTTTCCATTTTAATTTTTCTTATCGAAAATTTTTTTGTATAATATTTCCATATATCATTTTTTTCGTAAAGAAAAGTTAAGAAAAATTTTTTATATACAATTTTTTAAATAGAAAAATGTTCCATATATTTTTTTTCATACAAAATTTCTTATTTAGAAAAATTTTTCACATTAATTTTTTGTAATAAAAATTTTTTTGTATAAAAAATTTGTTGTATAAAAAAATTTTCAATAAGGAATTTTTTGTATAAAAAAATTTGGAAAAATTTCCTATAAAAAGTAAATTTTTGAAAAATTTCCTATAAAAAGTAAATTTTTGAAAAATTTCCTATAAAAAGTAAATTTTTGAAAAATTTCCTATAAAAAGTAAATTTTTGAAAAATTTCCTATAAAAAGTAAATTTTTGAAAAATTTCCTATAAAAAGTAAATTTTTGAAAAATTTCCTATAAAAAGTAAATTTTTGAAAAATTTCCTATAAAAAGTAAATTTTTAAAAAATTTCCTATAAAAAGTAAATTTTTGAAAAATTTCCTATAAAAAGTAAATTTTTGAAAAATTTCCTATAAAAAGTAAATTTTTGAAAAATTTCCTATAAAAAGTAAATTTTTGAAAAATTTCCTATAAAAAGTAAATTTTTGAAAAATTTCCTATAAAAAGTAAATTTTTGAAAAATTTCCTATAGAAAGTAAATTTTTGAAAAATATCCTATAAAAAGTAAATTTTTGAAAAATTTCCTATAAAAAGTAAATTTTTGAAAAATTTCCTATAAAAAGTAAATTTTTTAAAAATTTCCTATAAAATGTAAATTTTTGAAAAATTTCCTATAAAAAGTAAATTTTTGAAAAATTTCCTATAAAAAGTAAATTTTTGAAAAATTTGCTATAAAAAGTAAATTTTTGAAAAATTTGCTATAAAAAGTAAATTTTTGAAAAATTTGCTATAAAAGTAAATTTTTGAAAAATTTCCTATAAAAGTAAATTTTTGAAAAATTTCCTATAAAAGTAAATTTTAGAAAAATTTCCTATAAAAGTAAATTTTTGAAAAATTTCCTTCAAAAAGTAAATTTTAGAAAAATTTCCTATAAAAAGTAAATTTTTGAAAAATTTCCTATAAAAAGTAAATTTTTTAAAAATTTCCTATTAAAAGTAAATTTTTGAAAAAATTAATATAAAAAGTAAATTTTTTAAAAATTTCCTATAAAAAGTAAATTTTTGAAAATTTTCCTATAAATGGTAAATTTTTGAAAAAATTCCTATAAAAGGTAAATTTTTGAAAAAATTCCTATAAAAAGTAAATTTTTGAAAAATTTCCTATAAAAAGTAAATTTTTGAAAAATTTCCTATAAAAAGTAAATTTTTGAAAAATTTCCTATAAAAAGTAAATTTTTAAAAAATTTCCTATAAAAAGTAAATTTTTGAAAAATTTCCTATAAAAAGTAAATTTTTGAAAAATTTCCTATAAAAAGTAAATTTTTGAAAAATTTCCTATAAAAAGTAAATTTTTGAAAAATTTCCTATAAAAAGTAAATTTTTGAAAAATTTCCTATAAAAAGTAAATTTTTGAAAAATTTCCTATAATAAGCAAAATTTTTAAAAATTTAGCTATAAAAAGTAAATTTTTGAAAAATTTCCTATAAAAAATAAATTTTTAATAAATTTCTTATAAAAAGTAAATTTTTTAAAAATTTGCTATAAAAAGTAAATTTTTGAAAAATTTCCTATAAAAAGTAAATATTTGAAAAAATTCCTATAAAAAGTTAATTTCCTATAAAAAGTAAATTTTTGAAAAATTTCCTATAAAAAGTAAATTTTTGAAAAATTTCCTATAAAAAGTAAATTTTTGAAAAATTTCCTATAAAAAGTAAATTTTTGAAAAATTTCCTATAAAAAGTAAATTTTTGAAAAATTTCCTATAGAAAGTAAATTTTTGAAAAATTTCCTATAAAAAGTAAATTTTTGAAAAATTTCCTATAAAAAGTAAATTTTTGAAAAATTTCCTATAAAAAGTAAATTTTTGAAAAATTTCCTATAAAAAGTAAATTTTTGAAAAATTTCCTATAAAAAGTAAATTTTTGAAAAATTTCCTATAAAAAGTAAATTTTTGAAAAATTTCCTATAAAATGTAAATTTTTGAAAAAATTCCTATAAAAAGCAATATTTTTGAAAAAATTTCAAATTTTCAGTATTTTTATATGTTAATGATTAGTAAACGACATACTTACCAAATAAGCTACAAAAATTAATATACATATACTGCATTTTTTTACTGGTATATAGCTTAAACCTTTAAAAGCTAGCTTCCAACTCAAAGCAAATTCATAAGGTATAAAAAGGAAAGTTAAGCGACATGCAAAAAATATACATAAAAACATTCCTATTTTACAGGTTAGAGGAATTTTCTTATTTAGCGCTTTCGTTTAAATAATAACAGTCATAGAAGCAATAGAACTTCATATATCTGGTTAACTGATAGTGGAGACCTAGGAGCTTTAAGTTGATAGAAATATGGATCAATATGAAAGCTAATAACCGTGTTTCAGTATCAAAGATTTTGAAAAAAGGCAGGGTAGCAATTACATAACACAAACAAATTTTATCACATATTATATATGTATATAAAACATCTTTGTGGTCAAAAAACTTTTAAAAATGTTAATAGACTTTAAATAAGAAATATTTATTTTTTCCTTATAACACCCGCCATAAGCAAAAAAATCCAATTCGCCTACAATTTGTTAGCAATAAACCCAACAAATAGCCACTTGTAAAGCACAAAAGATAGTGAGAAAGATTGTGGACAACAAGCGATCCTTAACAAAATCCAGGATCTCTAAAGAGAAATCTCGCTTATTTCCCATGTAAGTGCAAAATACCATGAATGCAGCTACCAAAAGCAAACTGCATTCAAGCAGCAACAGAAAGGTAGCAAAGTAGCAACATTTGCGAATAGTTTTAATGGCGATATAAAGTCAAAAGGAATGAGTACAACAGAAGAGAAGAAAAATACGAAAAAATATGTTACAAGGTATTGCAATAATTAGTGCTCAACTAATTGATATAAAGCATTTCCTTTCCCATTTGCCAAAGAAATGAGCAGCGGCCGCAGCAACAAACTGAGATTTCCGTAACAAAAATAAACACAGAAAGACGGGCAGACAGACAGACAGACGGATGGATGGATGCTTTAACCCAAAGACACATACGGACAGATGTTCGTTATCTTGCACACATGAGTTTTTGAGGGAGCTGGTGGCACAAATGTTTTGGCTGACTGCCTCAATGCCTGAATGGCAGAATGTGCAACGTATGTTTAGTTGAATTTGCCACAATCATTTTATGAGATTTTTAAACGTTTCACTTTGACATTTGAGGAATTTTCAAAGACAAAACAAAAAACTTTTTTTTAAACTTTTTTTTTAAACGCGAAGCTGTGTGAACGCAACTTTCTGCCTCATTCTGGGCTTTATTTGAAGTTAGTATAAATACTTATAAGCGTTTATTATGTGTGGCTGCTGAAAAGATAATGCCACTTCCAAAACATACATACTCTTACAATTATGTGTATGTTGAACGTCTGTCTGTCCTGCGCATGTGCAACGCGAAATGCGCAAAAGCTCAACACCATAGCCTAAGCCATGGTGGCTACTTACTCCGCGAAAAGCACATCTGTTGCAAATGATTGTTGCTGCTCTTGTTATTATTGTACTGATAATACAAATACCGCTGCTGATGCTGCTGCCTTTGCTCGCTCGGTTTTGCGGTAAACAAAAGCGGTGCATTTTTAAAATGCCATTCCAAATGAATGATTAAACAAGCGATTGTATGACCATAATATGAAAACTACTCACTCAAGTGTTTGTGTATGAGAATGTCTCTCTATCTATTCGCATGTCTGTCCGTCTGTATGTTTGTGAATTTGTTGCAAGTTATTTGTGATCATACTGAGATCTTTAGATCGAACAACATGGTCAGCAATTAAAAAATCCTTTAGCCACTACCTTACATGCCAGCTTAGTTAGTTAGCTAAACAATTTTCCTCCTGCCTTCGGTCGGTGTTTTGTGTGCGAGTCAATCTTACATCTCTAGATCCATTCTGCAAGCCAGCCAGCTAGTGTCAGGTTTAAAATGATCGCGACGAACACAAGATACAAACAAACTTCAAGCCATAACCAACACAATCTTTTAAACACGATCGCAATAAAATGTAACTGCAGCCGGATCAGCCAGGAACTTCCTTTTCATTTATTTGAAATTTGTATACCCTACACCATCAGAGGTGGGAATAGTAAGAAATATAGGACTGATACCAATCCACCCAGAATTACTTTCTGATTCATTCCAAAGATGTCCTTCGGTATAGATGACTGTAGGCGCTGTGGCTTAATTGATTAGCATGTCGACTACTAAGCATCAACATTACAATTTGTGCTTGGGTTCGAGTCCCAGTCATACTTAATTGGTAAGCATATTGACTACTAAGCATCAACATTACAATTTGTATTTGGGTTCGAATCCCTGTCACGGCAACATAAATGTCTGTAACTGTTAATTTCTATAAAAATTATAAATTATCACAGCGCCCTCCGTCGGCGCTAAATACTAAAACATTTACACGCAGTCGATGCAAAAACAAGAAAATTGGCTGTAGAATAAAAAACTCAATTAATGCGTATATATGACAACAGATGGCACGAATTCATTGCTTTTCTATTGATCACTTTTTTATAGAAAATTTTCTATAGAAAAATTTTGTACCGAAAATTTTCTATAGAAAAATTTTGTACCGAAAATTTTCTATAGAAAAATTTTGTACCGAAAATTTTCTATAGCAAAATTTTGTATCGAAAATTTTCTATAGAAAAATTTTGTATCGAAAATTTTCTATAGAAAAATTTTGTATCGAAAATTTTCTATAGAAAAATTTTGTATCGAAAATTTTCTATAGAAAAATTTTGTATCGAAAATTTTCTATAGAAAAATTTTGTATCGAAAATGTTCTATAGAAAAATTTTGTATCGAAAATTTTCTATAAAAAAATTTTGTATCGAAAATTTTCTATAGAAAAATTTTGTATCAAAAATTTTCTATAGAAAAATTTTGTATCGAAAATTTTCTATAGAAAAATTTTGTATCGAAAATTTTTTATAGAAAAATTTTGTATAGCAAATTTTCTATAGAAAAATTTTGTATAGAAAATTTTCTATAGAAAAATTTTGTATCGAAAATTTTCTATAGAAAAATTTTGTACCGAAAATTTTCTATAGAAAAATTTTGTACCGAAAATTTTCTATAGAAAAATTTTGTACCGAAAATTTTCTATAGTACAATTTTGTACCGAAAATTTTCTATAGTACAATTTTGTACCGAAAATTTTCTATAGAAAAATTTTGTATCGAAAATTTTTTATAAAAAATTTAGTATTTTGTACAAACCTAAAGTTCCATATTTGACCCTAGATCCTATATTGGACCCATTGTCGGAAATTACTTAACCAACAATTTTCTATAGAAAAATTTTGTTTCGATAATTTTCTATAGAAAAATTTTGTTTCGATAATTTTCTATAGAAAAATTTTGTTTCGATAATTTTCTATAGAAAAATTTTGTATCGAAAATTTTCTATAGAATAATTTTGTATCGAAAATTTTCTATAGAAAAATTTTGTATCGAAAATTTTCTATAGAAAAATTTTGTACCGAAAATTTTCTATAGAAAAATTTTGTACCGAAAATTTTCTATAGAAAAATTTTGTACCGAAAATTTTCTATAGAAAAATTTTGTACCGAAAATTTTCTATAGAAAAATTTTGTACCGAAAATTTTCTATAGTACAATTTTGTACCGAAAATTTTCTATAGAAAAATTTTGTATCGAAAATTTTTTATAAAAAATTTAGTATTTTGTACAAACCTAAAGTTCCATATTTGACCCTAGATCCTATATTGGACCCATTGTCGGAAATTACTTAACCAACAATTTTCTATAGAAAAATTTTGTTTCGATAATTTTCTATAGAAAAATTTTGTTTCGATAATTTTCTATAGAAAAATTTTGTTTCGATAATTTTCTATAGAAAAATTTTGTTTCGATAATTTTCTATAGAAAAATTTTGTATCGAAAATTTTCTATAGAATAATTTTGTATCGAAAATTTTCTATAGAAAAATTTTGTATCGAAAATTTTCTATAGAAAAATTTTGTATCGAAAATTTTCTATAGAAAGATTTTGTACCAAAATTTTTCTATAGAAAAATTTTGTACCGAAAATTTTCTATAGAAAAATTTTGTACCGAAAATTTTCTATAGAAAAATTTTGTACCGAAAATTTTCTATAGAAAAATTTTGTACCGAAAATTTTCTATAGAAAAATTTTGTACCGAAAATTTTCTATAGAAAAATTTTGTATCGAAAATTTTCTATAGAAAAATTTTGTATCGAAAATTTTCTATAGAAAAATTTTGTATCGAAAATTTTCTATAGAAAAATTTTGTATCGAAAATTTTCTACAGAAAAATTTTGTATCGAAAATTTTCTATAGAAAAATTTAGTATTTTGTATAATCCTAAAGCTCCATATTTGACCCTAGATCCTATATTGGACCCATTGTCGAAAATTACTTAACAAAACATATGATGCAATTTAATATATGATGTCACTAAGACTTAGGAACTTCTTAATATTTGGGCATTTTACCTTAGTCGTGTAGAGTATTGTTAAAGTCGGACTAGACCGATTATAGCATTTTATATTATATATAAGCTTTTGCTTCTTATGATTTCTTTCTTCATTTTTTTAAGATTTTTCCAATATTTTCATATCTGTCTGTCCTCCTTGTCCCTGGGTGCATACATTTGTTCAATCATAGTGGATGGAGTCCGAGACTAGTGGAGTTTTATCATCAGGATGTGCAGACATAACTTAAACTCAAGTATTTAGTTTCAATTTGTTGACCCCACTTAGTTATTGTTTTAATTTCCAATTTCTGATATTTCCTATCAAAAGCAGCAGCCAAACTCCTTAACATTGACTACATATTTCTACTAGATTGGAAACCAAAATAGAAAAAAACCCATTGATTTTGCTGATCAAGTCATTTCTCTTTTGATTTCATAAATTTTTATATTTGTAGATCTTTTTCATTTATGGTCTTCTTCTACATGATTCTGGTATTAGTCACGCGATTTTCTTGTAGATCACCAAAGTTGTTACTCTCATACTCGTATTAATAGAGCGCTAAAAGCTTTGCAACAACCCATAGCCTTAAACTTAGCTGCAGCAGCGGCATCAGTCAACAAGATCAGCGTGTATTTCTATTAAAGTTGACAAATGATTTTATTAAAGTTGAGTTTATTAACTCAAAACTATTTTTGCTGCTGCTCACATGTTGCATTTGTTCCCTGTATGGAACTCTATTAAACAGAGATAAAGTACGAATATATCTTCTGGGGTATGTGGTATGATTACAACATATACAAGTATGTATCAGTTTGCAGCAAATGTTGTACTGCCAACATTTAACCGTCGCGTCGTGTTGTTTATTAATTATGTTGTAAACGAAAGGATATTAAATATCATGACGTTAACAGGGCAACAACATTAACAACATTTCATTTTATTTTAGGATTTTCTTGTGTTGCCAATAAATAAATAAATTTTTATTTTGCCTAAATATGACTAAAACTGCAAGAGATTGTGTGTGGCAATAGCCAACTAAAAGCCACAACTTGTAGATATTACAATTAATAAATAAATAAATGTAGTTAAAAATTATTGCGTGCAAATTATGAAGAATTTTTTATACATTTTTTTTTTGTGTGTCTTCGAACATGTTTCTAGGATTTTTCAATAAATATTACGATTTTATCGTGTGTGTGAGAAAATAGTTTTAAACTGGCCTAATAGAAAGAGGATAAGGTAAAGATTTATGATAAATTTTTGTATTATAGTTTGTAATATCTTTAGCTCATTATCATATGGCTGTTGGGTAATGGGTGGTCATGAGGCGGCTCATTAAAATGAATTGATTTATATATAATGAGGTTTGTAACATAATGGGAAAAAGATGAATTGATCCTTCTTGCAAGGACTCTAATATAAAGATCTTGTACTTTCATACATTTGATTTGCTGTTTGAAAACTCCATAAAAAAGAGAGTATACCGCTTTTACTCTAATTCGAAAGCAACTAATGAAGACGATTATCCAATGAGAGGAAGCTAAGGCACACACACGTGCTCATGAAATGTATGTTCATTTCACATTTGATAAAAAACAATGTAGGGAGTGCAATATCTTTATATTATATTGTCTTTGCTATAAGTCTAGTTGATCTTTTGATCACACCTTTTTCCATTCTGATTGAAGTATTTCCAACCGCTTTATCAGATGTCGAAAAAGTGGATCTAGTTGTTAATTTACTGTTGTTTTTGGTAATAAAAAGAAGTAATTGGATACCAAATCAGGACTATAAATCGACGTTTTGAGTGACCAAAAAGTCTCTTGATTGTATCGATGAGTGTGGCGTCTTTGGCGGTTTGTTTTGCATATTTTTCTATAGACTTCTAGCAAGCAAATGGTTATGTGCCATTAAGAATTGGCTGTTCTACAATATGTTACACCAATTCATCAATTGTTACAAGTTCACTTATTCAAATAAGCTTGAAGTTATTTAAGCCTAAATATCTTTTGTTTGGCTTAAAAGACCCATACAGATGACTATTACTTACGATTCGTCACCTATCACGATATCACTTACCTGTAAGGGATTTTTCACATATTACATAACGCCATTTTCTCAGATTTTTACCTCTGACCTCCCCCTCCTCTGTGTAACACATTTTAATAGAACTACGCATACATAATTCCTTAAACGTAACAAAAGTCATACCCTCTCCCCCAAGAGCGCTACGCAATATATGAACAGCCCCTAAGTGATGTCGTGATAGTGAAACACAGTAAAAGTTTTTTTTAACATTTCTTTTGACCAATGGACAAGCAGTCAAATGTTAATTTAACATTAAATGCATGTTCTTCCCACTTATACTTAACATTACACCAATCTTACGATTCGGTATATGAAGATTTTCAGAACAACAACCGATCTTAGATGACCTTCACGAAACTTGGCCTTGAACGAACTATGGGCACAGGTTAACTGTATTAAACTAATATCTTGAAGTTTTAACGATTCATGACTTTATCAATATACATTTTTTGTGTTGATGAGCACCAACTAAACATTTTTACTTACCTCACATCCTGAAAAGTTTGGGATTAAGGTTTTGGCACCTCTCGGAAACTCGGATTATTGCATCATTTCCGCTTCTATCTCGTTCTCCAAGCTTCGGGACTAGCTACGAAGCTTTCGATTTGTATCTACGAAAAAGCTCGTTCTTCTGAGATCAAGGTAATTCAATTGGAAACATTGTTTTCCTGATAGCAATGTCAATGCCATAGCGGAAATGGTTTTTAATATAATATTATTCTGTCTTCTTCTGTTATCCTTGACTCCCAGTGGAGCATAGAGTCTCAACCATCCTGACGTCAGACATCATTTCACTAATAAATAGTTCCTTCTTTTAACTTCGCTTCAGTTGACCTGTATCGCGTTTAGTAGATCTTTATTTCTCAAGCGATGGTGGTAGTATATTAAGGATTTGCCGAATGCATTTATTTGCAAAGATTTGAAGGCGCGTATCGATGGCATTTATGCGTTTCCAAGCTTCGCAGTCATAATACAGGATGGACTTAACATTCGAGTTGTATGTTTCAATCATAGTTGTTATTGATGTTTTCCGAGATTTCCAAATAGCTCTGAGAATGCCGTTGCAGATTTTGCCTTATTAGAACAAGTCCTAATGATATTTAAAGGATGTCCATTGAATACCTCGTCTACCATTCAGAAAAGTCTACTATTTAAAATCTATACCGCCCAGGCCTGATAGATTTGTCATTTTGGCGATTTTTGATCTAAAATAGGTAAAGTGCCGATATGCACATTTTGGTTACAAAATTTTAAGCTAATACCGAAAACCAACCTAACTTTAAAGTTTTAACAGTTTTTAACATATATATACAGAGATTAAAATCTATATAAGTTTTCAATAATTCCGATACATTTACAGAGTCAAACATTGAATCAAAAATTATGCTATTGTATATAAAATTTTTCTACAGAGACATTTTCGATATAATTTTTTTTAAGTTTTACTGTAGTGTATTGCACCAAAATCCCAATTTATTACAATTACTTATTTTCTTAGAAATGTTGGTGGGGAAATCTTTTCTCGACGCGTTTCGATGATTGGTTAGGCCATCTAATCGGGAGGATTATTCCTAGTTCTAGATAGAACGAAAAGCACACATTATATCTCATTTGCGCGATAGAATAAATACGAATTATTGTGTCCAACAAATATCAACATAAAGCGAAGATAATCATCTGAACAAAAACACACAACATTTTTCATTTTTTTATGGAAAAATTTTTCATTTAAAATTTTTAAATTAAAATTGATTCGCCGAAAAATTTTCAATATAAATTTTTTTCTATAGAAAACTATATGTACATTTTTTTCTGAAGTGAAATTTTCCATTTAAAATTTTTTCGATCGAAAATTTCCCTTTATAAATGTTTTTGTAAAGAAGAGTTTTCATATTTTATTTTTTGAATAGAAAAATTTTCCATATAAAATTTTTTGTAAAGAAAAATTTTCTACATAAAATTTTTTGTATGGAAAATTGTTTCATATATTCCATATTTTTTGTATAGAAAAATTTTCTACATAAAATTTGTTGTATGAAAAAATTTTCCATATAAAATTTTTCTTACAAAAAAATTTTCCATTTAACATTTTTTTGTATAGAAAATATTTCAATATAAGATTTTTTGTATAGAAGAGTTTTTAATATAAATTTTTTTGTATAGAGAAATTTTCAGTATGATTTTTTTCTTTTAGAAAAATTTTCAATATGAAATTTGTTCTATAGAAAAATTTTCAATATGAAATTTGTTCTATAGAAAAATTTTCAATAAAAGTTTGTGACATAGAAAAATTTTCAATGAACATTAATTTAATATTCGGCTATGTTTCTATATTTTTAACTATTCCGTTTTTTTTTGCCAATTTCTTAAAATTTATTGATGATAATGCTGATTTTTTGTAAAAATATGCCAATTTTTCATAAAAAATTTCAGATAGCCCTGACACCGCCTATATCACATCGAAAATGAAGTAAAACTTTTATGTTTGGACCGGTGTTCCAAAGTCTATTATGAAACTTTTTGACCTCATACAAATAAAGGGCGAAATGGTTCATCGGTGACAGTAGCGTATCCAAGTCTATTGACTCACTGGACCGGTCAAAAACCTATATCTTTCGGCTGGATTAGAATTTTGATACCGGTTTTTTGTTTACTAGGCGAGACATTGAGCTTTGAGGAGCGCCGAAATGTGGGTTATACTACACAGTAGAATCGGTATTACTTTTTTCACATTCCTTTGTTTTCCTTGTTTTTTCTAATCTGAGATTATTTAGAAAAATTAAAATTACTATTAGTCTCAGCACAATCTATTATAGTGAGTGGTGAACCCTTTTTGATCCAAAAGTTTTTAAATATCCAAATTTTGATCGAAAGTATATGTAATTGGCGAGTTTTTATTTGATGTAGTGTACTTTGGGAAGAGAGCAGCTAGATAAAAATCCAATTTATTGTTATTAATTATTTTACAGCCTTAATATACATATACGATTCAAAAAAACATACTTTAATTATTTTCGATATAACAGTAAGATTTAGTTCCCAAATGTAAGTGAATGTGACAGCCTGTAGGTCTTAAATAATAAATATTCATCATTTCTTCAATTAGTGTTCGAAATTAAAAATTGTTAACTTGTTTCATTTTCAATTACAAGATAAAAGAAAAATCCTTAGAGACAAATCCAAGCATCAAACTAGATTAGATCAGAGATGCTTCATCGGGATTTCTATTTTAAATGAATGAACTTTAAAGATACAATCATGAATTAATACATAATTACAAAAAGTTGTTAATGGTTTTTATTATAATTTTTACTTCAGTTCTATGAATACTAAGCTAAGTTGGTGTTATTCATCCCGGAAAAGGTAGGCCATATAAATTAGCAAAACCGTTTTTAATTTCTCCCTAGATACAATGAAAGCAATAGGAAAACACACAACAATAAACATGAGACGATCATGTTTAGCTTAAATCTAATTAACACACATGATCACCGACAGACAGACAGTCGAATACACTCTCAAACCTATGACAACTTTTAAAAATTAATTGGAAAATCTCCAGCAAGACAAAAGAATCCATAGAGTAGAGGACAATGGCTAGAAGATTGAGAATGAAAAGAAACCATAATAAGCCATAATAATCAATATACCATAATAAGTGTTGAAAGTATTGAGGAAAATTGTCAAGCCACCACATACAAGCAAGTCGAAGTTGATGAAAACAATAGACCACAACGATCGTTGCTTAAAACTTTAAGTTTTTCCTAGAGTTGAACATTTGGGATTTGAAACAAGGAAAAATGTAATCAACACTTTGTTTAGCCAAGTAGGCAGTCAGTCATTCATACCAACCAAGTAGAGGGGCCACTGGAAAACAATGCCACCAACCAACCAACCAACAACAATCTTTAAAGTCAACCAGCCTCCCAAACAAAGATCTTTTGGATTCATCCATACAGAAGCATTTTCAAGAAAGATCAGTTGGAGTGGAAAAGAAAAGCATGTGACACAAATGCCATTTACAACAAATATGGCACACCAAGGCGACAATTGTTGTCTTTCCAGACAATAGACGGCGTCAAAAAATAATCGTCTGTAGCTCTGGACGACGCACAGGCCGTTAGCAAGGCATCAGGGAAGTGAGATGAACGAGTAGCAACGATTGTTCTATCCAACCATCATAGAAAGAAAGATTGAATGATCTTCGTTCGATCGCAAGTGTGTAGGGATGTATGTACGTTTGATCATAAAATAAAGTTCTCCTTGAAGAAAGACTCTAAACTCTTGGAAGAAATGTGGATTAACAATTTTTCTTTATATTATTGACAATTTTACAAGAGGTTGTGCAATCCAGAAGTTCCCAATGAAAGGATTAGTTCTGAAACTTAAGAGAGATTAGGAATTGGAATTAGAGGTGCCGAGACTAGAAAATTCTAGTGTTACCAGATAAAATTACCTTTGAGTTTTGGAATTTCCCAAAGGAAGGATCATTAATGGGTCTCCAATATTTCAGATTATAAACTTTACGGAGCCTAGAATATTTTAGAACTCCATGCTCTTCAGTCTTCAATTTTTTTTAGCATAATTTTCCAAATTTTACTCTTTACAGAAAGATTTTATTCTTGTCAGTAACTTTTAAGTAAAATCTTCAAAATTTTACTCTTTTTAGTAAAATATTCAAAATTTTACTCTTTCAGTAAAATTTTTCGAAGTTTTACTCTTTTCAGTAAAATTTAACTTTTTTCAGTAAAATTTGAGTCTTTTTAGTAAAATTTTACATTTTTTAGTAAAATTTTCAAAATTTTAAATTTTTTAGTAAAATTTTCAAAATTTTAAATTTTTTAGTAAAATTTTCAAAATTTTACATTTTTTCGTAAAATTTTCAAAATTTTACATTTTATAGTAATATTTTCAAAATTTTATATTTTTTAGTAAAATTTTCCAAATTTTACTCTTTTCAATAAAATTTTAAAAATTTTATTTGTTTTAGTAAAATTTTCAAAATATTATTTTTTTTAGTAAAATTTTCAAAATTTTACTCTTTTTAGTAAAAATTTCAAAATTTTACTCTTTCTAGTAAAATTTTCAAAATTGTACTCTTTTTAATAAAATAGCAAAATTTTACTCGTTTAGTAAAGTTTTCAAAATTTTACTCTTTTTTATTACATTTTAAAAATTTTACTACTTTTAATAAAATAGTAAAATTTTACTCTTTTCAGTCAAATTTTTAAAATTTTATTTTTTTTAATAAATTTCACAATTTTACTCTTTCTAGTAAAATTTTCTGTTTTTAATAAGTATAAAGTAAATTTTTCAAAATTTTAATAAATTTTAAAAAAATAAAATTTTTAAAATTCTACTCTTTTAAGTAAAATTTTGCAAATAATTAAAATAAAATTTTTAAAATTTTACTTTTTTCAGTAAAATTTTCAAAATATTACTTTTTGAGTAAAATTTTCAAAATTTTATTTTTTTTAATTAATTTCAAAATTTTACTCTTTCTAGTAAAATTTTCAAAATTTTACTATTTTTAATAAACTTTTCAAAATTTTTTAAAATTTAACAATTTTTAGTAAAATTTTCAAAATTTTAGTCTTTTTAATAAATCCCAAAATTTTACTCTTTCTAGTAAAATCTTAAAAAATTTTACTGTTTACTCTATTTAGTAAAATTTTCAAAATTTTTGTCTTTTTAATAAAATTTTTAGAGTAATATTTCAAAATCTTACTCTTTCTAGTAAAATTTTCAAAATTTTAACTTTTTTATAACTTTCAGAATTTTACTATTTCTAGTAAATTTTTCAAAATTTTACTTTTTTTAGTAAAATTTTTAAAATCTTACTCTTTTTTTAGTAAAATTTTTAAAATCTTACTCTTTTTTTAGTAAAATTTTCAAAATTTTAACTTTTTTAAAACTTTCAAAATTTTACTATTTCTAGTAAATTTTTCGAAATTTTACTCTTTTAAGTAAAATTTTCAAAATCTTACACTTTTTAGAAAAATTTTCAAAATTTTAACTTTTTTATAACTTTCAAAATATTACTTTTTGAGTAAATTTTTCAAAATTTACTTTTTTAGTAAAATTTTGACAATCTTACTCCTTTTAGTGAAATTTTAAAAATTTTAACTTTTTTATAACTTTCAGAATTTTACTATTTCTAGTAAATTTTTCAAAATTTTACTTTTTTTAGTAAAATTTTTAAAATCTTACTCTTTTTTTAGTAAAATTTTTAAAATCTTACTCTTTTTTAGTAAAATTTTCAAAACTTTAACTTTTTTAAAACTTTCAAAATTTTACTATTTCTAGTAAATTTTTCGAAATTTTACTCTTTTAAGTAAAATTTTCAAAATCTTACACTTTTTAGAAAAATTTTCAAAATTGTAACTTTTTTATAACTTTCAAAATTTTACTATTTCTAGTAAATTTTTCAAAATTTACTTTTTTAGTAAAATTTTGACAATCTTACTCCTTTTAGTGAAATTTTAAAAATTTTAACTTTTTTATAACTTTCAAAATTTTATTATTTCTAGTAAATTTTTCAAAATTTGACTTTTTTTAGTGAAATTTTGAAAATTTTAACCTTTTTTTAGTAAAATTTTCTAAATTTTATTAATTTCAATAAAATTGTCAAAATTTTGCACTTACACTTTAGTAAAATTTTACTCTTTTTAGTGAAATTTTACTTTTTGTAATAAAATTTTGAAAATTTTACTTAAAATAGTTAAATTTACATTTTTTTTCCATATTTCCGTAGTTTTTTTCATTTGGAATCACTGGATACAGATCGTGTGTGTGTGTTTGTGTGTTTGTTGCATAGCTAAAGTGTCTGGTGTTTAACATTTATTGTAAGTTTGGACTTCAAACAATGTGGCCATATTTGGGACAAGAATGATACGCGCACGCGTATAAACTAAATTTCATACGCGCGCGCATTCTAAACAACCAGGGAAAGCTTTTTATGGTCAAAACCAAATAAATTTCAACAAAACACTCACATGAATCATTCACGAAAGATTCTGTACGTACAGCCAAGAGTTTTGTCATTTGGAAAACCTAATGTTTTCTCATATTTCCTCACATTAAGGCACTTACACAATCCAATACAAACCAAATCATTCCGGTCCATTGATCTTGTTGGACTTTTGGTATTTTTATTATTCTTTGGTGGTAATGTTTAAGAGCTTGTGAGATGTGGTAATGATCAGGGATTGTTTCTATTTTATTTTGTATGGATGGATGATGTGCTAAAAGACAATTGTTGTAACATGTCATGTTTAAGCATGTTCTGTTAGATTTCCCTCTTCTATGCGACTCCTCTCTAAAGATCCTCAATGAACAAATGATGAGCAAATCTCCAATAAAGGTTAGATAATTGCAGACGCCACACGTTTTCATTTCTTAGTTTAGCTCAATTGCAACAGATCATTTAAAAAATAAAATTATTTAAGTAGTCATGTTCATTTGATGAAGATCATGGCTAACGCTGAAATTTTTCTAATACTGATCATGTCTTTTTTTAAGCTTTTGTTTCTTTAAGAGAGTGTGACATTACTTCTGTAACTGTTAAGTTTTGAGATGCAATTCATTTTTGTTTTAACTCCAAAAAAACACAAAAACAATCAAACATTTAACATTAATTATGCAGTCGGTACACGTGCATTTCAAGAATCACAAAACTTTGTAAACTTTTGTCATCACACCATATCGGTGAGACAATTTCCCATGAAGTCTCTTCCACTTTTGTTTTTTTTTTTCGTTTGCTTTTGTATCGTCATAGTTAATCATCTTGTTGCTATTTGAGGAACGGTGAAGATCATATTGCTGCTTCTTCTGCTGCTCAAGATGATCATGATGATGCGATACTTCCACTGACATGTCTGAAGGTTGTTGTTATTTAACATTTTTCTTCTTGATTTCTTGTTATGCGGAAGAAAAGCGATTAATATAATTATAAAGAAATAAATGTTTGATATTGGGTCACCAGCACAAGAGACACAAAGTAATTAATTTGATGTCATTTCAATCAATTTTATTGTTAATATAACTGTTATTCTTAGCTCTTTTTGTAAGATTTTAAAAAGTTTACTTTTTTTAAGTAACATTTTCGAAATTATTTACTTTATAGTAAAATTTTCAAAATTTTACCAAGTTAGTATAATTTTTAAAATTTCACCCATTTAAAAAAATTTTCAAAGCTTCACAATTTATTGTAAAACTTTTTTAAATGTTAACACTTTAAGTGAAATATATAAGATTTTAGTTTTTTATAAAAAATTTTCAAAATTATACTATTTATAAAGGAAAATTTTTAAAATATTTTTTAGGACAATTTTCAAAACTTTACTATTCTTACAGGAAATTTTTAAAATTTTACTTTGTTTTATAGAAAATTTTCAAAATTTTACTATTTTTATAGGAAAATTTTCAAAATTTTACTATTTTTATAGAAAAATTTTTAAAATTTTACTATATTTATAGGAAAATTTTCAAAATTTTACCATTTTTATAGGAAAATTTTCAAAATTTTACTCTTCATATAACAAAATTTTCAAAATTTTACTATTTCTATGGGAAAATTTTAAAAATTTACTATTTCTATAGGAAAATTTTTAAAATTTTACTTTGTTTTATAGGAAAATTTTCAAAATTTTACTATTTTTATAGGAAAATTTTCAAAATTTTACTATTTTTATAGGAAAATTTTCAAAATTTTACTATTTTTATAGGAAAATTTTCAAAATTTTACTATTTTTATAGGAAAATTTTCAAAATTTTACTATTTTTATAGGAAAATTTTCAAAATTTTACTATTTTTATAGGAAAATTTTCAAAATTTTACTATTTTTATAGGAAAATTTTCAAAATTTTACTATTTTTATAGGAAAATTTTCAAAATTTTACTATTTTTATAGGAAAATTTTCAAAATTTTACCATTTTTATAGGAAAATTTTCAAAATTTTACTCTTCATGTAGCAAAATTTTCAAAATTTTACTACTTTTATAGGAAAATTTTCAAAATTTTACTACTTTTATAGGAAAATTTTCAAAATTTTAATATTTTTATTGCTATTTTTATAGGAAAATTTTTAAAATTTTACTATTTTTATAGGAAAATTTTAAAAATTTTACTATTTTTAAGGAAAATTTTCAAAATTTTACTATTTTTATAGGAAAATTTTCAAAATCTTACTATTTTTATAGGAAAATTTTCAAAATTTTATTATTTTTATATTAAAATTTTCAAAATTTTACTATTTTTATATTAAAATTTTCAAAATTTTACTATTTTTATAGGAAAATTTTTAAAATTTTACTATTTTTATAGGAAAATTTTCAAAATTTTACTATTTTTATGGGAAAATTTTAAAAATTTACTATTTTTATAGGAAAATTTTTAAAATTTTACTTTGTTTTATAGGAAAATTTTCAAAATTTTACTATTTTTATAGGTAAATTTTCAAAATTTTACTATTTTTATAGGAAAATTTTCAAAAGTTTACTCTTCATGTAGCAAAATTTTCAAAATTTTACTACTTTTATAGGAAAATTTTCAAAATTTTACTACTTTTATAGGAAAATTTTCAAAATTTTAATATTTTTATTGCTATTTTTATAGGAAAATTTTTAAAATTTTACTATTTTTATAGGAAAATTTTAAAAATTTTACTATTTTTAAGGAAAATTTTCAAAATTTTACTATTTTTATAGGAAAATTTTCAAAATCTTACTATTTTTATAGGAAAATTTTCAAAATTTTATTATTTTTATATTAAAATTTTCAAAATTTTACTATTTTTATATTAAAATTTTCAAAATTTTACTATTTTAATAGGAAAATTTTTAAAATTTTACTATTTTTATAGGAAAATTTTCAAAATTTTACTATTTTTATGGGAAAATTTTAAAAATTTACTATTTTTATAGGAAAATTTTTAAAATTTTACTTTGTTTTATAGGAAAATTTTCAAAATTTTACTATTTTTATAGGTAAATTTTCAAAATTTTACTATTTTTATAGGAAAGTTTTCAAACTTTTACTATTTTTATAGGAAAATTTTCAAAATTTTACTATTTTTATAGGAAAATTTTCAAAATTTTACTATTTTTATAGGAAAATTTTCAAAATTTTACTATTTTTATAGGAAAATTTTCAAAATTTTACTATTTTTATAGAAAATTTTTTAAAATTTTACTATATTTATAGGAAAATTTTCAAAATTCTACCATTTTTATAGGAAAATTTTCAAAATTTTACTCTTCATATAGCAAAATTTTCAAAATTTTACTACTTTTATAGGAAAATTTTCAAAATTTTACTACTTTTATAGAAAAATTTTCAAAATTTTAATATTTTTATTGCTATTTTTATAGGAAAATTTTTAAAATTTTACTATTTTTATAGGAAAATTTTAAAAATTTTACTATTTTTATAGAAAAATTTTTAAAATTTTTCTATATTTATAGGAAAATTTTCAAAATCTTACTATTTTTATAGGAAAATTTTCAAAATTTTACTATTTTTATATTAAAGTTTTCAAAATTTTACTATTTTTATAGGAAAATTTTTAAAATTTTACTATTTTTATAGGAAAATTTTCAAAATTTTACTATTTTTATAGGAAAATTTTCAAAATTTTACTATTTTTATAGGAAAATTTTCAAAATTTTACAATTTTTAGAGGAAAATTTTCAAAATTTTACTATTTTTATAGGAAAATTTTCAAAATTTTACTATTTTTATAGGAAAATTTTCAAAATTTTACAATTTTTATAGGAAAATTTTCAAAATTTTACTATTTTTATAGGAAAATTTTCAAAATATTACTATTTTTATAGCAAAATTTTCAAAATTTTACTATTTTTATAGCAAAATTTTCAAAATTTTACTATTTTTATAGCAAAATTTTCAAAATGTTAGTATTTTTATAGGAAAATTTTCAAAATTTTACTATATTTATAGGAAAATTTTCAAAATTTTACCATTTTTATAGGAAAATTTTCAAAATTTTACTATATTTATAGGAAAATTTTCAAAATTTTACCATTTTTATAGGAAAATTTTCAAAATTTTACTCTTCATATAGCAAAACTATTTTTATTACTATTTTTATAGGAAAATTTTCAAAATTTTATTATTTTTATATTAAAATTTTCAAAATTTTACTATTTTTATATTAAAATTTTCAAAATTTTACTATTTTTATAGGAAAATTTTTAAAATTTTACTATTTTTATAGGAAAATTTTCAAAATTTTACTATTTTTATGGGAAAATTTTAAAAATTTACTATTTTTATAGGAAAATTTTTAAAATTTTACTTTGTTTTATAGGAAAATTTTCAAAATTTTACTATTTTTATAGGTAAATTTTCAAAATTTTACTATTTTTATAGGAAAATTTTCAAAATTTTACTATTTTTATAGGAAAATTTTCAAAATTTTACTATTTTTATAGGAAAATTTTCAAAATTTTACTATTTTTATAGGAAAATTTTCAAAATTTTACTATTTTTATAGGAAAATTTTCAAAATTTTACTATTTTTATAGAAAATTTTTTAAAATTTTACTATATTTATAGGAAAATTTTCAAAATTTTACTCTTCATATAGCAAAATTTTCAAAATTTTACTACTTTTATAGGAAAATTTTCAAAATTTTACTACTTTTATAGAAAAATTTTCAAAATTTTAATATTTTTATTGCTATTTTTATAGGAAAATTTTTAAAATTTTACTATTTTATAGGAAAATTTTAAAAATTTTACTATTTTTATAGAAAAATTTTTAAAATTTTTCTATATTTATAGGAAAATTTTCAAAATCTTACTATTTTTATAGGAAAATTTTCAAAATTTTACTATTTTTATATTAAAATTTTCAAAATTTTACTATTTTTATATTAAAATTTTCAAAATTTTACTATTTTTATAGGAAAATTTTTAAAATTTTACTATTTTTATAGGAAAATTTTCAAAATTTTACTATTTTTATAGGAAAATTTTCAAAATTTTACTATTTTTATAGGAAAATTTTCAAAATTTTACAATTTTTAGAGGAAAATTTTCAAAATTTTACTATTTTTATAGGAAAATTTTCAAAATTTTACTATTTTTATAGGAAAATTTTCAAAATTTTACAATTGTTATAGGAAAATTTTCAAAATTTTACTATTTTTATAGGAAATTTTTCAAAATATTACTATTTTTATAGCAAAATTTTCAAAATTTTACTATTTTTATAGGAAAATTTTCAAAATTTTACTATTTTTATATGAAAATTTTCAAAATTTTACTATTTTTATAGCAAAATTTTCAAAATTTTAGTATTTTTATAGGAAAATTTTCAAAATTTTAGTATTTTTATAGGAAAATTTTCAAAATTTTACTATATTTATAGGAAAATTTTCAAAATTTTACCATTTTTATAGGAAAATTTTCAAAATTTTACTCTTCATATAGCAAAATTTTCAAAATTTTACTATTTTTATGGGAAAATTTTAAAAATTTACTATTTTTATAGGAAAATTTTCAAAATTTTACTATTTTTAAAGGAAAATTTCAAAATTTTACTATTTTTAAAGGAAAATTTTTAAAATTTTACTACTTTTATAGGAAAATTTTAAAAATTTTACTTCTTTTATAGGAAAATTTTCAAAATTTTAATATTTTTATTGGCATAATTTTATTTTTTTAATAGAGAAATCTTAAAAAAACTTTTCTATTTTTAAGAGCAATTTTTAGAAAAAATTTTATATTTTATTAAGGAAATTTTTAAAATTTCATCATTTTTATTTTAGAGTCTGTTTATATTTCTTAAAATGAATTTAAAAAATATCCGGCTTTGTATGAAAAAAAAATATTTAAGAATTTACTAATTTAATTAATTTATTTATTTAGCAAATGTTTTGTTCATTACAATTCATCAACCAATTACTTTGTATTGCTTAAAGCATAATATTTACTATAATTATATATAATTGATCATTTAATATGCCACACACATACATACATACCCACAAAACAATCTCTTACAGAAGTTAAAAAATTGTGAACTGATCATTTCAAATGGAAATCCACATTTCTTAAATCATTTCTAAATTGTCACTCTTTGTTTGCAGCCGGTGTCGATGGTAGTGTTGATCTTTTTGCCAAAATCTATTTAAATGATCGTAATTACGATCATCTAATGACAATTGCTAACACGAAAAAATCATTAACATATTTGGTTGCAACAGCAACCACATGTTGCAAGTTGTAATGCAACAAATTTAATTAAATCATTTGATCTTTTCGAAGCTTAAGGAAATTATTGAAATGAAATGGAAAATCCTTTCTACAATTTAAATGTAATTTATTTGCAAATCAACAATTGAACAGTTGAAATGGAAATTTTAAATTTAATTTATGAAGTTTTGAAATCGAATATTTGGTTGCCCATGGATATCATGAAACCAAATTAAAAGAAGTTAAATCGCGAAAATTAAAGTGTAAATGTTAGAGATTTTTGATTATTCAATGAATTTCAAATAATATAATTTTCTAAAATAACAGAAAATTTCCCTATATAAATAGTGAAAGTTATAAAAAAGTGAAATTTCGAAAATTTTCCCATTAAAATAGTAAAATTTTCCTATAAAAATAATAAAACTTTTAATATTTCCCTTTAAAAATATTGAAATTTTAAAAATTTTCCTATACAAATTTGTGAAATTTTGAAAATTTTCCTAAAAAAATTTAAATTATTAAAATTTCCTTGTAAAAATAGTGAAATTTTGAAAATTTCCCTATAAAAATAGTAAAATTTTGAAAATTTCCCTATAAAAATTGTGAAAATTTTAAAATTCCCCTATAAAAATTGTGAAATTTTAAAAATTTTCCTACAAAAAACTGAAATTTTGAAAATTTCATTATAAAAATAGTAAAATTTTTAAAATTTCGCTATAAAAATAGTTCAGTTTTTAAAATTTTCCTATAAAAATAGTGAAATTTTAAAAATTTCCCTATAAAAATAGAGAGATTTAGAAAATTTCTCTATATTTTGCAAAATTTCCCTTTAAAATTTCCATATAAAAATAGTAAAATCTTGAAAATGTTCATACAAAAATATATAAAAAGTTTTGAAAATTGTTTCTAAAAATGGAAAATTTTTAAGATTTTCTTATAAAAATAATAAAATTTTGAAAATTTTCCTACAAAAATAGTAAAATTTTGAAAATGTTCTTGAGTAGTGTTTTAACGTCCGTCCTGTCTACACGCGTTTTTACATGTTGCTTGTCCGTCCATGTGTATTTTGTCCGCGTCCAGTGTTTAAAACAAAATTAATATATAATTAATAAATTAAACGCGTGCAATAAAATAAATAAATAAAAAAAAAAAAAAAAAAAAAACATATTAACATTAAAACCAAAATAACAAAAAATTGAAATAATTAAAAATCAAACAATAAACTCAAACAGTGGAAATAACACAAAATTAATAACATCCAACAATAAACAAACTCTCCAAACCAGTTTTTCTCTTATTTTATTTTTAATACAACAAACACAATAACTCTATTACAACAACAAACAAATCTACAGAACATCACTCATCATTACAAACATTAATATCATTACATCAACAACCTAACTTCAACAAAAATATATCAGTGTTGGCACCTAGCCATAACAATGACCAGATCAGGGCTTTTATGGCCCTTTTAGCAATTGTCATTGTGTTTTCTTTCCTTTTCCTTTTTATAGTAAAAGTATCACTGATTTAATTGTTGTCAAACTATTTAATGGTGAAGGCATAACACTGACCATTAATTAGTATCGCAGACAACAATTAACATCTTTGAGACTTTTACTATAAATAGACAATTGATTAGTTTTTTTCAATATATTGCAATGGCAGATCGTTTTAGCATAAACTTCTGCAACATACGTGGGCTAAGAGCGAATTTCTTCTCTGTTTATGCACACATTTGTCTCCATCGGCCGGATGTTTTCGCCTTATCTGAAACCCAGGTATCTGAAAATGCTGATCCACAGGATTTTCACATACCTGGGTATCAATTCCTATCCCTTTTTAACCTTCATAGGGGCATTGCAATGTACATTCGCGATGAAGTTGCGTACCAGTGCCAGCAATCATTAGGCACGCATGATAACGAATTTAGCTGTCTCTGGGTTAAATTCAGAATCAGGGCGCATCTTTTGTACTTCGGGTTTCTTTATAGAAGTCCAAACGCGGAAAGGGGCACAACTTTATCTGGCTTCGATGCCCTTTCCGATTCAATTTCGAAGATCCTCGAGAGTTGTCCGAGCAGTGAAATCGTTATTGCTGGTGATTTCAATGTTCACAACTCGTCCTGGCTTCGCCATTCGAGCCACACAACTCCTGAAGGCCAATATGTTGAGTTATTTGCAGCGCACAATCACCTTGCGCAACTGGTGAATGAGCCAACACATATTCCATGTGTTGATGGGCACCAACAAAACATCCTTGACCTTTTCCTTACTTCACACCCTGATAAGTATGAAGTAAAGGTTCTTGCACCTCTCGGAAATTCCGATCATTGTACCATTTCCGCCTCTTTTTCGCTCTCCTCACTTCGCAGCATTTCGCAAACAGCTACGAAACGTTCAATTTTTCTATACGAAAAAGGTCGTTGGGCAGAGCTCAACGAATTCTATAGGCATTTTAACTGGAAACTGTGTTTCCTCGACAGTAATGTCAATGCCTCGGCGGAAATGGTTTCTAATGTTATTAAGCTGGGAATGAAAATGTTTATCCCAGTGAAAAACATTTCGATTAAACCAAAGGTAAAAACTTGGTTTAATCAGACGTGCAAACAAGCAGTCAGATCCCGAGAGGAAGCTTTCAGAAACTGGCGCAATAACCAAAATCCAGTTACTGATTTGCAACGCAAACGTGCAAGGCGTACATGTGCCAAAGTATTAAGACGTGAAAAAGCTCTGTACGAGCAGCGTCTTCGTACTAAAATTCTTGCTGCTCCTCGGGGCAGCAAGAGTTTCTGGTCATTCGTTAAAAGAGTTAAGAATAATGCTAGTTCTTCAATTTCTTCTCTTTTAAAGAATGGTCAAACATTCACTGACCCGGTTGACAAAGCTAACCTTTTAGCTGAATTATTTGCAAGCAATTCCCGCTTGCCGGAAAGCACTCAACCTCCGCCCGAGCTCGAAAGAGTATCTGTAACTATGCCAAAGATATTCTTTCGCGCCCGTGCTGTAAAAAGGGTTTTAGCAGATCTCAACATAAACAAGTCTTCAGGGCCGGATGGCATTCCAGCACTGGTCTTGAAGCAGTGCTGTTCGACGCTTTCGCGTCCATTAGCCAACCTTTTCAGCACCTTGTACCAAGCTGGTACATTTCCTCGGTGTTGGAAGGTTGCTAATGTAACGCCAATCCCTAAAAAGGGTGAGGCTACCAACCCTGAAAATTACCGCCCAATAGCAATTTGTTCTGCACTCTCCAAAGTTTTGGAGAGTATGGTAAACCACCATCTTGTGAAATATCTGGAATCTAACAACCTACTAAGCGACCGCCAGTATGGATTTCGTAGGGGACGCTCTACGGGAGACCTGCTAGCCTTCCTTTCGGAAAAATGGTGTCATTCAATACACCGTTTTGGCGAAAGTAAAGTTGTGGCTCTGGATATTTCCAAGGCGTTTGATAGAGTGTGGCACGGAGCACTTCTATCAAAACTTATTGCTTTTGGTGTCGGTAATATCTTCTCTCGATTTATATCGAGCTTCCTCAGAGATCGCACTATAAGAGTTGTTGTAGATGGGATCTCATCAAACGAGTTCAAGCTAAATTCAGGGGTACCGCAAGGCTCCGTTCTTTCTCCTACTCTATTTCTTATCTTTATAAACGACCTTCTACGTCAAACTTCCAATCCTATCTACTCTTTTGCAGATGATAGTAACATTTGCCATTCGTATTCATTCAATCATAGACCAAACCCTTTAGAGATTGGTACTATGAGGCAAAACATGAATGAATCATTAAACCGCGATTTAGAAGCAATCTCAGAATGGGGTCGTGCGAATAGAGTCGATTTTAATGCGCGGAAAACTCAATGTTGTATGCTCACGCATAAACGCACGGCGGATCATGTTACTTCATCTGTATTAATGGGTGGTGAAAATATCGAGGAATCAGATACTCTTGATGTTCTGGGCATGAGAATTCAATGTGATGTCCGGTGGACTGAACACATTTTTCAAGTGTCGAAAGAAGCATTCAAGTGTCTCGGTTTTCTAAAACGGTGCAAGACATACTTCACTTCATCTGATCTCCTTACTATTTATACCACCTATATCCGACCGAAAATGGAATACAACTCTCATGTATGGGCCGGTGCTTCAAAGTCTATTTTGGAGCTTCTTGACCGAGTACAGGAGAGGGCGAAGGTGCTTATTGGTGACAGTAGGGTATCCAACTCTATTGATTCACTGGAGCACCGTCGCAATGTGGGTTGTGTCACACTGTTCTATCGTTACTACTTTGGAATGTGCTCTAATGAAATCAGGGAACTCGTTCCCGAAACTAGAATTTTTTTACGCAATACACGTCTATCTGTTAGAGCTCATCCCTTCGTAGTCGATTGGCCAGTAGACAGAACAACACACTACAGAGAAAATTCATTCTTTAGCCGTACAGTTCGTATGTGGAATTTACTTCCCGCAGAAATTTTTCCTGCCAGTTGCAATATAGGAAAGTTCAAATCAAATGTCCATAAACACTACTCCATCTATCCACCCTCCCATAACCTATTTTCCTAGTTCCAACACAATGCATTGCATAAGTAGGGGTCATCCCCTGAGTGCTGGTCCTAAAAAAAAAAAAAAAAAAAAAAAAAAATAAAATTTTGAAAATTTTCCTATAAAAATAGTAAAATTTGGAAAATTTTCCTATAAAAATAGTAAAATTTTGAAAATTTTCCTATAAAAATAGTAAAATTTTTAAAAATTCTCCTATAAAAATAGTAAAATTTTGAAAATTTTCCTATCAAAATAGTAAAATGTTGAAAATTCTCGTATAAAAATAGTAAAACTTTCCTAATAAAAATAGTCAAATATTGAAAATGTTTCTATAAAAATAGTAAAATTTTGAAAATTTTCCTATAAAAGTAGTAAAATTTTGAAAACTTTCCTATAAAAATTGTAAAATTTTGAAAATTTTTCTATCAAAATAGTAAAATTTTGAAAATTTTCTTATAAAAGTAATAAAATTTTTAAAGTTTACCTGTATAAATATTGAAGTTTTAAAAATTACACTAGAAATAATTTTCAGACCATTTAATTGTCTCAGTGTATCGCTGATATTTTTCTCATTTCACACAAGTATTTGGTTGTCAGTTAAATCATCTCTTTTTTTTTAATGTCACTTTGTAATCTTTGGATTGTTTTTGCTGCTGATGCTTCTTCTTCGGCTGCTGCTGTTGTTGTTGTTTGCATTGTTCAGATGGACAATTCACAATTCAAACTGTCAACAATTGCTACAGATTCCAGTCGCATTCAACAATGTTGACAGCAGCTGATCTAGAGAGACAAAATTTTTTTCCAACATTTTGGTTGAACTCTTCTTTTTTTCTTCCAAAGACTTTTGGTTTCTTTTTGCAACAAGATCAAGAAATTACTAAATATTTTTCTCATGATCAATATAATACGGCAAAGGTATTGGGTAGGAGAGACTTAATTCTTATTAGGCTTTAGAATCAGAAGTTCAGAGTATTTACAATATTTTTTTTTAAACAACTTTAACTAAAATCTTAAGTTAAAAAATTTAATGATCATACAAAATATTAAAAAGTAAACTCTTAGTGAAATCATGATTACGAAAATGATCATGATGATCTTTACAAAGCCAAAGAAGACAAACGACAACTATCATCAACTCAACTTTAAAATGATGACAGTTTTGTTTCGTGGCGATCAGTGAACACTGATCACTACAAAGAGAATATGTGGAAAACAGAGTAAAGCTTTCATGGCCCAAAAAGCTCCTGAGAAAAAGGGTTTTCTTCTTCATCTGCATACCAAGATTCATAATGATCATGTATTCCTCCAGTGATCGTACGTACATGCATATGAATAGTAGTTGTGATCATGGCATACTCTGCTATAAATGTCAACAATGTCACTTGAAATCTGTTTGACATTGCGGATGATCGCGCTTATGTTTTGCGAAGGTAATCATTTTCAACAACAGCAGCAGCAATAAAATCCCTTTTTATCGAACTTTGTTTTATTAATTTGTAAGATCGGCTTTGTATGCCTGAGAGAGTGAAGTGGAGTGGAGGTATTGTTGTTGTTATTGTTGTGGCTGCTGCTCCTTTCGGTATTGTCAAATATAATAATGTATGACTCGTTTAATACGCTTTTGCTTAAACTATCTTTAAGTTAAATTAATTTTCCCAATCTCTCCCTGCGATTTACAAGCAACTGCATCTGCAACTTCTTGCGCGTGCAACAAACCTGAACAATAATATGATTGTGAGTGAATGGTTGGGTTATTTAGTTATTGGAGCTAGTAGTGAAACGTTGAATGATATTTTTGGTACGATATTGTTACAATTCTTATTCTTAAATCTACCATCTACCATCTCACACGTTAATTTTCTTAAATTCCAACTCCTTTTTCTTAGGCTTATTTTTAGCTTTTTCTCAAAAGCAACAAGTATGTATGTATGTATTGCTAGTCTATATGTGTATTTGTGTGCCTTTCTGCGCTTCTCCCTTTCAGTCTTTTGTGTAAATGTCTGTGTTGACAATGAGTATCATTTTGTCGTTGTCCTGTCAAGCGTTACCATACAAATGACATTCGTACAAGACAGTCACTTATGTTGAAGTGATGTTAAATTAATGGTGGAATGCGTAAAGAAACAAAAAAAAGTTATTCCAGCGAATGAACCAACCAAGACAACAATGATAATCATACAAAAGAAGTAGAAGAAAAGATATAATGGTTTTGCTATTATTATCGGAGGCAAAATGAGGCTGTATATTGTAGCTAACTATTGTAAAAGATCTAGCAATGAAAATTAAAATGATTGATTAATGCTGAAGATAAGGCCTACAGATAACTATTTGTAACATTTTTAGGTGATACAAAAGTGAAAATTTTTCTATAAATATTTAAACTCAAAAAATTTCCAAAAAACGAACTAAATTTTCGATGCAAAAATAAATAAAAATATTGGAAATTTTAATTTAATTTAATTTTGAAATGTTACTCTTTATAGTGAAATTTTCAAAATTTAACTATATCTAGTGAAATCTTTAAAATATTAATATTTGCAGTAACATTTTTAAAATTTTAGTATTTTTAATGAAATTTTCAATTTTTATCATTTTTAGTAAATTTTCCGAAATTTGACTATTTTTTGCAAAATTTTCAAAATTTGAGTATTCTTAATGAAATTTCTTAAAATTTTACTATTTCTAGTAAAATTTTGAAAACTTTATTTTATAAGGAAATTTTCAAAATTTTACTATTTTTTAGTGATATTTTGAAAATTTTACTTTTATAAGGAAATTTTCAAAATTTTACTATTTTTAGTAAAATTTTCAAAATGTTCCTATTTAAAGTGATATTTTTAAAATTTTACTATTTTTAGTAAAATTTTCAAAATTTTACTATTTTTAGTAAAATTTTCAAAATTTTACTTAAAATTGTAAAATTTTCAAAATTTTACGATTTTTAGTAAAATTTTCAACATTTTTTCCTATTTTGTAAAATTTTCAAAATTTTACTATTTTTAGTAAAATTTTCAAAATTTTTTAAAATTTTCAAAATTCGAAATTTTACTACATTTTTTTTTTATTAAAATTTTAAAAATTTTGCTATTTTAGTGAAATTTTCATATTTTTACTATTCTAATAAAATTTTCAAAATTTTACTACTTTAAACAAAATTCTCAAAATTTCACTATTTTTAATAAAATTTTCAAAGTTTTGCTATTTTTAGCAAAATACTCAAAATTTTATTTTATATTCAAACTTTCAAAATTGAACTACTTTTAGTAAAATTTTACTATTTTTAGTAAAATTTTCAAAATCTTACTATTTTTAGCGAAATTTTAAAAATTTTACTATTTTTAGCAAAATTTTCAAAATTTTACAATTTTCTTAGTAAAATTTTTTAAATATTACTATTTTTAACAAAATTTTAAAATTTTGTATATTTTTAGTAAAGTTTTTAAAGTTTTACCATTTTCAGTGAAATTTTCAAAATTTTATTTTTTTAGTGAAATTTTGAAAATTTTACTATTTTTTAGTAAAATTTTCAGATAATGTATTTAGACTTGTCTGAAAAATGCTCACTTAGTAGATTTTTTACGATTCCCATCCGAGAAGCCGACTTTTTGGGTTATAATACTACCTAAGTAACAAAAGTGGTTCACATCTTGTATGTCACTTTCGTTATCGCTGTTTATTCTCAGGGCTTTCGTTTTTGCGCAATGACGCACCACTGCAAATTATAATTTTCGAAAACTTTTAGCAACTGACATTGTTGCCATAAGCAATACGACGTTTTGTACTAGTTGCGTTGCCAGTAGACATATCAACTTAAATTTGGTTGCTAATTTGTTTATTCTTTATCAAAGTGACATCGAAAGATCAACTGAATGTTTTTGACTTTACGAAAATTACAAAAAGTGTTCGGCTCCTGGTGGTATGTACTGCCTTTCGCAGATAAAGATCGTTTATGATTTAAAATAAAACAACTTCTATTTTGATTTTTTTAAATACAAAATTTTATTTTTCATTTTATGTTTTTTTTTTTTTTGTTTTAAATTTTTTTCTTGTGTTTGTTTTTCGTGAAGTTTTTTTCTTATTTCATCTTATCAAAATTCAACCAATTTTTGGGTAAAATTAAATCGACATGATACTTTCAAGCAATAAATTAATTAATTATAAATATAAAAAAAGAGTTCAGCAATAATACAAAAAAATAAAGAATATTTTATATGTTTATATATAAAAAAATAATAATTATTTAAGCAAATAATAATTAACTTATATTAACTTTATACTTATAAACAATAATTACGTGTTAAATTATTAAAAATAACTTAATTTAGGAGATAATTAAATAAAACTAATAATTACAAATTTTGCTGGTTTAAGAATAATACAGGATCTTACTAGATAATATTTACAAAACTTAGAAATTAGAGAATTTTAGCTTAAAAAATACTTTTTTGTTTTTTTGAAAATCAAAATTTTTTTTCAAACTTTTCAAAAATTTCTTTAAATTTTTTTAGTTTTAAATTTTAAGTACTTCCAACAAATTCAGTCTTTAAAAAAATTAATTATAAGTCAATTAATTTTATTTATATAAAACTAAAGGGGGATTATTTCTTGTTAACTTTTTGATAAATTAACAATTTTTTTTTTTAAATGTTAAGCAATTTGAAAAAATTATACAAATTCTTTAAGGGCTTTTTGTTACTTATTTAACTAATAAACTGGGCTTTAAGGTTTCTCATATGAGTCTAGCTTTTTTCTTAGCAAGAGAGAGATAGAGAGCGAGCGAGAAAAAGCTAGTAAGTGAAATAAGAGAGAGAGAGTTTATATATAATTTATTAATACTGCTAGAAAAGTTTTTTTGTTAAACTTTTATATTATTAAAGTTACTTAATAATTTTTTACAAATTTTGTTAATGATTTTTGTAAATTTTTTACGAGAGAAGCTTATGAGAAATAATGAGAGCAAAGAGAGAGAGCAGGACGGTTTGCTTGTATTTAGAGCAGCGATGCTTAACATCTTGTGGTAAGAGATGGGCATCACTGATTTAGAGATACATTTTCAAATTATAAAAAAATAAATTATTTGTTATAACTAAAAGCTTTAACTTTAAAGTTAAAGTTAAAAGCTTGGCATTTAAATTTTGTTATTTTAATAAATTAGACCACACAATTTGCATTCTGCTGGGTTTTCCCCTTTTAAAAAATAAATTCATATTGACATTTACAAACTATGGCAAATTAATTTTGTTTTCTCGTGCGGTTTGTTAAATTATTAATTTTTCTTCATTATTATATTTTTTTTTTTGTGTTAAAGGCAAGCTAAGATTTTGTTTCTTTCTTCGTTCGATCGATCGATCGATCTTACGTTCTTTCATAAATAGTAGTTAAATACATTGTACAAGAAAAAAATATACATATCGTATTTTTTTTGTGTTAAAAATTAAAAATAAAATTAAAAAAATATTCAAACAAATAACAAGCCTTGTTCTAGGACAAGGTCTACTTTTTATATACCCCCAATAAGCCGCTCAACAGCAGCAGCATATGGCTGTACCAAGCAGAAGTAGTGGTAGTAGTAGTAAGTAGATTGATCATGATGATCATCATAAACAGCCAGCACCAGCTGTGCCTTAAGCTAAACTGCTGCCGTTGCCTTACAGACACGTGTGTATCGTTTTCTTCGTTCGACACAATTTACACTTGACTTCACAGCACCAGTGGAATGTGCAGGCACAACGTTCGACTACGACCACTTCTTGGGTGCGATAGCCACGGCCGCAGCACATCAAATCACAACCATCTACACCGATTGAAGTATCATTGCACTGGCGCCCGTGGGTACCCTGAATGCCGAGACGTAAGTTCTTCTCGCAGAATGAGGGTGAGGGTTCCAAGTAGACAATGTCTTTGGTGCCTGGTGGCTTGTGATCGGGATTGTGGGGTTTCAATTGGAAGGAATATCTAAAAAGAGAAGAGGAGTAACAATTTTGATAAGTAAATTTGTTGATTTAAAGGTTTTTGGTTTAGATTTTGAATAAAATTTAAGTATTTTTTGGAGTGATATTATCACAGTGATATTAGGTTAAAAAATATATTTCGTTTTCTCTACAGACTTTATTTAAAAGTTAATGCTGTTCATTGTTTAATTTGAGAGAAATTAGTAATATATCACAGTGATAAATTTATACTGTGACTGTGATGTCATTAGTTTGTCAAATATTATTTTTTTTTTCAATTTATTAGCATTTTTTTTAATGTTATTCAAAATTTGAAGATTATTTTTTAGAGTGATATTTAAAATGTAATTTTTATCACAGTGATATTATGTTTTAAGAGGAATTTTGTGTCTTTTGAAGGTAAAAGCAAAAGTTTAATACTAACATTTATGAAATTTGATTAAAAAAAAATTATTTATCACTGTGATACATAGAGATATTGTTGTGATATTTTTGAAGGGAAATATTTATCACAGTAATATTATGTTAAAACATAAATTTAGTTTTTTCTAGAAGCTTTAGTAAAAAGTTTATATTTAGTAATAAACCCCACTAAATTTGAGAGAAATTTTTAATATATCACAGTGATAAATTTATGCTAATAATTATATCACAGTCAGCGATTTGTCAGGTATTGAAATTTTTCCTCTATTTATTAGCATTTTTTTATTGTTATTCAAAATTTGAAGAAATTTAAAATCTAATTTTTATCACAGTGATATTATTTTTAAAGAGGAATTTTGTGCCTCTCAAAGGCATTAATAAAAGTTTTATACTAAGATTTGTGAAATTTGATTTAAAAAATATATTTATCACTGTAATACATAGAGATAATCTGTCAAATATTGAATATTTTTGTCATTCATAGGGTTTTTAAACTGTTTTTTATTTTTTTGTTTACGACTTTTTTAAATTTTATTCAAATGTGAAGATTGCAGAGATATTTTTTAATTTCAAATTTATCACAGTGATATTAAGTTTTGAATGTAGTTTTAAGTATTCTAAAGGACTTAGTAAATGTTATATACCGATATTTATACAATTTGATAGTAATTTCACATATATCACAGTGATAGTAATTTTGAATAAAATTTTATTTTTTTGCAGAATTAATGAAAAATAATCACTTTAATATTTTGTTTAAAATGCGATTTTGTATATTTTTAAGACTCTAGTAAAGAAATTGTGATGTCGGTTGTCAAATTTGAAATATATCCCCGCGATAGTTTTTGGTATTTAATTTTGTCTACGTGATAATTAATCAAACAATTAGATAAAACAATAAATTATGTTAACAAATACTTATTTTAGGTTTAATTTCCCGAAAAAATAAGAAATTTTTAATTATCACTGTGATAGTTTTAACTCAAACTATATTTTAAAAGAAATTAAGTGATAGTTTCTGAGATATTGGTAAAATTCATCTGGGATTTTAAATTTAATACATTGTTCGAACCAAATCTTCTTCAAATAGTAAGAATTTTTCAATAATATCACTGTGATAAATCTGTTTTGGGCGATATTTCAACGTATTAAATATTTCTTCCTTGTATGGCCTGAGGTTGTATGGTTTCTGAGATATTGGTAAATTTCATCTGGGATTTTATCTTCTTCGAATAGTAAGAATTTTTTAATAATATCACTGTGATAAATTTGTTTTGGGCGATATTTCAACGTATAAAATATTTCTTAATTCTATGGCCTAAATGCTAATATATTCCTATTCATTTTTTGAAATTTAAACAAAATTTAACAATTATCACTGTGATAATTTGCAGCAAAAGCAGAGAATTTTATGAAAATTTAAGATTTGAAAACAAATTCGAATTAATTCAGAGGATTTGTATATGTTTGTAAAGAAAATTCTACTTTTAACTCTGATTTTTTTATATATCACTGTGATATTTTTTAAGATAATAACTTTTTTCTGTTATGAATTTAAAGAATGGAGAGTAAGAAACTTACCTATTATTCTTTTTGCCTTGTCTCTGTCTGCCACGCACCGAATTACGCGACACTGCATTTGAGGCGGGCAAGCTATTAGGCGAGGGCATATTTGGATGATGTTTCACAACATGCTCATCATTCAACATTCTATCCTCATCATAAGCATTAGGACTGGCAGCATTGGGCGACAAAACAGCCGATGAACCCACAGCATTAGGACTGGGAGCACCCACGGAATTGGCACTACCGCTAGGTCTCAAGCTATTGCTCATCATAACACGAGAGGCGCCATCAAAACGATCCTTAAGATTATCACCAATAACACGGAAATTTGCCAAACGCATCCAGCAGGTTTTCACAGTGCAGGAACCCGACATGCCATGACATTTACATTCTTGACGCATTTCAGCTTGGACATGCTAAAAAAATAAAGAAAAAAGGAAAATTAGTTATATTTTTTTAAAAATGACTTCATTAGTAAATCTTTTATGAAAAAGTAAAAATATAATTTATGTGCTGCTCATTTTTGACATTTTATGGCGTATTAAGAGCCACCCTTCTGTGCATTAATATGTTTTCCACTTAATTATTTTGGCTTAAAAATGTTTTTTAATGAAAAAGCAAAAAAAAACTGCATAAAACGATCATGTAGGTTTTGCTAGGGATTTGTTATACAAGACGCGTGCACTAGCCAAGACTCAGGGGAGTTAAGAAGAGGAGAAAGAAGGAGGTGGAGTATGGACTCGAACATGAACATTTGCAACATTATTAAAAAACCATAAATGTTTGTTGTTGCTGCTGTTAGCTTTTTAGTTTTTTTCTTTTCGTTGTTGCTGTAAACGAACAATAATCAACATTTTACTTGATGGGGGGGTTCTTTCAATGTTTTAAGCCAGCAAAAAATGCATATGGCCAAAAAGCCTTAAACACAGCATGAGGTCAATTTTTATTATAATGTTGTTGATATTATTACAACGCACCATACAACATTTTGTTTTAAGCTTTAGTTGAGCGAAAAAAGAATTATACCAAACCTTAAGAGGAGGTCGTTTTTGAAAAGCTACAAAAAATGTATGTAGTTGAGCTTAAGAAAACTTTTTTCCGTTTTTTTTTTTTTTTTGTTAATGTTCATGCAATTGCATATGAATTTTCTGTAACGCATATAAACTACAAGCTCAATGGCATATTAATTGCTAAACAACAGCAACAGCTTTAACAGACAACAGCAGCAGCAGCAATTGCAATGATAACTTTGGCAGGCAACAAAATAAAGTCATCGTAAAGCTTAAGATATTAAAACACAAATGAAAATGTTTAAGACCAGAAAAAAAGACTCAAGATCAAAGTTGAAATAAATTTTTAACGGCTTTTAAACAAAACAGCTGTTTGTTAAAATCTAAGTCAAAAGGAAAGCTCAAAAGCTTTTGGTCTAGGTTAACAAAAAGAGCTGAAAAACGGAAAATAAAGCTGAACTTCAGCTGTTTACTTATTGACCGATTTGAGTTAATTCTAAAGCTTTTAAAGCCTTTACAATATTTCTAATAACGGCGGCCTATTTCCGCTAGCTTAAAGCTCGACTTTGATATTGTTATTTTAACATTAAAAAAAATGTTGCATGCTTTTGCAATAAAAATTGAAATTTGTGCTTTATCTTTTTACTTTACAGAGGATTAGTAGCAAAATTTATAGCAATTTTATAAACTAGAAGGATTTCTTTAATTTTAGCTTTTATATTTGATCACTCTTAGCGCAGCATAATAAACTCTAAGCTAAGATCCCAGAGTTGCTAATGAAATGTTATATCAACAGTTTCACAACTTAAGAAAAAGAAACTAAAAAAGCTGTCAACATTTTTAATATATGATCCTCTAGCTAGAAAATTAAACAGCATGTAATTCAAGCTAGAAGAAATATTTTCTATAAGCAAAACTCTAAACGTAACTTTAAAGTACTTAAAAAGAAGTGTAAGAGGAGTAACTCTTGTTACAAAACATGTAGCCATATAATGGGGCGTTTTGGGTAATATATCGTCAAGTAGTTTGTGTTTAATGATTAGAAACAAATAAAAATAGAGTCAAATTACTACTGGTAGTAGGAAAAGTAATAGAGCTCAGCATGTGGTCCATCCTGGCTTTACTTAATCTTTTTTATATTTCAGTTTAAGGCAATAAAAGTAAAATATCTATTTGTATGGATACAAGGAAGCTTTTGGCTTAACAAATTAATGAGGATCACACACTAAGCTTATATTTTTTCTCTTTTTCTATATTTTTTAGTTATTCTGGATGGATGACTTACCGCTCTGCCAGCTTCGTTGTTGTGCAAATTCATTTTTTCTCTCAAATTCCGGCCACGTTCGCCAGTATCAACGAATTCGCGGGAGAATTTGAAACCGAAACCAATATTGTCCGAACAGCCACCCCATTCCCAGTCTCTAACACCGGCTACACTGCCCGCTTGAGCATTAGCCTGAGGAGATCTTGATTGATGACTGTAGTCACAGGTACAGGATTCAATGGCACCTTCACTGCAGGCCCGGGCAATGGAATGGGTAACAGCAGCACTGGTTATGGCATAAATAAAACCAGTTTCACGGCAGCCTGAAATGAAACAAGAAGATACAATTTAATTAGTAAAGGTAAGAAAATTTGTTTTATAAATTTTAAAAAATTAAAAAATTCTTAAAAATCCCGTAAAATGAAATAAAAAGAAAAAAGTTCTCAAAAATCCAGTAAAATGAAATAGAAAGAAAAAAATGTTAAAAACTTTTAGTAAAATTGATTAAAAAGTTGATAAAAGTCTAATTTTAAATCTTAAATTTTATAAATTTAAATAGAGGAAGCAATTAAAAAAAATCAGTAAAATGAAATAAAAAGAAAAGTATTCAAAATTTTCAGCAAAATGAAAAAAAGTGAAAAGTTAAAAAAAAAATCAAAACAAAAAAACATTTCAAAAGGCCAGTAAAATTGAAGAACAAGTTTTAAAAAATCCAGTAAAATTAAATAAAAAGAAAAAAGTCTCCAAAATATAGTAAAACTAAATAAAAAGAGAAAAGTTTTCCAAAATCAAGTAAAATGAAATAAATAAAAAAAGTTTTTAAAAAACCATTAAAATAAAAAGAAAAACTTCAAAATTTCAGCAAAGAAAAGTGTTAAAAAAAAATCAATAGAAAGAAAAACATTTCCAAAGGGCAAGTAAAATTGAAGAAAAAAATAAAAAAAAATCCAGTAAAATGAAATAAAAGGAAACAAGTTTTTAAAAAAACCAGTAAAGCTAAATAAAAGGAATAAAGTTCTTAAAAATCTAGTAGAATAATATAGAAGAAAAAACATGTTAAACATTTTTAGTGAAATTAATTAAAAAGAAACAAATTTAAAAAAGTCTGCAAAAATTAAGTAAAAATAAAAAAATAAGTAAAATGAAATAAAAAGAAAAAACTAAAATATCAAGTAAAATGAAATAAAAAGAAAAAAGAATTCAAAATTTTCAAACAAAGTGAACGGTTTTCAAAAAATCAATACAAAGAAAAACATTTTCAAAAGGCCAGTAAAATTGAAGAAAATGTTTTCAAAAATCCAGTAAAATTAAATGAAAAGAAAAAAGTCTTAAAAAAATCCATTAAAACTAAATAAAACGAAAAAAATTTTCCAAAATCTAGTAAAATGAATTAAAAAGAAAAAAATTAAAAAAAACTATTAAAATGAAATAAAAAGAAAAAAATTCAAAATTTCAGCAAAACGAAATAAAAAGAAAAAATTTTAAATTTCCATAAGACGATAAAAATATTTAAATAATTTAAGATAATTTAAAAAAAAATCCCAAAGGTGGTCTTCTAAAGCTTTTTTTCTGATACAAAACTCATTTTATAAAAATTTGACAAGATAACTACTTTTGCTGCCACCCAGCTAGAAAAATCTTCTCGTTTTAAACATTTTAAATTTATGAGTATTATTTCTTTTAAATAATCTTTATCATGTTTATGAATAATAGCACTTGTGTTTAAAAATCATTCGTTTCTTGTCGTAAATTATTATTAATATTTTTTTTTTCTCTTAAATATTTATGATTTTTGTATATTGTTGGTCAATTATGACACTTCAAGTAATCACTGCCACCAAATAATGTTTATTCATATTTTATGACAATGGGAAATGTTAAAGAAGAAGTTGGAGAGATGATCTCGTTGATCAAGTGGCTTAGATGTGCAAGTAGTAGTTTATGATGTTTTAAGTCGGATGAAGGCTCTTCAGTTTTTTTTTGTGGTTTAAGATCGCGCGGGACTCTCTATACGCTTATAGATTGAGTTAAGTTGAGGAGTATTTTGAAAAAGGATTTAAACAATGGAAATTGAATTTTTATGTTTATTTTTTGCTCAAGTGGTTTTAGTTTAAGGCAGCTACTTTATGGTTTTATTATGTTAATGTTTATCAGATGTAGTAAACAAAGCCAGGAGACACTAGACAATATTTTTATGACAAATGTTTAACAGTAGCAGCTTCAGAAACGTTTTACAATTAAATGCTAGGAATGTTGTAAATTGTTGAGGAATTTTCTGTTACAAAAAAAATTGTGTAATGTGTCATTTGGTTTGAAGAAGAAAAATGTTTTAAATTTTAAAGCTTAAAGCTTTATAGAAGAGAAATATGAAAGCTTAAAGGGAAAAATATTAAATTGGTACACATTCTTAGACTTACTTCACAATAAAGTCTCAAGGCATATTAAAATATTAAAAAATCACATAAAAAAGTTTCAAAAAGCAGTAAAGTTTAAAAAGCTCATACAGTAAAATGAAATAAAAAAAGCTTTCAATAATTTAAGTAAAATGAAATAAAAAGAAAAAAGTTGAAGTAAAATGAAATAAAAAGAAAAAAGTTCTAAAAATGTTTGTATAATAAACCAAATGAAAAAGTTTTAAACAAATTGAATAACACATACAATTGGAAGCTTAAAGCTTTTGTAATAATTTTCTTTACAATCATAAAGATTTTATGTCTAAGCTTAAGTAAAAATTTAAGTAAAAAGAAAAATTTTCAGTAAAATCAAATAAAAAGACAAAAGTTTAAGTAACATGAAATAAAAAGAAAAAAGCTCTAAATGTTTGTATAATAAAATAAACGAAAAAGTTTCGAGCAAATTAAATTAAACAAAATCTTGAAAAATTGTGTAATGTGTCATTTGGTTGGAAGGAGAAAAATGTTTTTAATTTTAAAGCTTAAAGCTTTATAGAAAAGAAATATGTCAGCTTAAAGTTAAAATGTTTTCCAAATGAAACACATTCTAAGACTTACTTCACATTAAAGTCTCAAGTCATATTAAAATCCCAAAAACTCACATAAAAAAAATTAAAACGCAGTAAAATTAAAAAAAGCTCATCCAGTAAAATGAAATAAAAAGAAAAAAAAGGTTCTAAAAATTTAAGTAAAAAGAAAAAAATTTCACTAAAGTGAAATAAAAAACCAAAAAATTCCAAAAATTTTAGTAAAATGAAAAAAAAAACGAAGAAAGTTCTACAAATTTTTTTATAAAAAAAATAAACGAAAAAGTTTTGAGCAAATTGAATTACACAAACTCTTAAAAGCTTAAAGCTTTTGTAATAATTTTCTTTACAATCATATCAATATCTAAGCTTGAGTATTTAATATAAGCCTAAAACATTTCCCTCTACATGTTTAAAATTAAAATATCTTCAGTAACTTCATCCAATTTTAGTTTATCTTACTTTTGAGCGCTGACAGATGAAATGTCATGTTCTATTTTTCTAAATATTTTAATTTTCATCTGACAGGTCTTATGTCAATTAACGCCTTTCGAAAGGCCCTTGATGTCATTAAGGAACCATATTTAAAACAGGAAATCAAAACAATTTCTATTCGAAGAATTTTATAACGAATTTGTGGTTTTATGTTTTTTCGTTTTAATAAAATTGTAACAAATTCCAGTTAATTGTTTACTTTAACATAAAAACCAAATCACAAACAAATATTACAATTACATTTAATTATTTTTCGTTTCTTAAAGAAAATTTTTATTGAACGAAAAATTCTCAAGAAATCAAACCCAAATAAATATTTGGTTGAGGTAAACCTCAAATATTAAAAAAAAATTATCAGCTTAATAAGAAAAATTTGAAAAATTTGTTATATCAGAGAAGAAAAAAGCAGAACACCCAAGCAATTGTTTTTGGTTAAATATCAACAGGTACAAACCCTATAAAAATACCTGCACGTTGGGCTGAAGAAAGAAAAAATTGTTTCATGAATGACATAAAATCATATGTTAAAATGAAAAGTGAGTCATGTTATCTGTTTCAGAGTATTTTTTAAACAAACATTGAAAAAAAAACAAAAAGGCGTTATATTGCTAAAAACTCTTGCTCTTAACATTTAAAATTGAAAAAAGTTAAGAAAAGGGCGCGGTACTTGTTAAATAAATATATAATAAAAAATTACACAAAAATAACTAATTTAAACAAGATCAAAATTTGATAAGAAAACAAATAAGTGTTTACTTCAAAACATTGAAAGAAATTATTTGAAAATTAAATATATCAAGCAAAAAGCATTTAAACGCCTCTTCCTTATATCAAGGAAATTTGATATTGGCAATTTTTTTTTTTTTTTTTTGTGAATAAATTTTTATTCTTTGGCTTAAACGGATTTCCGTTCTACATATGATTTATTTTAATCTTAGTTTATATTTTTAAAGATTTTTGCTTTTTGAATTTTCAAAATTTCAAGAGGCGTGGTCAGTTTTATTTAAATCTTTTCTGTTTTTTCCCTAAATACTTGAAATTTATTGTGCAATTGTAATTGATCTTCTTTTTTTTGTAGTTTTCGATCATCCTGTATTTCGTATACAGTAGTTGAAAAGCAAAGTGATCCTTTTGTTTCATTTCAGTAAAATCCTTAAACGGAGCAACAGCTTCAGTAGCACCCTTGAGTTTTTGAGGATGTTTTTTGTGTGTTTTAAACACTCTTAAGACGATGGTATTGTTTGAATGGTTTCTAAAAGTGACCCTTTTTTTGGGAGATTTAAGTAGAGCCCTGATTTGAATTGTATTTAGTTCTCAGGGATTTAATTTAAATCCTGAAACACATATGCAGATGAGAATGATTAAAAACCAATTTTTTTGAATAAAGCAAGCACATTTTTTTTTTTAATACAAAGAAAAAGACTTAATTTTTACATAAAGAGTTTTAGAGTTTTTCAAAAAAATATTAAGCAAAATTGTGAAATTAAAATGAAGCACCTGACCATGACTTAGGGTCAAAAATTTTCCAAAAGCAATTTAAAAACATAAAATTTTTTTCATAGAATTTAAAAAAAAAAAAATATAAATATAATGGTTTTTTGCCTAAGCTAGCTTTAAAGCATCATATATGAAATAAAAGTTTTTTAAAAGCTTTTACATTAAAGCGATAGCTTTAAAATTACGTATTCTAAAAGATTTACTGCAAAAGAAAATTTAGTAAAACATTTATTTTAGTCTCTAAAAAAGCTTTGACTGTTAAACTACAGTTTTAAAGGTATGAAATATTTTTTTTTTAAGTTTAATACATAAGCTTTCTGCAGACATTAGAAAAGCTTTATATGGGAGCCGTTCAGCTCTAGAGCACAATGGGCTAACTTTTACATGAAAGCTTTTGAGCTTTCACACCGTTACACTATGTATGAGCGAGACGCAAATATGCTTATCCCGCTCAGACTTACGTAAAATAGTCTTTGCAAAGTCAGCGCTGCCAGATTACAATTTTTTGCTCGATTATATGAAGAATGTTCGAATATATGTAGAAAAATGTAAAACTACAAACAAGAGAGCTTTCAAAGCTGTTTACGACAAACGCAAATATTAATGTATGTGTTTTCGGACAGGTCTTCATTAAAGCTTTTACATTAAGGCGATAGCTTTAAATTTATTGTAAAAGATTTATTACATAAGAAAATTTAATAAAATATTCTTTTAGCCCCTAAAAAGCTTTCACTGTAGTTTAACACTTACACTTTTAAAGGTGTGAAATCACTTTTTTTTATGTTAAGTACATAAGCTTTTTGTAGACATTAGATAAGCTTTATATATTTCATTTTGATTTAATATAAAAGTTGTCTATATAAACTTTGAGAAGAAAAAAAAAAGTTTTTATTGTACTACTGAAATATAATGTTTCTAATGCTTTTAAATTACTACAGAAGCAGGTTTTCCTTAATACAAAAGTGTTTTCAGTTACTGCCAAAGCTTTAAGCTTTCCTGCTTCGATTGAATATTAATGTTTCTTGAACAAAAGTCTTAGGGTCACAAAAATATAAAAGCTTTTAGCCCATGCTCCACTGGGAGTCAAGGATTACAGAAGAAGAATAAGAAGAAGTATAGAACCAAAGACTCTATAATCTATAGATGTTGCACTTCCATACATTGATTTGCCTAATGGTCGTTTTGAAAACTCCATCAAAAACAGAGTATACCGGTTTTAGTCTAATTCGGAAACAACTAATAGAGGCGATTATCCAATGAGAGAAAGCTAAGGCACACACACGTGCTCTTTATCCACTTTAATTTCACTTTTGGCCGAAAAATGTATGGAGTGCAATATCTTTGATAGAACTTTTCATAAGATTCTCAACTCAGGCAAATATACAATCGTTTGCATGGGTTAACAAATGGGTTAAGTTTTTTATAAAGAGGATAAAATAGAGATAAATAGAGATCAAAAATTAAAATACAAAAAAAAAGCTTTTATATTTATATTATTTAAATATGCATATTGTTGTGTAAAGCATAACAGTTAAAGCTTTTAATTGTATGCTTATTTATTTTACATCGACAGCGTGCTAATGTTATAGGTCTTACCACCGATAGAGGTCGCTATGTTAAATAATAATTTCAATAATCTGTTGACCTTTTAAAAGCTTTTATTTTGTTATTATGTAGTAGTTTTTTAAGCAATTATATAATAATTTTTTAAAAAATTAAAATTTTCTTTAAATAATCTTGATTAATTTTCTATTTTCTTCTCTTTTTCTTTAAAGGTATGTCCAATTTTTAAAATTTCAAAATTTTCCTTAAGTAAGTAAAATTGATTCTTTATCAAATCCTTTCCTTTCTCTTCATATCATTTATCAATTTTCTAAGAACATTTAATTTTTTTGATGATAAATATCTTAATTTATTGTCCAAGTATTAAAGCAAATCTTGTGTAATCTTTTAAGCCAATTTGTTCTGCTAACTATTCTTTTTTTCTTAACATTAAACAATTTTTTTGCTTTTAAACTAAATTTACCACAAAAGTCAACGCCCCAAGGAATTCTGTAAGTCAAAAGAAAAAAAACTCACTAAACCTAATTGATTTGCTATACAAAATTCAAAATTTTGCAAAAAAAAAATTAAAGAAAAAATATGAAAAAAGTAGTTATACGAAAAAAAGGATGTAATCAAGGCGTAACAAATTTAGTTTACGTAGCACCTTCGTAAGGGCAAACCAGCTGTGTAAAACTGAAGAGTAAACTATAGAAAAGAAATTTTGTAAAACTAGTGTAAAATCCCTGGAAAAAAGGTTTAACTAGATTATGGGTTTTCTAATTCTAAACGCTCGTAACTAGAGTTTAATGTCTCCTTTTTTTTAAAGGAAGCCAGTCTGGGTGTTAATGGCTTTTTAAAAGGTGTTAATTATTTTCGTATAAAATTTTTTTACAAATAAATTTACTCAAGAAAAACTATAAAAAACTAAATTTTTTATAGTTTTATTAAAAGTTTTCCAGGTTATCACACCCTCGTACGTATCACTTATCTTTGACTTAAAATATCAAAATTTTAAACAAAAAATTTTATTGATTTATCTTAAAGTAATGAAAGATCTTGATTTAAAACTACTAAAATTTTATGAATTTGTTGATTTTTATTACTCAATTGTTTATTGACAAAGAACAGGTAAGATTTCAACAATTAGCTTATGCCACTTTCATTCTTAAAATTTTTGTCAAATGTCATAAATTATAAATCTCTAAACCAGGCTCGGGACAATAAAACAGTTGGGGGTAATTTTTAAAGTAGCAAAAATTTCGAAATTTTCCTTAAAAATTTCCCAAAACTATATCCATTATTCTCAATATTATGAACGTTTTGAAATAAAATTTTGATTGATTGCAAAATAATTTTACTCTTGTAATTTTTTTTGCGAAAACAAGAGTGTGGGTTTTTTCTCGTACTTTTTTTGAAGGAAATGTTTAAATGTCTTATTTAATTAACATACACTTGACAAGCTGTCATTATGTCAATATGGTTACAAGAGTTATGACAAAAAAAGATTTTGCACTAACACCACAAAATATTGAAATTGAAAAAAAGTGTATTTTACTGCCTTTTGTTTTCAAAACAATAAATATCCATTCAATATTCAGTTAAAATAAAGGAAATTCTTGTAATATTAACCAAGAGAAATAGTTATTTCATTTAAAAATACTAAAAATTTCAAAACTTTAAATTTGGAAAAATTCGAAAATTGAATTTCGAAAAATTCGAACATTAAATTTAAAATATTTTAACAAAAATTTTTATAGTATTAAAGTTATTTGTGAATTTGATCAATTTTTAATAAAAATTTACCAATATTCGATTAAATAATGAAAGTTCGAAAAATTCGAATATGGAATTTTTAAGATTTTAAGCTACAATCCTTACGATATAAATGTTATTAGTGAATTAAAACAATTTCTAATGAAAATTTACCGATATTCAATCAAATAATGAAAGTTCGAAAAATTCGAACATGGAATTTTAAAGATTTTGAACCATAATCCTTTTTAATATTATGCTATTAATGATTATAAACAATTTCTAATAGAAGTTTATCAATATTTCTTCGAATAATGAATTTTCCAAAAATTCGAACTTTGAATTTTAAAAATTTTAAGCAATAATCTGTATAATATTTAAGTTATTTATTTAATTAAACAATTTCTGCTAGAGGTTTTGATAAATTCATTCAATAATAAATGTTCGAAAAATTCGAAATTTGAATTTTCAAGATTTTTAAACATATAATGTACAATATTTATCAAAATTATTGAATTTACATAATTATTTCTAAAATGTCATTATGATTTAATAAAATTAAGAATTATTTCGAAAAGTATTTAATGTTCGAAAAATGTAAAAACTGACTTTTGAACATTTTTAACAGTAAATTTCTTTGTTAACTATCAACATTTCAATAAAACTATCAATTTTAATAACAAAATTCTGAATATTTTGTTTAATAATAAAACTTCGAAAATTTTTCAAACTTTGAATTTCCTATGCTTTGCATGGAAAACTTTGTTTTTGATTATTTTTATGGTTTAAAAGTTGAATTTTAGTTTTAAAACTGTTTTATTATGCAGATGTAAAATTTTTGAAGTATTTTTTATGTTCAAAAAATTCGAACAACTTATTTCGAAGAATTTGTTTAGAAAATTAAAATTTTTAATATGTTTAATAACTTTTAACATTTTATTTTTCAACAAAAAACTAAATTTTTAATATTACGAAAAAATGTTCAACTTCGAAAATTTTCGAACTTGAAATGTTCATCAATTTTATACAGTTATCTTTACTTTTAAACATTTTTAAGTTTTTAAAGTAAAAGATTACTTGCAAATCTGGATACTGTTGATAATTTTCAAACTTCGAAAATTTTCGAACTTAAAATTTTATTAAAATTTCAATGAAATATTTCAAATAAAATGACAAGTATGAACATTTTAATATTTAGACAGATATAAGGCGATGAATTTAAGTAAAATTTTGATATTTTTATAAATGTTTCATAAAATTCGAAATTTTCGAATTTTGAAAATAGAAATTGTTTTATTATTGTTTAATTCGTGTTTCTGAGTTTTTGTTGTTGTTTTTAATTTTTTTCTTTGTTTGTGTTTTTTTGTTGTTTTTGGAATTTCACCAAAATATAAAACCACAAAATTTCAAAATTATTCCAACACTCAAGGATTTTTGGGTCTTGAATTGAATGTGTTGTTGTATATACATATGTATGTATGTGTTGCTTCCATTAAACAAAGATGTAAAACAGCCATCAACCTTTTTTTCAGATGTTGTTGTTGATGGAGGGCTCTGATTGTCATCATCATAAACACATCATATAAAATTGTTTTTGAAGAGTTTTTTTTTCTCGTTTATTATAATAAACAAGATGAATGTTGAAAAGGTACTTTCTTGCGACATTATCCAAAATATGTTGTTACATATATAAAAATATTGTTAATTTTTTGTTGTCTTAGTTTCTGGTTGATATACATTAAAGATCGAATTTCAAAACAAGCTAAAGTACTTGACCAAGACCAAAAAACAAGATTTTTCAAAAACAAACCAAATAACAAAAGGACAACCCACAAAAATTTATGAAAAAATTGTATAGATGACATTATTTTAACCAAGCGCCACTTTGGATTTTAGAGCACTCAGATTACCAAGTGTGGGAATATTTTGAAAATGAGAATTTTGAAATTTTGTTTTAACTTACCTCGGTCGACAATTTTTCCAAATAGATTTTTGCCTCTTAGAAAATTACGTGTTGAACAGTTCCAACGACGATTTCTAAACTGATGTTGGCATTCACTGATGGCCAAATTGGCACCCTTTACTAAGGCACCTAAGACTCCTGGGTTATCACGCACCAGACGTCTCTGCTTCCGCCTTAAGGTGGTATGAATGGCGGGGTCAACATACATAATGCCCGAACTAATGGGTGAAATATTATTTGGTTCACCTACTTTGGCAATGCCCCTGTGAAATGGAAATGATATTAAGAAATTAAAAAAAATGTTTTAATTAACAGTTTCTTTTTTTTTAATTGAAAATAATTTTTAAGGTTGAGTGATTTCATGTTATGTTTGTGGTTTTTTTTTAGTTTTTAAAGTTTAGAAAAATATTTGGAAATTTGAAATTTTGAGAAAATAGTTTGATGGTAATAAAATGTTTAGTTTTTTGGGGGGGGGGGGGGTAAATATTTTTATTTACATTTAAAAGCTTTTTCAAATTTAATTAAAGGTTTTATAGCTCAACTTTTTAGACAATTTTCTAAAACTCACTGTTTGTTTTAAAAAGTTTTTTTTTTTTAATTTATTATAAAACTGTTTTAGTCTTTCTTATTGTTTAAATCTTAAAAATACTTAACAATTACAATGGCAAACAATTGCAAAACACTAAAAAGTTTTTTCAAGCTTTTAAATTTATCTAGTCAATCTACCAAGGCAGCTTTTATTTGGTGGCTGCCTGTTGTCTTCAAAACTCTGGGGAATTTTTTGAAACCAATATTAAATTAAACATTAACAAAACTAAAATTGAATACCAAGCAGAATTGAAGCATAAAAATTCTTTTAAAAAACTTATAAATATTTAAAATTTTAACAAAAATAATTGAATTAAATTTAAGTTCCTCAAAGATTTATTTAAAAACACAAACTAAATAATTAGTAGATTAAACAAAAATTTTGAAACCCAAGATATTTAGCAAAAATTTGAAAATATTTTAACTCCAAAAATGCTTCTGTTAACTTGGTGACACATAAATTTTAAAATTTCTTTCTTGACTACATTTTCTTTTAAATTGGATACAAAAAACGTTAAGAGAATTTTTAATTTTCAAAAAACCCTAAAAATTACTATTTCACAACAAAACAAACAGCTTCCGTCTAAAAATGTTTAAGCAAAACTTTAAAAAGAAAGACAGACTCTTACAAAAGTTTACCAAAACTTACACGTTTCTTAACCATAAGCTTAGTGGTGGCTTGGCATGTGCTTACAACTAATACAACAATATTATCATAAATGTTTTATGGTTGTAGCTTTTTGTTTTATTACATTTGTTTCTTTTCTCTAAATTTTCTCTTTTACAAAACTTTATTTCTTTTTTTTTTTGCTGCCAAAAGATCTAAAGATCATTTCAAAAAACATTTCTTGTTTGTTTTATTAATACCCAAACATTTTTTTCGAAAAAAGACAAGCCAACTGTTTATTTTGTGATCTTAAAATATTTTAGCGGAAGTGCTAATTTTTAAAGGAAATATAAATCAATTTTTATTTTATTTCTTTTTTAAACTCAGGCCCTGCTATTTTTATATTAAAAAATATTATTTTTGGAAAAATTTGTTAGAAAATTTAATTAAATGCCATAAAAAATCATTAAAACTATCAAAACTCTAATAAAAGCCAATAAAATAAAAAGACTTAAGGCGCAAACTTGCTCTTGAGCAAATTGTGGGGAAATAAACAAAAGACTTAAGACACAAACTTGTTAACCAAGAAAAAAGTGATACAAAATTATGAAAATCGTAAAATTTTAATTACAAAACAGAAAATTGAAATTAAAGAAAAATTTAAGAAAAAATACAAAAATCTTAGTAAAATTTGATACACAAAAAAATTTAGACAGTTTTCAAAATATTAAAATAAACTAATATTCGTCGAAACTTTCTGAAAAACTAAAATAACTCAAAATTATGCAAAAAATTCGGAATAATACAAAAATCTTTAAAAATTGGTTTAATGAAAAAATTAAAAAAAAAATCTATAAACTATACCTATGTAATTAAAAAATTAGCAACACTTAAAATTAAACAAACAATTTTTAGTAAAAAAAAATCTCGAAATAAAAATTAAACAATGAGTTTTAAACAAATTTTACAAAAATTTAAAAAATGTATTTTATAGTTTGAAAATATTTTTCTAAAACCAAATGTGATTTTAAATAATATAAAACAAAATATGAAGAATTCTAGAATTATATGAAAAATTTTAGAATTCTACCTATTTTTTGAAAAATTGTATCCATTTTCTACTATTATATTTTTCTACTATTATATTTTTCTTCTTAAAAATCCAATATCATTCATAATAATTTCTAAATTCTCAAAATTTAGTTATTTCCTGTATGAAACACTCTTCACACCTTTCCATTTGAAAATTCTAACTTACCACCACATGGAACCTCTCCCCCGTCCAGGTTTGTGCTTAGCCTCGGCCTTCACCAGCGCTAAAGTTGACAGCAATATTGTTAAAAGTCTTAAAATTGTAGATAAATCCATTTTGTTGTGTGTTTTAGTTTTTTTTTATAGAAAAAATCTATAAAATTTTTTTCAAAATTATTAAGGCAAATATTTTGCCCACACTTTTCTTAGACAAACAAACAATTCAAGATGTTTGATAATTTAATTTGTTTCAATTAACATCCAAAAGATAAATTTTTAAATCAACACGTTTTTTTCGGGTAAATAATTTCAAAGCAATTTCACGTTCAATTTTAATAAATAAACTTTGAGTTTTTAATAAAACACATTCTTAAAAATTAACCAAACAAGCGACGGGTTTTGTTTTTTTAAATATTTTTTTTAATAAACAATTTCTTTCTTTTTATTTATATTAAATTTTCTCTTTAACGAAATTTTTATTATAACATTTTTTTTATGTTAAAAGAACTCTTTAAGAATATCTTTTTGTTGAAGTAATTTTTATAAATTCGTATTTAATTTTCTGTTTTAATATTTTTAATTAATGTAACACTTTTTTTTTGTAAAACAAATCTTCACTTGTAGTTTTTTGCTCTAAGTTAAAGATCACGAGTAATTTTTTAATTCTGTGTTACCCGGTTTAGTGCCAACATTAAACTGACTGTGTTCGAGTTCTTTTGCTACACTTCAATATCTGTCGTTTTTTTGTTTCTTCTGTTTTTCGTCTTGTGTTTTCAATTTCATTTTATGTTTTGTTATGTTTTTCTTGTCTTTTGTTGTTGTTTTTGCTCTTATTTGTGTCTCAATGCGCAACTAACTTATCTGTACATGTGCGTTTGTTTGTTTGTTGCTGCTGATCGTCGTCGTCGTTAATTTAACTAAAAACCAAAAACAAATACTAAACTCATACACAAACAACAAACAAATACAAAAAAAAATAAATGCAAACAAAAACACAATAACAACAATTACTTTGAGAGTAGCAAAAAATTAAGCCTTCCCTTTTTCTTCCCATCACTCCATGAGTGAAAAAGAGTCCACATTAATGATACTTTTTGTCAACCATCTCTTTTCCTCAAGAGAGCACTCGTTAGTAGGCGAAGTAAATAACGATCTTGTATATAATTGCTCTCTGTATTATTTTGTGACCAATAAGATTTCGTTGAGGCAAGTTTGTTCATGTATTATCTTGTTTTTTATATACATTTGGGGTTTTCTGTTTGTTCTTTTGCTTATGAGAAAATTGCTAATAATTTTTATTAAATAAAATTATATTCACATACAGTTGGGTGCAACAAAATAGTTAAACTTTTGTGCTTAAAGTTATTATGATGTCAAGTTTGGGAAACTTTTAATGGAATTTCATCCATATCTTTTCGCATTGAAAATAATGAAAAGATAATGGAACAGAAATCAATGTTGATACAAATTATCATGACTTAAATAATTAATTTTAGTATTTGTCACTTAATAGTTGTGGGTATAAAAGTCTTTCTTTGCATTATAGGTACAAAAATATTGAAAATGAAAAACATAAATTTCGGAAATTAGACAATAAATCTTTTAAATTTGTTCTTTTGTTTAACATTTACTTAATGCAACTGTTTACTTCGAATCGAGCTCTTAGATTTAAATAATCGTAAACGATATTCCGTTAAATATCTCTTAAACTATTAGATATAATAAGCATATTTTTCTTTCTTTCTTAAATAGCTTTCGAATGAGTAAAAATCTTTTCGATAAATATAGGTATATTTGTGAAAGTTATACGGACCAATAGGTTTAACATAAAATGGTACTCAACTTTGGAGCAATGTAGATTTTACTGCAATAAAAATAGACATGTTTTTAAAAATTGGTCTAAAATTCCTACTACCCATTGGCCAATTTCTGCATATTGCGCCACAATTCGTCCAGTAGTTTAAAAGTTATTGAAGTAAAACTAAAAAACTTTACATACAATACTTTGTACAATAACTTGTAAAAAATTTGATTAGTTTGTCGAAAGTAGAAACTAACAAAGAACAAAAATATTATGCACTATTTAAAACATTCCCCGTTTTTGTTTAATTAATAAAATAAATACATCCGTTACAACAACAATACAAAAAGTAATATACCCAGTTTAAAAGGTGTCAAATAAATGTTTGCACAATGATCAAAAATAACACTTAATGCTCTTATTAACCGTTATATTTTTGGTTTTATAATGTTTTATGATGTTATCCAATGAAATTAAAAAAAATGTCTGAAAAATTAATTTTGAAAGACAGAATTAGCGTATTTCCATTACTATAAGGGTAACTCTGCCGTCTGAAATGTTCTCTCTGAAATGTTCTCCCGTATGGTAAGGACATCATATCCCGTACTGAAAATGAAGGAAAAATGGAATAATAAATGCAACCATGCAGACCAAAATAAAATACAAAACGAGTTAAAAAGTAAAATTATTAAAACCGCCTGGGAAAAATGGCCTTCCATCGCTAGGGGCTTAACTAATTAGTAAACAATTAAGACACTCTCAGAAGAACATGAAGGTTTAACTACCTATACAAGTTGAACACGATTCTGTTCGAATCCCGCGTAAATGACTAATTTCTCTTACAACAGATCGAATATTTAATTTTTAATAATTTTTCATTTAAAAATTCAGAATAATAGTGGAGGAGGGCTTATATTCGGCACGTTTTTATTAAGGCTCAATATCTCAGAAGTTATTCGATAGATTTTAAAGTTGTATTCCTTAAAGTCTGATTTAAAAAAAAATACAAAATCTTAACATTTGTTTTGTATTTTCCTTGTAACGACGATTTAAATCAACTTATTTTGTTTGAAAAATTACACATCACTTATAGCCTGTTTCACGATTTCGAAAGAAAATCTACTCGAAAGAAAGTGAGTAACTCGAATTCGAATTAATTTTGGTTTCACTATTTCGAAGCCTTTCGTTCGTTTCCATTCGAAAGCACAATATCAAGTGACTCATTTTGACATTTGCTTTCGTATTGCTGGTAACTTGTTCGAAATAGTGAAACAGAAATTTGTATGAAAATACTTACGTTTTCTTTCGACTTGTTTTTCGACTTATCTTTCGCATAAAATAAAGTTAGTGAAACGAAAAACAAATTTCTTTCGTATAGGATTAATCTTTATTCACTGAAACTAATTAAAATAATGTAAAAATTAAAATACAAAACACTTACGAAATGATATCACAATGTAACAATTACACCTATAAAAAAAAACTTGTGTAACTCAGACAACTTTTGACTTCATTTAAATCTGTGACAAGGATGGAAAGGCCTCTGACGTAAGTGCCCCAACGCCGAATTTAGCCCCTTCTCCACAAAATATTATAATTTCCATTTTTTTGCCGGCTACCAAAAAGCATATCAGATACAATTACAATTCCCAAAGAAAAGGCATTATACCCCATTAGGTATGTGTAGGTATATTATGGGTCATTATAAAATTATAAGAAATTGAGTAATTCCACACCAAAATTTCCAATAATTTTTTTGCCAGTTTTGGGGTTGAAATTACCCAATTTCCGTCAACATTTAACACATAAAATCCAACTTATTTTAAAAATCGTACTAATCGCTCAGATATTCCCTGTTCAAATTTTAGATCTTTGCCTTTTGGCAGTCGGTCTTGGAGGTGATAAATCAGTCAGTAACGCTACAGTTTCATTTATGTTAACTCCGGTTCCGAACGGCAAATGTATTAGCTAGAGAAGCAATAACCAGTGACTAGCTGAGTTATGAGGTGAACCGCTTTTTTTTTTGAAAATTAATTTTGTTCAAATTGGTCTGGCCGGGATCGAACTTGGGATCTCTGGTATGATAGGCGGATGACTAACCTACTATGCCGCGGCGGTTCACAAGATATTCATATACCCATATTTAATCATACTTCAAATAGTGTTGTAAAATATCGATACTACTCAATATATTTCAAGTATTGATTCAGTACTATTCCATACTTTAAGGGCATTTTCGAAAGCAATCGTTGGAAGAATAGAAAATACTTCAAGAGTTATCGTTACTCTTGAAGTATTTTCTATTCTTCCAACGATTGCAGTTGGACTGGGCTTTGCAGTATGGCAGCGGTTGCCTCAAGAACCTCTTTATTTTTTTTAGCATCCGCTCGAATTCCACCTAGTGGGGGTAGAATTTATTCAGTATATTTTACTGTTAAATACAACCCTAAAAGTATTGCATACTTAGTTCTGGTTATCGAGATAAATACCCAATACTTAATACCCAAATACTCAATAATTTTACAACTCTAACTTCAAATACCAGTGCTTCCTCCATAAACTTCATACAGTAAACATTTTTTAAATTATTGAAACTAAGCTTACTTCTCAAAATTAACGAAATGCTCATAAATCTCGAAAAATCATCAGGTTATGACAAAATTTACAACAAACAAGTAAGAAAGTGCTATAGTCGGTCAAGCCCGACTATACGATACCCTTAATCACTAAGGTCAAAGGTCTTCTTTTTCCTGTATAAAGACAAATATTTGGTAAATTTTGCCATCATACAAAAATTTTCTCAAAACTTATATATTTAAAATGTTTCCATCATTTGGACTTATATGAGAGCTAGGGTCAAACGTGGACCAATTATACCGAAATTTGGCAAATTGATTACATTTTTTACAAAAAACTGTATGCAAAAATAAACTCAAAATTGCCATTATCTTCAGATTTATGTGCGTTTTTAGAGGTTTTTGTCTCGCTTAGTGCGTTTTGACAGAAGAGTTTGTATGGGAGCTATGGTAAAATGTGGACCGATTTAAACGAAATTTGGTACAGTCATATTTGTGGCCAAAATATCAATTCCAGGAAGTGGGACCTATGGAAGGTACCATAAATAATGGGCCGATTTTGACGAATTTCAATAGTCATGGTCCTATTCATCAAAAAATGATGTGTGCCAAATTTTGTCAAATTATCTTTTTAATTGCGACCTGTATTTTGATTACATGGTTTACATCCGCCGTCCGTCTGGACGGCTGGCTTTTGGACCCCCGCCAGCCGTCCAGACGGACGGACGGACTGACATCGCTAAATAGAATCAGAAAGAGATTCTTAGCTTATTGGTATACTAAAAGGTGGGTCTAAGACAAATATTTTTATGCGTTATATAGATCAGCACAAACTTATAATACCCTTTCCACCCATGGTGACGAAGGGTTTGATTTAATTTCGAAATTAGATATAACTCGGTTCAGATTTGAACGTAGCTTTTCATATTAGGCCCGTAATCAAATTTCGTTTTAACCGACATTATTTTCCTATAGATACCTATGTACTAAGATTACTTTTAAATTTTTATTAAACGTAAAAAAACGATCTCAAAGCTGTGTAAAAGTCCTTAGTTAAAAAAGTATAACATAAAATCGTTCATTTTAAAGGGGACAGTATTCCCTTTAGAAGACAATAGTTTTTAATCATTGCTATTAATTTACTTATCACTGTAAGTTTCACCACAAATTTCTAAGAAACTTTGAAGAATTTCAGCTATAACAATTGTAACTTTTTTAAAACTTATCTTTAATGCACTTCATATAAATTCCAAGACAAATTTTCCCAGGTTAACAAAATTCGGAGTTTATTTAAGCCATAAAGACAAATATTCGGAGTCAAGCATTGCATAGGCAGTTAATGCAGTTAATGTTCACATTCTCCTGCTCTTTATATACACAATTTAATATATATGTATGCATGTATGTATATACCTAATGATCGCCTCTCTTTCTCCTTTTTTAGTTTTTTTTTCGGGTGCCTTAAGACTTCATTATGTTTTTGTGTATTTTCGAGATACATTTGAGTATGTGTTTGATTTTGTTTTCTTTTTTTTCTTTGTTGGGCTAAAACTAATTGGATTTTTTTCTTTGCGCTCTGAATGTATTGATCCTCTTTCTCTTTCCTTTGCCCACAAATTGGATCTTGCTGGCCTGTGTTTTCGGGATTCTTTGGAATAAATTTTCATTAATAAAATTAGGTACTTACCTTGATATTATTTTACCTAATATCTTTAAAATACAATACATGGATGTTTTGTATTAAATAAATACTCTTACTTAAGACTGAGTAATTTGGTAATTAACATTAAAAAGTAATTTTAATTGGCTTTTAGTTTTTTTCTCACCATAACTACCTATATTTTCTGGCTTTAACTATTCCATCTTTTAGTTTTAACCATCTTCAGTTTGATTTAAATTTTGTTATTTTAGCTGATTTCTGCTTTTCTTTGGTTTTGGTGGCATTTTTGTGAAAGATCGTTATTTTTTTTATTGCTCAGCTCAAGAGATATTTTTGATCATAATTGTTTGTTAACTTTTTAATTACCTTTTACTATTTCAGATAAAATGTTTAAAAAATATTTAACCTTTTTTTTATATTTTTATGCTTTAGTTCGGTTTATTATTAGACCAATTAATTTTCTAAAATTTGGTGTTTTATTTTATTAATTGAAGATCATTAAATTTTCTGGGAAGTCTGAGATTTCGCTTGTTATTGTCAACTTTTCTCTTTTTATGAGATTCTTATGTACCTTAAAATGTATCTTAATAATTTTTGGTTAAAGATTAAAAAATCGTAAAAATTTGAAAATTTCTGATTAATTTTAAAGTAATTCTAAAAAAATATGTACTCCTTTTTGTAAGTTTTTACTCAAAATTTAATTTCAGCTGGGACTTTTTTGAAAACATATAAAATATACGAGATCTGAAATTAAAGCCCGGAAACCTATTTCGGTATGGCATTTTTCAAAATCGACACAAACCACAATCAGAAAAAATGTGAAAACAAAAAATTAGTCCAATATTGATAAAATTTGTACCAGACGTGGTTCTAGTAAAAATGTTAAACCTATTCGTTTTTCGACCCAATTCCATTTTTAATAAAATCAATAACAGAGTCCGGATGTGTCCAAACTTTTTTGATGCACTGCTAGTTGTAACATAGTAGGTATCAAGCACTGAATTTGGACCAGCACGATCTCTTGGTGCATAGTGTTACTCAAAAAAAATTCCATTGACTTAAGCTAGACCTGTCCAAACGCACATACATCAATACATATTTGCATTTGTGGTAAACAGCTTTAAAAGCTCTTTAGGTCAGTGTTGCCAAATTTACATTTTTCTTCATATATTATATAATCGAGCAAAAAATTCTAATCTGGCAGCATTGAAAAGAACTGGACGGCTCTGACTTTAACCTTCTTAAGTTGGAAAAATTAGGGTTGAAGAACGTATTCCACTGATTTGATATGAATTATGTTGGTGTTCAGATTCGCTGTGGATTATGGCTTATTAGCATATACCTTTGACAAGAAACAGGGTTAACTCGCATGATCTAGATGACTAGCCACATTACCTTAATATGTTTCAAAAGTTGTATGGCATGTAGCCTGTTGACACCACATCGTCGTGAGGGAGTTTATGTGATCTAAACACCAAAAATTCATTTAAAAAAAAGCGATCTTAAAGTTTTACCTTAATTTGTCTAAAACCTTTTTTTAAATTTTAACACCAAAAAATAAAAAAATCAGTTTTGAAGGATATAGAACAAAACAGGAACTATTTATCTCAAAAACTAGACGAGATAACCGAAAACGGATTGCAAATTTGAAAAAATTAGGGTCGAGACCCTAAAGTGGCATCATTAACTCAAAATGTGTAAAATGGCGGATAGAGCACTTGAACTCCCGCGCTACGACATATATCCAGATTATTCAATTCAGGCCAATAGAAGTAGGTAATAACCGACCTAATTAGATCGCCAGACTAACGTTGTTCTCAAAGAAATATGGAATGTTTTTTTTGATGAATTTGTCACTCTCGATTCTCATTATCCCAATTTAAAAAAAAAAAAATGGATTGGTTCTAATAGTTTCGATTTTATTGACTAAAAAAGTTCAATATCTTTACGATTATCCGATTTGTCGACATTAGAATTGAGACCAAGATATGAAAAATAATTGTTAGTTATGGAATTGCATAAACTACCTCTTGGAAAGCGATCTAGTGGGTATTATAGGCCTAAATTATGAGATATTCGCAAAAAGGTAGGTCGTAGTGCTTTAGTACCTCCAACTCTCACATTTGCAGAGCGATTTTAAAATTTTGAACAGTTTTGGAAAGTCAAGGGATCAATCTCTATGTATAGGGCTTATATTCTAAGAAATTAGTTAAGCTTTTATCAAAAGTTTTTGTTTTTAATTTATTCGCAATTTTTCAAATTCAAAAGCGATTATTTCAACTTTTTTCTATATATCTATTTTGCTCGTTCCATATAGAAAAAAAACGAGATATTACATATTGATATCGGTTTAAATTTACTTTGAATTTCTGTTAAAAATGTTTACATGTTAACATGGCCTAGTCGGTTTATAAAAAGCCTAATAACTTTTAGATTTTTAGTCTGATTTAAAAAACTAAAACCAATAAATTCTCTTGTTATATTGATATAAACTTTTATAAGCTTTCATATAAGAATAAGCAATAAAAAGCTACTAAAATCGATTTTTTGTACAAATTTTTGTTTTTCTTAGATTCTTAACAAAAAAGCCATTCTTAACAAAAAAGACACTTTTGATTTACAAATATGCTAAAATTGATATGCTTTTTTAAAGCGCAATCCGTTTTCCATTATTTGCTTTTAAAAAAATGAAATTGGATACAAACTGGCTGAGCTGCGGGTCGATAAGTTGACGAACCTCAATAAAATCGGATTTTTGCATATAACTCTTCAACTTTCACGTATTTCTGAATTTTTTTGCACGGTTTGTCATGTACTCAATTCGTTCCCCGGTTTTTTTATGTACCAGAGTGTTATCTGTTTTGATCTGAAGTGATCGTGTATAATTATGAGATCATTAATTCCGGCAATGGTTAATTGGGAAACAAATTTTACACTTTGCATTATGTGATATCTGCGCTATCTTGTTTTTGAAATATGTCAAATGAAGGAAAAATTTATTTCAAAACGATCGATACTTAATATCTTATAAGTCATACTTACAAAAAGAATAATTTTTAGACTACAATTGAGCCCAAGATCAAACGGCTATTTGCAATATTTAGGCGAAATTGAAAGCTCAAATTTTGCCTAATACTAAATGAACTAAATGAGAATTATAAGAATAAACGTTTAATGATTTTTTAAAAGTTAGTACAATGTATCTTATGTTTCAAAATTTTTATGGGTGGGAATTATTGGCTTCTGTATAGGTAGAATTTAGGGGGTTTGGAAAAACCTTAATTGAAAAAAAGACAAAAGGTTATAATTTCAAAATACAGCTGCTAAAATTTTCTGGCTTTTTGACTTATAATAAAAAAATATGATTTTATGTAATAAAAAAAACGTTACTCAAACTTTTCTTAAAAAATTAAAATAACTGTTCAAATAAGCAAATTTACCCAAAAACTGTAAAATATGTAAGTTGGCTCTAGAGGAAGATCAGTTAGAATTTGTATCAAGTTTGGTACAGTTCTGGTTTTAGGTTATGAAATATTACATAATTCCCTCATGCCTAAAATTAAAAATAAATTTCAAAATCTTTGAAATCTGGAAAAACTCAAGGCAAGCCTTGCATTAAAATAAATTTCTATGTGAATAAACTATATTAAATGTTCGAACCTAATTGTTTACATAGGTCGAGGTCTATTTTTCTTTAAAGACAGGTTTTACTTCATGGAAGTCTGTCTAGAGAGGGAGGATATAAAAACATTTTGCCTGTAAAATGTAATAAAACTTGGACTACTGAATAATAATTGAACCTTTAAGGTTTTTATTGTTACATTTACTCATCGAACTCTTTTCCTCCTACAAAAACCCAACGATCGTAGAACGAAATGCAAGAACTAAGAAAACAAAAGGTTTATGTACAATAAATTTTATAAATTAGCGGGTTCTTATTAATTTTATTACCATGCGATCACCGAAGAAACAACACAACGAAATAACGAAAGACAGTAATCACAACATTGAAACGCGATCGATCTATCTATCGCAGAGTGTGTGATGAGTAGCTCCTAGTAAGTGATCGAGTGATAGACTCACTCACTGTTGTAACAACAAAATTAAGAGGAGTTTTTATTTTTACAACGCATTCATTAGTACAAGAAAATTGTACAAATAAACCATAAAACCACCGATTGATCGATACTTTTACAACCCATTCGCTGTTTTTATTGTCTTACACGAAACGTAATCCAGATTACGACAACGGACGACGAAAAAGGTAGCAGCGAAAAAACAAATCCAGTAGAATTCAATAAAAGTGTGAGTAAATGTTAAAATGTACTCGCTCGTATGTAACATGATCATAAACTAGTGCGCGTGTGTGTGATATGCGTAAAATTGGGTAATAAATGGCCGAAAAACGAGGGACGGAATTTTGTTGCTCAAAATCGAAATTCTTGTATAAATAAATTTTTGACAGAAAACTTTGTAAAAATATTTAAGATTATCAATTTTTTGTATTAAAAAAATTTAAAGAAATTTTTGTACAGAAAATTTTTTGAAAAATATAGAAAAATGTTAAAGAAATTTTTTGTTAAGAAAAATTTTAATGAAATTGTACAAGATCATTTCAGATAAATTTTTGTTAGAAAATTTTGTTCAAAAATCTAATGAATATGTATAATTTTTTTGTTTAAAACATTAAAATAAAAATTTTCATATAGAAAAAATTTGATAAAATTTTCATAAAGAAAAAAATTTTTCGTATAGAAAAATATTAATAAAATATTTCGTATAGAAAAATTTTAAAGACATTTTTTTTATAGAAAAATTTTAATGAAAATTATTATATAGAAAAATTTTAACGAAATTTTTGATATAGAAAAATTTGAATGAAATTTTTTATTTAGAACAATTTTAATGAAATTTTTCATATAAAAAATTTTAGTAAAATTTTTCATATGGAAAAATTTTAATAACATTTTTCATATGGAAAAATTTTAATAAACTTTTTCAAATGAGGCACTTTTAATAAAATTTATCATATGGAAAAATTTTAGTTAAATTTTTCCATACGAAAAATTTTTTTCAAAATTTTCTATATGAAAACTTCATACGAAAAATTTTTCCATGTGAAAAATTTTAATGACATTTTTCATATAAAAAAAATTTTAATGAAATTTTTAATATGAAAAACTTTAATAAAATTTTTCATATGGAATAATTTTAATAAAACTTTTCATGTAAAAAATTTTGACGAAATTTTTCATATGGAAAAATTCTAATAAAATTTTTCACAGGGAAAAATTTTTTATTTGAATAATTTGATGAATTTTTCGTATAAAAAAATTTTGATGAAATTTTTCATATGAAAAAATTTTAATGAAATTTTTCATATGGAATAATTTTAATAAAACTTTTCATGTGAACAATTTTAACGAAATTTTTCATATGGAAAAATTTTCACAGGAAAAATTTTAATGAAATTTTTCATATGAAAAATTTTATTAAAATTTTTCATTTGAAAAATTTAATGAATTTTTCGTATAAAGCAATTTTAATGAAATTTTTCATATGGAATAATTTTAATAAAACTTTTCATATGAAAACATTTTAATGAAATTTTTCATAACGAAAAATTTGAATAAAATTTTTCATATGAAAAAATTTTAATAAAATTTTTATATGGAAAAAATTTTCATATAAAAAAATTTTAATGAAATTTTTCATGTTGAAAAATTTTTTTAAAATTGTTTATATAGAAAAATTTATAATGAAATTTTTTATATTGAAATTAATGAAATTTTTTAAGTAGAAAAATTTTAATAAAATTTTTCTATGAAAAAATTTTAATAAAATTTTTCTATGAAAAAATTTTAATAAAATTTTTCATATGAAAAAATTTTAATGAAATTTTTCTTATGAAAAAATGTTTATGAAATTTTTCACATGAAAAAATTTTAATCAAATTTTTTATAAGGGAAAATTTAAAAAAAAAAAATCATATGGAAAAATTTTGAAAAATTTTTTATATGGGAAAATTTTAATAACATTTTTCATATGAGAAATTTTTATAAATATTTTCATATGAACAAATTTTAATGAAATTTTTCATGTGGAAAAATTTTAAAGAAATTTTTCATTTTGAAAAATGTTGACTTTTTGAAAATAAAAATGTTTTTTATGAAATGAAATTTTTGATATGAAAAATTTTATTAAAATTTTTCCATTCGAAAATTTTGAATGAATTTTTCATAATGAAATTTTTCATGTGAAAAAATTTTAATTTAATTTTTCATATGAAAAAATTTTAATGAAATTTTTTATATGAAAAAATTTTAATGAAATTTTTCATATAAAAAAATTTTTCATATGGAAATCTTTTAATCAAATTTTTCATATGTAAAAATTTTAATGAAATTTTTCATATAAAAAAAATTTATTCAAATTTTTTCATGTGTTAAAGTTTTAATGAAATTTTTCATATGAAAAAATTTTTATGAAATTTTTCAAATACAACAATTTAAAGAAATTTTTTATGTAGGAAAATTTTAATGAAATTTCTCATATCTAAAAAATTTAAATTAAATTTTCAAATAAATTTTTTATGATATTTTTATATAGAAAAATTTTAATGAAATATTTTATCCTCACGTTTTTGTTCGTACCACGTGTAATTTTTGAATTTATTGTTGTTTAGTTTACTTTTCTATTTAGAGGGTTGTGAATGGGTTAAATTACAAAATGTCTAGACCTTTTTCCCTCTTACTAAAACTGCCTGCTTTCGGCTCTAAATGTTTGTATACAGAGGAACCCTCAAAAGTTTACCTAAAGTAAAGTTTGTTTTAAATGTTGGATTTAGAACCTGTTTCTATCATTATTTTTGGTAACTGAAGCATTTGTATGTATATCAAACATTAAGACAATTGAGTGTGATCTTCTGGTTAAAATATAAAATAATATTTGATTAACAAATAAGTCTATATTCAAGTTTCAAATCCTTTACAAATGAAAAATGAAGCGCAACTAAATTATTTGTGTTGAACGCAAACCACATTTGGAGATTTAAACCAAAACTAACAAATTTGTTTCACTTTGGTCCATAGTCAGTCACTTTGAAAGCCAAACCAAATTTCAATGTCATTATCAATTATTTTACATTTTCAAATTTTTTATTTAAAATCAAATTTTGACCTTGGAGTATAAATATTTCTTACTGGTGTGAAGGGCAGTTGTCACCTTGTCCTGAATGTCTTAGAGACCTGTCACCACTCTGACCACTTTGCTGACAAGACTTACAACCGTTTATGTTTGGCTGAATGTTTTTGCTTTAGTGCAGCAGCATCTTGACACCACGGGAGAGGCTCCACAAATTGTCTAGCCCATTTCGAATATCTTAATTTATTCTAAAAGGTGTGTTTTATTTTTATTGATTAGTTGACCTTGATTTAAATTCTCTCAACGGGCTAAACTGAATAGTTCGCTTAATTGCTTTTCAAACTGTTCGATGACCTTGTCGTCCTTAAGATCCTGTAACAATCTAACGACAAAGAGGAACGAACAACTCATTTACACGATCGTTGGCACTGCGTTTATTCTATTCCTCTTTGAAATACCTTTTTGTTTTCAAACATTTACATTCCTATTCAATTTCTTTAGTTGTTTATTTCCGTTGATCCGTCCGTCATTCTTTACTGTTCTTAGGCGTTTCGGCGATCGCCCGCTCACTGTGTTTGTTGTCTTGTTTTACGTGTTTTCGTGTATACCTCGATTTGGTCAAACATTTTGCTTCTGCTTGTACCGCTGAATGGCCTTTGGTGTTATATTTTGTGACAATTGCTTTGACATCTCTACTTTTTTTTTCATTTAGTTGTCATTTTTGTTTGCTGAAGGTCATTTTTGGTGTCTTAATAGTGACTTCTAGAGCTAGACTAGTAGAAAATTTTAAATTCATGACATTGACATATATTGCGCGGTCAACCAGTGCAATATTTTTTATGTATGTCCTTTGTGGATGCCCCTTTAATGTTAGGCTAAATTTGGTTATGGTCCAATCCTGTATGTCCTTGAAGTAAAATTGTCAAATTTGAAAAAAAAATCTTTTTTAAATTAGATTTGGTACATAGAATTTTTAACACAAATCCATGTTTATTTTACAACTTCATGGTTTTGTGGCAATTTGGATCTGTTTGCTAAAGTTTGTGGTTCCTCAAGGTCTAAAGAATGACTATCGCCCTTTTCATGGCTAAAATACTTCTCTCAGACAATGAACTGCATCCGATTCTGTTTTTAGACTCATTAAAAGGGAGCCGGAGTTAAAATGTATACATTTTAACTCCGGCTCCGAACGATCTCACAGGGAATCGAACTTGGGACCTCTGGTATGCTAGGCGGATGACTAACCTGATATACCACGGCGGTTCTCTTGCTGGAATTACTGATCAATAAACTCATGGCCTAAAAAGATTTTTATTTCTATGTGATTTTGAAAATAGTTGGAGTAAAAAAAGTAGTAGTAGGTCTTAAACTTATCTTCAAACTTAATTAAGAGAAGAACTTTACCATTTAAGATCATTAAAATAGTCTCCCAGTCGATAGATAATACTTGTCTTAAAACTTATTCGAAGAACTTTTATGTCTAACTTAGAGGAAATAGCTCTTCCGATCTTTAAATGCTAAAAAGATAGTAATATGACTTCTTCAGTTATCCTTGACTCCAAGAGAAGCATAAAGCCTCATTGTTTTCATTTATCTAAATGTTCTCGCACAAATTAGATACCTCCAAAATCCTTGTTTAAGTTGCCCTATCAAGGCAGGGCGCAAGATTACCCCTTGGATAAGTTCCAAGATTACATATATTTTGTTGTTTCTTTCTATGCTTAACATATCATGCCGATGGGTAATAGTTCAATGCCCTATTTATATAACGAGCCCCTCGATTCCAATCGGACACCCAAAAAAGACACTATCGACTATATTAAAATACAGATGAAGATTGAATTTAAAGATGAATACAATCATCAAAACTACGACGCAATAAAAATAACTCATAGCTCATTAGATTGCCAATAATACAGTAGCTTTTACAATCCTCAAAGATTATAAGAGAAAGGTTATAACAGAAAAGAGTTCGAAAAAATCTTTTGCGAAACTACGACAACTAAGACGGGTGCAAGAGATTTTAGGATACAATTAGATCATTAGAAATAATACAATCGAATATGAGCTCTCGAAATAGACAATTTATACCTACCGAAGTAGAATTCATTAGCTTTTATGATCGTCTAAGTCCTAAGACCTGTCCATAAACACATACACTAATATTTGCAGCTTTAAAAGCTCTTACCATCAATATTGCCAGATTTACATTTAACTTTCTATAATCGAGCAAAAAACAACGATCTGGCAGCACCGACTTTGAAACTGTTTGGCAGCACTGACTTTGCAATTGCAAAGACAATTTGACGTAAGTGTGAGCGGGACAAACATAGTTGCGTTTCGCTCATACATAGTGTGCCGGTGTGAAAGCTCAAAAGCTGTTTTGTAAAAGTTCGCACATTGTGGTATAGAGCTGGACGGCTTCGGTCTAAGGTTAGGCAAAAACAAAAGAGTCTTAAAGAAGCTTTTGCGATCGATAGAGCTACGACGATATAATAGCGAATAAGAGAGCTCTTAGGAATGAAAACAACAACAAAACAAATTACGATTGATGACTAGAAGACTACAGTTCCACTGGAGTTGCACAATGACTATCTAGACATTATGCATTACGCGAATTCTGAGATCGACAAAGACTAAAGCCGAGGTAAAAATAAACTTATACGTCGCTAATGCATTGACGAAATAATAACTCGAAATATTTTGTAATTAACAAAAAGTAAGATAAATTAAGGAGATATTACGATCGCTAAAGCTTTAAAGAAAATTAGAAGAATTGGCAAGTTTTTTGAGATTTTAAAAAGTACGACAAAATCTTGGCTATCGAAATTGGTTCCAAATAAAACAATAATTCAGTGATCATTTACTTAGACATACATAATTAAAGGGGATTCGGAATCTTTTGAGAAAGTCTGCGACTAAGACCTATGAACATGTGACGGAAGACATAATCTAGTCTTGGATATTCATCTCCTATTTTCTCATTATACCCTTTACCACCATAGGTGAAAAGGGTATTATAAGTTTGTGATGATGTATGTAACGTATCGAAATTTTTATCTTAGACCCATCTTTTCGACTTTCTGAGTTGATTAAGCGATGTGCGTCCGTCTGGCTGGCTGGACCCCCATGTAAACCTTGTAATCAAACTACAGGTCGCAATTCTAAAGATAATTAGATGAAATTTGGCACAGATAATTTTTTTGATAACGGGACCATGGATATTGAAATTCGTCAGTCGATTATTTATGGTACCTCCCATAGGTCCCACTTCCTGGAATTGATATATTGGCCACAAATATAAATATTTTTTCATGAAATTTAAAACAAATACTGCTTATGTAAACTAAAATCAGTGTACCAAATTTCGTTAAATCGGTCCTCATTTGACCATAGCTCCCATACAAACTCTTCTTTAAAAACGCACTAAATGAGGCAAAAAGCACTAAAACCATCGTAAATCTAAGGATAATGAGAATTTCAAGTTTATTTTTTGCATACATAATTTCTGTAACAACTGTAATTAATTTGCCAAATTTCGAGATAAATGGTCCACATTTGACCCTAGCTCTCATGTAAGTCCAAATTATGGAAACAGCGTAAATATAAAAGTTTTGAGAAAATGTTTGTATGATGGCAAAATTTAGCAAATATTTGTCTTTATACAGGAAAAATAACAACTTTGATCTTAGTGGTGAAGGGTATCGTATGGTCGGGTTTCACCGAATATAGCACTTTCTTACTTGTTTTTTCATAGCTTTGACTATTTAAAGATAAGCATGAAATGTTAATCTCAACCAATTTCGGAAAAGTTGCATAATCCGCGATCAAAAGAAGTTCGTGGAGATTAGATCAGTTGAGAGCTCTTAGGTGAAAGCCAGACTACATTTCCTAACCCAAACAGGTCTTTTATATTCTGTCCAAATAAATAAATCCATAAAGCTTTAATCAAACATTTGTAAACTGATGATTTGTTAAAGCAGTTCAAGAGAAAATATGATCATATTTTGATGATCGTTCTAGTTATAAAAGTCATCAATATTCGAATTTGGATCTGAACTTAAACGTTATTTTATCATAACTGATCTCATACATTAATTTGAAAGTACAAGTACTTTTGAGAATTTAAGAAAACTTGTTCTGGAACATTATGGGAACATATCCTAATATGTATATCAGTTATCTCTTAATTCCAATTATCTTTTTCGACTTAATCTAAAATTTCCCAAAAATTTATGTAATTCATAAGACCCTTTAGGTACTAAAGATTCATTATTCACAATTTTTCTTTAAATTTTCCAAACATTTGCAACGCTCAGCGCGAAATTTACTCTAATATTCAAACGAAAAGCAAAACGACTAACGCTCAAATATAAACCGTGAAAATACCTACTAAAGATCTTCAAAGAAACAAATTAAAAATTTTCGAAAAGAAAAGAAAAATTCTACTCAGCAGACGATCGACTGACTAAATGTCTAAGAAATGATAAAACAAAAAAATACTGATCATAACCAACAACGACAATGATTATTGTCGACTTGCGACTTGAAAAAAAAAACGTTAGACACGTAAAGAAATGCTAAGCGAGCAATGAGAATCAGCAAATGATCGAAAGATTGAGGCAACTGATCAAGAATCTATTGTCTTTACCTTAGCGAATGCTAGAAAAATGTGCAATGATCACAAATAATGAAGCGCACAAGACATCAAAAAAAACTCTCTTTAGAATAGGAAATTTCAATATTAGAGAGAGAGAGAGAGAGAGTGTGTTGGTGATAAACGAGAGTTAGTTGGTGAAATTTGAAATTTTTCTCTAGGCTTCCCAACAGCGGAACTGGATGAATTTTTGCACGGCGTATTAGCAGTTGTAGCATAAACATTTGCAACAAAAAAAAAAAAAAAATAAGTTTCATAACGATCGTCATATACACAGATCGTGTTGAGTTATTTGGAAGCAAATGTTAACACCCTGTGACATTTATGACCTCTACATACAACATACATTGAAATCCTGCTGACCCCGTGTAATTCAAGGGTCAGCGTAACGAACTATTGAACAAATAATTCATATACATATACATTTTGGCTGTACAGGGAGAGTATAGGAGTGTAAATGTGAGGATCAGTTTAGTTGTGTTTATTTCACAATTAAAGGTATTTTTTGTTTTCAAATTTTAGTCCTTCTCACACATACATTGAAGTTGACATCTTGATTTAAAGGATTTTGAATATTTTTACGAGTTGAAATTTTAAATTTATTCCTTCACGGTATCTTTCTTTTGTTTGTTTGTGTATGAATTTCTGTGTGTGCGTGTTTGAGTTTGTGAAAATGAGTTAGTAATGTTGCAAGTTGCTAGTAGCACACGTTGCCAATGATTTCACATAATTGCTGACCATATAAATTTCGATTGACCATTGTTTTCCCATTGTTTCTATTGTCTTAAAGCGAAACAGAAAAAATCATGGGATCATCAGGAACAAATAGTTTTTATCGCTTTAGAGGAGAGATGGGCTGATTTGATGTTGCATGTTAGTTACGCTTTTAGTTTAGTTTATCACCAGATTATTTGTCATAATGAGTTTGACTTTATGCTGTGAAATGTTGCTAAAATTTCTTTGGAAGGCGTTTTTCTAAAGGTGGTAGACAACTGCTCCCCCTGATTGCAATTTTTCGGGGAAATGTTTTGTTTTAAAGTAAATTTTCCTTTGGTAAAGTTGACTTTTTAACTTTAACATTGTATTTAAAACCTTATGATGGGTAATTTGTAGATATTTATGGAGATTTTCTATCATTTTTGTCGAAAAATCCTTTTAACGACAGGTATTATTTAATGATCTTTCGTGGAAATATATACATACATATATACATACATACATAAATCTTATCAGTAAACCTTTGAAATGAAGTTCAGATCCTCTCGACGCAACTACGAATGCAAACATGACAGTAAAAAAACTACGGCAAAATCATGAGCTCATAGAACCATTAGACTAACTAATTTAATTGTAAGAAAAGTTTGAGTGCTTCTATTTATGATCGCTTTAAGATTGCGAAATTGAGATCAATACTATATTAAGCAAAATTATTAGGAGAATCATATAAAAAAAATCAGCATCGACATCTTTTGTTATCCTCTATGAATATGTTATAAAATAATAACTTTTAAGAAAAAAAAAACTTTTTCGTTAAAAGTAAAAAATTTATACCATATTTTTGAGAAAAAATGCACTTTTTTCGATCAGCGAAAAACATTCGACTTTAAAAATTCTTCCACATAACATATAAAAAATTTTTTTATAGACAATTTTTTGATAAAAAAAAATTTTTTATAAAAAAATTTTGATAAAAAAGTTTTCTATAGAAAAACTTTTGATAAAAAAATTGTTTATAGAAAATAGTTTGATGAAAAATTTTCTATAGAAAATAGTTTGATGAAAAATTTTCTATAGAAAAATTTTTGATAAAAAAATTTTCTATACAAAAATTTTTGATAAAAAATTTTCTATAAAAAAATTTTTGATAATAAAATTTTCGAAAGAAATTAATTTTTAGTTGAACCATGAATTTATGTTAAGAGGTTGTGGGTTCGAATCCGGGCTCTATAGAAAAATTTTTGATAAAAAAATTTTCTATAGAAAAATTTTTGATAAAAAAATTTTCTATAGAAAAATTTTTGATAAAAAAATTTTCTATAGAAAAATTTTTGATAAAAAAAATTTCTATAGAAAAATTTTTGATAAAAAAAAATTTTGATAAAAAAATTTTCTATAAAAAAATTTTCTATAGAAAAATTTTTCATAAAAAAATTTTCTATACAAAAATTTTCTATAAAAAAATTTTCTATAGAAAAATTTTTGATAAAAAAATTTTCTATAGAAAAATTTTTGATAAAAAAATTTTCTATAAAAAAAGTTTTGATAAAAAAATTTTCTATAGAAAAATTTTTGATAAAAAAATTTTCTATAGAAAAATTTTTGATAAACAAATTTTTGATAAAAAAATTTTCTATAGAAAAATTTTTGATAAAAAAAATTTTCTATAGAAAAATTTTTGATAAAAAATTTTCTATAGAAAAATTTTTGATAAAAAAAAATTTCTATAGAAAAATTTTAATTAAAAATTTTCTATAAAAAATTTTTGATAAAAAAATTTTCTATAAAAAAATTTTCTATAGAAAAATTTTTGATAAAAAAATTTTCTATAGAAAAATTTTTGATAAAAAAATTTTCTATAGAAAAATTTTTGATAAAAAAATTTTCTATAGAAAAATTTTGAATAAAAAAATTTTCTATAGAAAAATTTTGAATAAAAAAATTTTCTATAGAAAAATTTTTGATAAAAAAATTTTCTATAGAAAAATTTTTGATAAAAAAAGTTTCTATAGAAAAATTTTTGATAAAAAAATTTTCTATAGAAAAATTTTTGATAAAAAAATTTTCTATGGAAAAATTTTTGATAAAAAAATTTTCTATAGAAAAATTTTTGATAAAAAATTTTCTATAGAAAAATTTTTGATAAAAAAAATTTCTATAGAAAAATTTTTGTTTAAAAAATTTCTATAAAAAATTTTTGATAAAAGAATTTTCTATAAAAAAGTTTTCTATAGAATAATTTTTGATAAAAAAATTTTCTATAGAAAAATTTTTGATAAAAAAATTTTCTATAGAAAAATTTTTGATAAAAAAAATTTCTATAGAAAACTTTTTGATAAAAAAAATTTCTATAGAAAAATTTTTGATAAAAAAAATTTCTATATAAAAATTTTTGATTAAAAAATTTCTATAAAAAATTTTTGATAAAAAAATTTTCTATAGAAAAATTTTTGACAAAAAAATTTTCTATAGAAATATTGATAAAAAAAATTTTTATAAAAAAATTTTCTATAGAAAAATTTTTGATAAAAAAATTTTCTATAGAAAATTTTTTGGTAAAAAAAGTTTCTATAGAAAATTATGCTGTTCGTGATAGTGTTCACCTCAACTGATCGTCGTGCCCACTTTGCCCGAATTGGAAGATATCGATGATGACGATATATTCTTTGAACAGGACGGTTCCAGTTGCCATACTGCTGACGAAACAATGGCTCTTTTCGAAAAATTCAATGTCCGTATTATCTCATGTGATGGAGATGTCAACTGGACGTCAAGACCGTGTGATTTGACTTTTTTCTTTGGGTTTACTTGAAAGAAAAGGTGTACATCCTCAATTATGCTTTATCGTCATCGAAAATTCCGATTATTGGATCAAGGTATATGACACCCTTTAACGCCTTGACGTATTTCCACGAGTCTGACTCGTGGTACAATTTCTGTGCCTAACATGACTTTTGCGACTGTTCTTAAGCATCAAAACTAGTTTGTTTAGCGCAAGTTGGAAGCGAACTTCGTTGCGCTAATTGATACGTCAAAGGGCTAAGAAGTAAAAACGACAGTAAGTACATGTGGAAGTTCTTAAGATAAGCCAGGACTTACTCCGATAAAAATAGTATAAATTGCTGATATTACATAGCGATGCATCGGTTCTTCCCCTTATATTTAGTTATATATTTTCAGAATTTAAAAGAATTTTGTCAGACAATGAAAAATATTCCGATTTTGTTTTTTAGTACAAGGAAATAAAGATTAATTCTGGAGTTCTTGAGACTAAACAAGACTAGCTGTGATTAAAACAAAAATGATCAAATATTGGTCGTTGGATCGGTAAATATCTGTTATATCGATATTAGAAATTCTCCTTTATTTTATTCCTCTAGAAAACATAGGTGTTCGATAAGGAGATAATAAGATTTAATTAGTTCCCATGACATGTTCAGGCTTCAAGCTTTTTCTGCTACTGCAGATAGATACAATGTGCAATGCAGTTATAACCAATCCATTTCCTCTTCTTTTCAGTATTTGATACTCAATGAGGTTTGTTATTCAATAAGATCAATATTAGAAATTGTATTAGGCCAGAATAAGCGGCATATTGGACATAAATAGAGTAACAAATTTATTTTAGTTAACACCAGCCCGATCTGTCCCTTTTGTGATCAAGATTTGGGTACTTTTAGTTAAAATTATGTTATCTCTTAATGTGTCCTAACAAAGTAAATTTTCCTATTTTCATATAAATTTTATTACAAAATTATTGGCATATTTTCCAAATGCATTTTCAAAAACAAAACACATCTGCCCAAACAATTTGAAAGTATTCCAAAAATTTTGTTATCAATTTTATTCATTTTACTTAAAATGCAACTGCAACATTAGATATGGTACGTGCAACATAATGTTGGCCATTCATACGTTTGCTACGTTGCTTAATATGGCTAACACCTTTCAAAGGAATTTAGAGTTTTAACTGTTTTTCTTTTTTCTACTCCTATAGCGAGAGAGAGGCCATCTGTCACTTTGACAGAGTGGAATATATTTTTAATATACTTGTATCTCCACTTTGACACTTTATTTTTTGTCACTTAATCAATGAAGTGTCTTTTGTTTTTGTTGTATTTTTCAAACATTTTTTCTAATAAAAATTTGTTTGTTTTTCTTATTCAAAGATTTCTGGGAAATTAAAAATAACTCAATAGATTTTATTGAAAATATTGTCGAGATGAAAAATTGTCGAGATGTGCCAATATTACCGGGTATTTGATGTGTTCGAGTATGATGTAGGATTTGTGATGTTTGAAAAGTGTGAAAAGGTTTTTACTCGTCCTTTCATTGTTCTAGGGACAATAATGGTCTGGTCTCTTATGTAATTTAAAACAATTGTGGCTTAAAACATAAATTAATTAAGCATGAAAATTACCATTAATATTTTTATTTATTTGTATAAATTCTTGGAAATTAGTTTTGATTTTTCCAAAAGCAGAACAAATTTTTTTTTTTAAGACGAAAAAAGGGAAATTTTTGTTTTTTAAGAGGAATGTGGAAAAAAGAGAAATCATTTTTTTTCGTCTGTGGTGTGGTCTAGATTTTTGATAAATTTCAAGGATATAAATCAATTTTGAAATTAAGTAAAAAAAAGAGAAACAAAAGATCATTACTAATAAATTTGAAATATTATTACTGTTTAGTTTTTTTGTTACATTTAGGAATGTGAGAAAAATTTAAGTGGCGCCTTTAATTATATTTTTTGAATTTTTACACTTATTTTTACCCTACAACTCCACAGTTGTATTAAAATGTTGTGCTGATAGTCTGATAGCCACCTTACACCGATCAGTTCATAACAGTTTTTGAGTAGCTGGTTTTCATTGCAAAGTTAAGGCTAAAATCGGACCATTTTATCTAGAGTCTCCCATAGGACATTAAAATTATCACAAATTAAGCTTTTTTTAAGCTAAAGTCATAGCACCAAATTATATTGGGATCGGTCTATGTTTGATCATACCTACCATATCAGACCTATTTTTAAAAGTCACTCCGAAAATTTGAACAAAACGCCTTTAAACCACAAAAAAAATAAATTTTTATGCTCAAGCTTTGTACAGTAAAATTTTTTTGATCTTTCTGATACATCTTTCTGATACATAAATGATGGACATTTTTTCGAAGTAAATTTACTCTTTTTAAATAAATTTTGTGGTACGAAAGCAATATTTAAAAAAGGATTACAAAACAATCTTCTATATTCTGTATTTAAAAATTGTACCGTTTAGGGGGTAAAAAAGCGAAAGTTTAATGGCTGAAAGGGCTGAAATTTTGATGGATCTTTTTACAATATAAATTCTCTAAGGGGGATTTTTTAAAATTTTGGGGTATCGATAAAGCTATCATTCGATAAAGTTATCATTCGAAAAAGTCATACTTTTGGGAAAGTAAGACGAAAAACGGTAAAAAAGGAAAAATACAATTTTGGTACATTTTTTGACCCAAATGAATATGGACAAAAAATTTGTACCGAATTAATAGAAACCAAATTAATAAAAAAAATTTAATAGAATTTAGATTAAGCAATTTTGTATAAAGTATTACAATCTATCTTTCATACCTGCAAAGTAGTAGAATCTATCTTTCATACCTCAAAGTTTATTAAAAAACTTACTAGCAATGACCGCTCTTTAGACAAAGCAGGTGAAATCTAATTCCATACAAAGTTATTATTGCTAGATTTTATTAAAGTTAGATCTTTAAAAGGTTTTGAAAAGCCACCTTTTTGTATCAATATGAGTAGCAAGGACAAAATGTGCAAGAAATCGGGCTGGGGAATATTTGATCCTTAAACGAATATAGTCTATATATATAAAATTAATGTTTGTCTGTCTGTATGTTCTCTATAGAATAGTAAACTATGCATTTGATTATGTTATAATCTTAAGAACAGTTGTTGCGCATGAGCCGATAAACATTACTAAGTTGGTATGACCAAGTTCCAACAGGTGGCGTCACTGAAAATTGCTTAAAGTTAATTAAATCGTAAACTGTGTATTTGATCATGCTTCGATCTTTAGCAAAGTTGTTGCAATTTCCGACAGGTGGCGCCACTAAAAATTACTCAATATGAATTAAATCGTAAAGTATGCATAATCTTTAGCAAAGATATTGAGTCGAAGGAGGTCTATAAGTTGGTATTATCAATTTCTAATAGATGGCGCCACTGAAAATTACTAAAAATTTATTGAATCGTAAAGTGTTCATTTGATCATGCTATAATCTTTAGAAAAGTTATTGCGCATGAGTCGACGAAGGTTTCTAAGTTGGTATGGTCAATTTCCGATAGATGGCGTCACTGAAAATTACTATGCGTACGCATTTAATAATGTAATGATAATAAGCCAAGTTGTTGGGTATAAACGACATTTTATAAACATTTTTTAAAAAAATCGGTCCAGAGCAGGAGAAGTTTCTCTTTCCGTTCATTGTAAATTCTTTTTATCATATCGTCGTGCGGGAGTTTATGTGCTCTATCCGCCATTTTACATATTTTGAGTTAATGATGCCACCTTAGGTTTTCGACCCTAAATTTTATAAATCTGCAATCCGTATTCGGCTATCTCGTCTTTCTGAGATAAATAGTGCCTGGTTTACTCTATATCCTTTAAAACAGTTTTTTTGTGCTGTTTGCTCTATACGTCAAATATATGGTGTAAAAATCTCAAAATTTTATCGTATAGTTTTTTAGAAAAATGAAGTTAAAACATTAAGATCGATTTTCTCAAAATTAATTTTTGACATATAGAGCACATAAACTCCCGCACGACGATATATCTATTAAAATTAGTCTTTAAACTTTGAAAAGCCACTTGTTTCCTCACCTTCCATAACCCTTCTGCGAACCTTAAAGATTATATATATAATTCCCCAACAACATTCCAATTGGAACAAGGGATACTTCTCTTAGAAAACGAGCTGCTATTTTATTTTTAAACTCCGAATCGCAAATACATTACTTAGAGAAGTTTTACATAGCCTAATACTCAATAACCAGCGGCTAGCTGAGTTATGAGGTGAAGCGGCCCTTTTTTAAAAATTTATTTTTTTCAAGTGGGTCTGGCCGGGATCGCACTTAGGACCTCTGGTATGCTAGGCGGATGACTAACCTGCTATACCACGGCAGTTCACCTTAAATGAGATTAGATTGAATAAAATTTGGCTTGGTAGGATCAGGGGGAACTATGACTTCAAAAAGGTGTGAGCAAGTGGAGCATTAGTTATGTCAAAGTATAAATTTATTAAAAAAAGTTTAAGACAAATAGTTCACCCAATTTTAAAAAATTGTTTAAATTCGTTTCCTATTTTACTTCGTAAAGATGAAGTCTTCAAGTTTTATAACATTCCATTAAAATAATATTTTGCCACTTAATAATTTAAGAAAATTTACTAAATACCGGAAATATTTATACCAAATAAATTCATACACTTTTTACAAAATGCCTAAACTTTTCAACAACCACCCAAAAATTTCTCACACACATACATATATGTACTTAATACACTCAAATAATGCACACCTACACTCACCAGTCAGTAGAAGAGATCACAGGCGAATTGTGAAAAACCCCGACTTAACGCCTAATAATTTTGGGAAATTCTTGATTACTCACGGAGACGACGTCGATCGTATATTTTTAGTCTGGCACAATAATTAAGTAATATTTTTATTAGCTGATCTTTGACTTGTACTAATAAAATTCGCCCCTTTACTTAAAACACTGATCATGTCTCTTAGTGTCTAATTATTTAAGAGATTGTACTCTACATGTCTTTTGTATAAAAAAAAAAGAAAAAATCTTCCAAAAACAAACAAAATATTCATTCACATAAATTTTTTGAAAATTTTTTTTTTCTCAAAATCGTCAATTGGTTTTCTCGAAACATGTCATAGTTAGTAGAAAATTTCTAATGCCACAAGTATTTAGTGGATATTTTTAGTTTACACTTGAAGTATTTTTATTACGAGTTAAATTGTTTTTTCTATATATTTTTTTATTTCAATAATCTTTTGCGTGTTTAACTAAAAATTTTATTTGTGGTTTCTCCTTTATTTGTTTTTAAACGTTTTTACTATTTTTGTTTCCCATTACATTTTTATTATGTTTTGTTTTTTTTTTATTTTTCATTATTAGTGGAATTATTGTATTTTCTCATGTTGTATTGGCGGTACGTACGTACAGGTTGTTTGTTTAGACAATTTATTAATCCGAAAGTGTTGAATAAATAAAGACGCCATATACCGCCGAATATGTTCCTACAATACAACTACAACAACATCAAAAAATACTTACCACAAAATGCAACAACTACATCAACATGATCATCATCCTCATACAAAAATATTACTACCACAAATGTCATGTGTTGCAAAGTGTATGCGTGTGCTAGGAATTGGAAATTTAAAAGAATGCTTTCTTTAAAATATAAATAAGATTTTAAAAGATAAGTGTTGAGTTATTTCCAGTGGTCATATATCCAGAACGTTTACTCATTGTCATAATTATTTCAAAAGAACGCATTAACAGTTATACAGCGCCATCTGTTGTTCCCAGTTGATATGTATAAAAACCTTTGATAAACTTTTCTCTAGCTCCCCTTCTAGTTTCTAGTGCCACGTGACCCTTGTTAAGGAGCTTACCGGTTTGATTTTAGGGGTTACCGTGGACAATAATAGGACTAAGCTCAAGAATGCTATCTCTCGTTTGCTTTGCCACTCATTTCATAGAGAACACTTCTTTTGGTTCTGTCACGGAACTAGAGGTTTTTGTGCCCTCGTCTCCTTTCTAGTGCCACGTGACCCTTGTTAAGGAGCTTACCGGTTTGATTTTAGGGGTTACCGTGGACAATAATAGGACTAAGCTCAAGAATGCTATCTCTCTTTTGCTTTGCCACTCATTTCATAGAGAACACTTCTTTTGGTTCTGTCACGGAACTAGAGGTTTTTGTGCCCTCGTCTCCTATCTAGTGCCACGTGACCCTTGTTAAGGAGCTTACCGGTTTGATTTTAGGGGTTACCGTGGACAATAATAGGACTAAGCTCAAGAATGCTATCTCTCTTTTGCTTTGCCACTCATTTCATAGAGAACACTTCTTTTGGTTCTGTCACGGAACTAGAGGTTTTTGTGCCCTCGTCTCCTTTCTAGTGCCACGTGACCCTTGTTAAGGAGCTTACCGGTTTGATTTTAGGGGTTACCGTGGACAATAATAGGACTAAGCTCAAGAATGCTATCTCTCTTTTGCTTTGCCACTCATTTCATAGAGAACACTTCTTTTGGTTCTGTCACGGAACTAGAGGTTTTTGTGACCTCGTCTCCTCGTCAGGATAAGGAGAATGGTTTCTAAAGCGTATGACAGCTGTGGTGAGTTGTAGGGGAGACTACATAGCAGTCGAATTTTAAAACTTCGATCCGAACTAGGCTTGCCAGATTTTCCACTTTATCGGCATTTTGTCGATTTTTAATCTGAAAAATAGTAGTGCCGATATGCAGATTTTGGCTAGAAAATTGGCGATTTTTAAGGTTATATCGAAGACCTATCTAACTTCAAAGATTTAAAAACGATATAAGTTTTAAAAAATTCCGATACATTGGAGTTTACAGAGTCAAAATTTGGGAACAAAGAAAACAAATTTTAATAACAAATTGTGATATATAAAATTGTTTCTAGAGAAACATTTTCAATATAAATTTAGCATTTTTGTCTTAGTCGCCAACAAAGCAACAACAAAAGTGTGGGAAATAAAGAAAAGATAAAACTGAAAAATGTTTGTGTATTTCTGTTCAGATGATAATCTTCGCTTTATGTTGATATTTGTTGGATACAATAATAATTCGTATTTATTCTGTCCCTCAAATAAGATATAATGTGTGGTTTTCGCTCTGGCTAGAATTAGGGATAATCCTCCTGAAGAGATGGCCTAACCAACCATCGAAACGCGTCGAGGAAAGGTTTCCCACTAACATTTTTTGGTTTTATCAAAAAACTAGTTATTACAATAATAAATTCTTTTTCTTCTGTTATCCTTGACTCCCAGTGGATAATTTTCAATTTAAATTTGTTTCCGCCGAAAAATTTTCAAAATAATTTTTTTTTCTTAGAAAAATTTTGTATTTAATTTTTTTTTGCAGTGAAATTTTCAATTTAAAATAGTTTTAATAGAAAATTTTCCTTTATACATTTTTTTGTAAAGAAGAATAATTTTTTAAATAGAAAACTTTTCTATAGAAATTTTTTTTGTATAGAAAATTTTTCTATAAAATTTTTTTTGTATAGAAAAATTTTACATACATTCCATAAATTTTCAATATAAGAATTTTTTATATATAATTTTAAATAGAAAAATTCTCCATAAACATTTTTTTGTATAGAAAAATTTTTAATATACTCCATATTTTTTGTATGAAAAATTTTACATATAAATTTTTTTATAGAAAAATTTTCCAAATACAACGTTTGTATAGAAAAAATTTTCATTAACATTTTAGTATAGAAAAATTTTCAATATAATTTTTGTATAGAAGATTTTTTAATATAAATTTTTTTGTATATATAAATTTTCCATATAATTTTTTTCCAAAAAGAAAAATTATTCGCATTTGATCCCAATCTGTTACATTTTGTTATTAATGTAACGAACAATTTATTGATAATAGCCAAAAAATGTTTATGGGGACAAAAAATTCCTCACCGCGTTTCGATGATTGTTTAGCCTATCTCTTTACATTGATCGTATGACCCGAAACAACATATGTAGCTTACCCTGATTCCATCTTTTTGTGTCTTTAATCCTAACAATAAAAAATCTCTTGGATAAAGTTTAAAATCTCAAAACTTCTATTTTATCAGATATAACATGACAAGTATTAATACTTACCTATTTGATTCTTTATTTAGATTCGTCTACCCTTTTGAATATGTCTTTTGGCATATTGATTACAGTTGTTACATAAATTATGTATGCAAAAAATAAACTAAATAAATTCTCATTATTTTCGGATTTACGAGCGTTTTAGTGAATTTTGTCCCATTTAGAGCGTTTTGAGAAAAGTTTCTGTATGGGAGCTATGGTCAAATGTAGACCGATTTTAACGAAATTTGGTACAGTGATTTAAGTTTACATAAGCAGTATTTATTTTAAATTTCATGAAAAAATATTGATTTTTGTGGCCAATATATCAATTCCGGGAAGTGGGACCTATGGGAGGTACCATAAATAATGGACGAATTTGACGAATTTCAATAGCCATGGTCAAAAAAGTGATCTGTGCCAAATTTCATCAAATTATCTTTAGAATTGCGACCTGTAGTTTGATTACAAGGTTTACATGGGGGTCCAGCCAGCCAGACGGACGGACGGACATCGCTAAATCGGCTCGGAAAGTAATTCTAAGATTATTGGTATACTAAAGGATGGTTCTAAAACAATTATTTCTATGCGTTACATACATCAGCACAAACTTATAATACCCTTTCCACCTATGGCGGTGAAGTTTATAAATAAATACGAAACTGTAGCTAAATAACAACTACAAGCACTTTTTAAAAACGAATACGTTATTTAAAAACTCTGCTTTCAAAAGAACTCCCATGTAAATACTTTGTGTTTGTTACCACAAGTATTCAAATACTTTCATGGATCATGAATCGTTTGTATTCATGTTATTCTTACGATTATAAATAAAAAGGATTTTATTTAATTATGTTTTCTTAAATTTTTAATTTTGTTATTTTTATTTGACTTTTTAACCAAATACGAGAACACGAGTATAAGTTACACTGACATTCGCTTATGAAAATTAGGTATTTTCCCATTCAAAAGGAATGAAAAAACTCACTTGTGTGTTTTTCTTGCCATCATTAGGTGGAAAAGTTAAAAGGTTTATTTTTTCTTTTATTTTGAATATTTTTTTAGGTTTTTGTCTTTATTAATATCAACTGGAAAAAGTCAAGTTTTCATTTTATTTTTTCCAAAAATTAAACAACGACCACTAATATTTTAACAATTTTATGCAAGTGTTGGGAAATTTGTCTAATACGAAGCGACGGACGACATGAATGTCTAGGCGGTATGGAAATGGAATTGGGTATAAGTAAGCGATTTTATGTTGGTGTAAATTGAGATCTCACTTAAATGTTTTTAGTTGTTAATGAATTAAGTTGTTTAATGATTTCGAAAATTGTTAAACAAACAAGTGACGTTAAATGATTTAATAATTGCCACACAAATTGTAGGTACCTTTCTCGAGGAATAGACTAGCGATCGGGGTGTTTAATGTTTAACTAATTCCATGCTGGTGGGATTAACAATGTTTTAATTTGGCTTATAATTTATGGGAAAAGGTGAAACGCAAATACATACCTGCACTATTGGAAAATTGGGAATATTTTTAAGTTTTTCAAGGAAATGTTTGTTGGTTTACTATAAATAAGTAAACTAATATAAGTTTTAATATACATTAACTATACATAAAAATAGCGTCATCTAGTGATGGATTTTAAAATAAATTTTAATGTTATCTTGGTAAACTACCGGTGAAGGTTTTTACCAGAATTTGTCCAATTATAATTTGAAAATGTTTGAACTCGCCTTAATATTCAAAAGAAATAACTTATAATTTAAAAGAAATAGCTCATAATTTATTTGTGTCCTTTTTCTTAAATAAAATGTTTGTTAATGTTATTATTTTGTAAACATTTTTTATTTCAAATCTTAAATTTTGCTTATTAGAAACTGACAGACTTTAATCATTTATTGGTATAAAAAACTTTTAGAAATATTTTTCGTTCATTTTTTAAGTTAAAAGAAAAAAATGTGTGGGACACAGATAAACATCCTTTGCAGAAACGTAAACTTTTTTGTCCCTTCAGGAATGTATGATCGACCCCTCACACACATCAATCACGAGCATTAAATGTTGTCTTCACATCATTTCTTTTGGAATTTATAACTTTAGAACAGTGTTAGTCCTACAGAATAAGTACACTTAAAGAGGTTTTGAATATACTATACGAAAAATTTTATATTTAAAATTTTTCCATACGAAAATTTTATATTTTTTATACATAAAACTTTCTATACAACATTTTTTGTATTGAATTTTACAAAAAAAAAATTAACGAAAAATTTTATATACAAAATTTTTTTATACGAAAAACTTTATCTAGAAAAATTTCAATACAAAAAATTTTGTATAGAAAATTTTTCTATACAAAAAATTTTATACTGAAAATTTTTGTATACGAAAAAAAAAGTATTTTTCTATACGAAAAATTTTATATCAAAAATATTTCTGTACGAAAAATTTTATATAGAAAATATTTCTATAATAAAATTTTTATATAGAAAATTTTTCTGTATGAAAAATTTTTATAAACGAAAAATTGTATATAAAAAATTGTTCTATTCGAAAAATTTCATATAGAAAATTTTTCTGTAAAAAAGTTTTGGATAGAAAATTTTTTCACACGAAAAATTGTTTACAGAAATTTTTTTTTACGAAAAATTGTATATAGAAAGTTTATCTATACGAAAAATTTTGTATAAAAAATTTTTTGTACCGTAAATTTTATATTCAAAAAATTTTATATAGAAAATTTTTCTATACGAAAATTTAATATAAACAAAATTTTTTTTAGGAAAAAATCTTATGCAGAAAATGTTTCTAAACAAAAAATTTAAAAAAAAAAAATTTTCTATACAAAAAATTGTATATAAAAAATTTTTCTATAAAAAAAATTTTATAAGGAAAATTTTTCTATATCAAAAATTTTATAAAAAAAATTTTTCTATACGAAAAATTTTTTATAGAAAATTTTTCTATACGAAAATTTTTTTATAGAAAATGTTTCTATACGAAAACTTTTATATAGAAAATTTTCTATATAAAATTTTATATAGAAAATTTTTCTATACGAAAAATTTTATATAGACAATTTTTTTTATAAGAAAAATTGTATGTAGACAATTTTTCGATACGAAAAATTGTATATAGAAAATGTTTATATACGAAAAATTTTATATAGAAAATATTTCTATACGAAAAATTTTATATAGAAAATTTTTCTATTCGAAAAAATTTAGTATAGAAAATTTTTCCATACAAAAAATTTTATATAGAAAATTTTTCTATACTAAAAATTTTATATAGAAAATTTTTCTATACGAAAAATTTTATATAGAAAATTTTTCAATACGAAAACTTTTATATAGAAAATTTTTCCATACGAAAAATTTTATATAGAAAATTTTTCTATACGAAAAATTTTATATAGAAAATTTTTCTATACGAAAAATATTATATAGAAAATTTTTCTATACGAAAAATTTTGTATAGAAAATTTTTCTATACGAAAAATTTTATATTGAAAATTTTTCTATACGAAAAATTTTATATAGAAAATTTTTCTATACGAAAAATTTTATATAGAAAATTTTTCTATACGAAAAATTTTATATAGAAAATTTTTCTATTCGAAAAATTTTGTATAGAAAATTTTTCCATACGAAAAATTTTATATAGAAAATTTTTCTATACGAAAAATTTTATATAGAAAATTTTTCTATACGAAAAATTTTATATAGAAAATTTTTCTATACGAAAAATTTTATATAGAAAATTTTTCTATACGAAAAATTGTATATAGAAAATTTTTCTGTACGAAAAATTGTATATAGAAAATTTTTCTGTACGAAAAATTTTATATAGAAAATTTTTCTGTACGAAAAATTTTATATAGAAAATTTTTCTATACGAAAAATTTTATATAGAAAATTTTTCTATACGAAAAATTTTATATAGAAAATTTTTCTATACGAAAAATTTTATATAGAAAATTTTTCTATACGAAAAATTTTATATAGAAAATTTTTCTATACGAAAAATTTTATATAGAAAATTTTTCTATACGAAAAATTTTATATAGAAAATTTTTCTATACGAAAAATTTTATATAGAAAATTTTTCTATATGAAAAATTTTATATAGAAAATTTTTCTATACGAAAAATTTTATATAAAAAATGTTTCTATACGAAAAATTTTATATAAAAAATTTTTCTATACGAACAATTTTGTATAGAAAATTTTTTTGTACGAAAAATTTTATATAGAAAATTTTTCTACACGAAAAATTTTATATTGAAAATTTTTCTTTACGAAAAATTTTATATAGAAAATTTTTTTATACGAAAAATTTTATATAGAAAATTTTTCTATACGAAAAATTTTATATAGAAAATTTTATATACGAAAAATTTTATATAATAGAAATATGTTAACCTTCATCGGTCTTGTGCGACACTATCGTAACTATATCTTAGGACTTTAGTGTATTTCCTCCTACTCCCTTAGTCTGGAACAGCTCCAAAATATTTGCAATAAATTAAAGAAAAGTTCTTTTTTTCTTAATATAAATTCATGCTTAATTGTTTTTGTGTGAATTTAACGCATTTTTTCCTGATGTTTTTAGGAAAAAACATTCAAAAACAGACAAAAAAACGACCTATACAACAAATGTCAACTGTTATTCACAAGTTAAGATCAGATCAAATGAGGATGATCATGATGATCAGTAAAAATAAAAAAGATTCCTCAATATGATCATACCATAAATTGTCATGGATGGTCTTCGGTTGGATGGATGGGATGGATGGCGTATCGTAGCGTAGAGATATTCGTCATCCGCTTGTCTCCAACTCATCATAGTTTTTATAGGCCTCTTTTGCAGATTTCGACAGTTTTTAAGCGTTGATGGATTTTTTGAAGAGATTTTTGTTTTTAAGCTGATTTTAAAGTTTATACATTCTATTTTAATTTAATGTTTTAAATAGCTTTAGACCTTAGTAACTTTTTTCATTTCACATGTGACCATTGATGATGACCACAATGTGGTTGGTTATTGTCTTTGTTTTTGGTCTTGAAAGAACTAAAAAATTGGAAGAAAAACTCTTTTGTGACTGTAAAAATTCACATTTTTTTAAAGTTAGTTAAAGTTTTTGTACTTTTTTTTGGTAAAGAAATTTTAGTTTTTTCTTATGGAATTCCTGGACTCAGTCTTTTTTGTGTGTCTACCTTTTTTCTCGGTTCTGTGAAACTCTCGGGAGACAAAATCTTTGCACATACGAAAAAATAGTTGACAGAATTTTTGCTGATTTTTTTCAGTTTCAGTTTTTTAAATCAAGGATTAGTTTTTGCTCAAACCGTAAGCGGATCCTCACAAAAAACTTGCACCTAAGTTTGTTTAACATTCAGAAAAATCTGCCAATAATCATACAAGATTTATTTATGTTTTTTCTTCAGTTGGCTTTTAGGAGTTTTTGTTGCTTCCACATAAATTGCATTTAGAAGATTTTGCATTGCAGAACGAACTGTCAAAAGTTTTGAAATTTATTTTTACAAAATCTTGATAGATGGTTAATAAAACTGTTGGCCTTTTTTTGTTTCTTAAGGGTTTTATATTAAACTGTCGGGTTAAGTTTAAGACATAATCCTACTTCTTCCTTTAAAATTCTGTATTAAAAATTTTTCAGAAATATTTTTATTTCAAAATTATTCCGTATAAAAAATTTTCATTGAAAATTTGTTTATACAAAAAGTATTTTCATGAAAATTTCTCTATAAGAAAATTTTTTTAAATTTTTCGTCAAATTTTTACTTTTACTTTTTCTTTGAAAAATATTTAAAATTTTTTTTCTTATGGAACAAATTGTTGAACAAATTTCATTAAATTTTTTGTCTTTTAATTTTTTTCTTAAATTTAGTTAAATATTTTTTCTTACAGAAAAAATTTCGAAAAATTTCATTAAAAATTTTTTCTTATAGACAAAAATTCGCTAAAAATGTTTCTTATAGAAAAAATTCATTAATTTTTTTTTTGTAATAGAAAAAATTCGTTAAAAACTTTTTCTTGTTGGAAAAATTTTTTTAAAATTTTTTATAGAAAAAATTTCGTTAAAAATTATTTCTTATAGAAAAAATTTCGTTAAAAATTTTTTCTTATAGAAAAAATTTCGTTAAAAATTTTTTCTTATAAAAAAAATTTCGTTAAAAATGTTTTCTTATAGAAAAAATTTCGTTAAAAATTTTTTCTTATAGAAAAAATTTCGTTGGCTTTTAGGAGTTTTTGTTGCTTCCAAATAAATTGCATTTAGAAGATTTTGCATTGCAGAACGAACTGTCAAAAGTTTTGAAATTTATTTTTACAAAATCTTGATAGATGGCTAATAAAACTGTTGGCCTTTGTTTGTTTCTTAAGGGTTTTATATTAAACTTTCGGTTTAGTTTAAGATATAATCCTACTTCTTCTTTTAAAATTCTGTATTAAAAATTATTCAGAAACATTTTTATTTCAAAATTATTTCGTATACAAATTTTCGTTGAAAATTTGTTTTTTAAATTTTTTGTAAAAATTTGTTTCTTTGAAAAATATTTAAAATTTTGTTTCTTATGGATAAAATTTCTTATTGAACAAATTTCATTAAATTTTTTTTCTTTTAATTTTTTTTCTTAAATTTAGTTAAATATTTTTTCTTACAGAAAAAATTTCGAAAAATTTCATTAAAAATTTTTTCTTATAGACAAAAATTCGTTATAAATGTTTCTTATAGAAAAAATTCATTATTTTTTTTTTGTAATAGAAAAAATTCGTTAAAAACTTTTTCTTGTTGGAAAAATTTCTTTAAAATTTTTTATAGAAAAAATTTCGTTAAAAATTATTTCTTATAGAAAAAATTTCTTTAAAAATTTTTTCTTATAGAAAAAATTTCGTTAAAATTTTTTTTAGAAAAAATTTCGTTGAAAATTATTTCTTATAGAAAAAATTTCGTTAAAAAATTTTTTCTTATACAAAAAATTTTGTTAAAAATTTTTTCTTATAAAAAAAATTTCGTTAAAATTTTTTTCTTATAGAAAAAATTACGTTAAAAATTTTTCTTATAGAAAAAATTTCGTTAAAAATTTTTTCTTATAGAAAAAATTTCGTTAAAAATTTTTTCTTATAGAAAAAATTTCGTTAAAAATTTTTTCTTATAGAAAAAATTTCGTTAAAAATTTTTTCTTATAGAAAAAATTTCGTTAAAAATTTTTTCTTATAGAAAAAATTTCGTTAAAAATTTTTTCTTATAGAAAAAATTTCGTTAACATTTTTTCTTATAGAAAAAATTTTGTTAAAAATTTTTTCTTATAGAAAAAATTTCGTTAAAAATTTTTTCTTATAGAAAAAATTTCGTTAAAAATTTTTTCTTATAGAAAAAATATCGTTAAAAATTTTTTCTTATAGAAAAAATTTCGTTAAAATTTTTTCTTATAGAAAAAAATTCGTTAGAAAATTTTTCTTATAGAAAAGATTTCGTTAAAAATTATTTCTTATAGAAAAAATTTCGTTAAAAAAATTTTCTTATAAAAAATTTCGTTAAAAATGTTTTTTTATAGAAAAAGTTTCGTTAACAATTTTTTCTTATAGAAAAAATTTCGTTAAAAATTTTTTTCTTATAGGAAAAATTTCGTTAAAAATTTTTTCTTATAGAAAAAATTTCGTTAAAAATTTTTTCTTATAGAAAAAATTTCGTTAAAAATTTTTTCTTATAGAAAAAATTTCGTTAAAAATTTTTCTTATAGAAAAAATTACGTTAAAAATTTTTTCTTATAGAAAAAATTTCGTTAAAAATTTTTTCTTATAGAAAAAATTTCGTTAAAAATTTTTTCTTATAGAAAAAGTTTCGTTAAAAATTTTTTCTTATAGAAAAAATTTTTTCTTATAGAAAAAATTTCGTTAAAAATTTTTTCTTATAGAAAAAATTTCGTTAAAAATTTTTTCTTATAGAAAAAATTTCGTTAAAAATTTTTTCTTATAGAAAAAATTTCGTTAAAAATTTTTTCTTATAGAAAAAATTTCGTTAAAAATTTTTTCTTATAGAAAAAATTTCGTTAAAAATTTTTTCTTATAGAAAAAATTTCGTTAAAAATTTTTTCTTATAGAAAAAATTTCGTTAAAAATTTTTTCTTATAGAAAAAATTTCGTTAAAAATATTTTCTTATAGAAAAAAATTCGTTAAAAGATTTTTCTTATAGAAAAAATTTCGTTAAACATTTTTTCTTTTAGAAAAAATTTCATTAAAAATTTCGTTAAAAATTTTTTCTTATAGAAAAAATTTCTTTAAAATTTTTTTCTGACGCAAAAAATTCGTTAAAATTTTTTTCTGACGCAAAAATTTCGTTAAAAATTTTTTCTGATACAAAAAATTTCGTTAAATTTTCGTTATTAAAAGAATTTCCTTAATTTTTTTCAAATATAGATAATTTTTTTTAATAGAATAATTTTTTCTTATACAAAAAAAAATTTTCTTATAGAAAAAAATAGCTTAAAATGTTTTTTTCATATAGAATTTCGCAAAAAAAATTTCTTATAAAATAAATTCATTAAAAATTATTATAGAAAAAATTTCGTTTATTTTTTTTTCTTTTAGAAAAAATTTCGATAAAAATATTTTCTTATAGAAAAATTTTCGTTAAAAAATTTTTCTTATAAAAAAATTTCGTTAAAAAATTTTTCTTACAGAAAAAGATTCGTTAAAAATTTTTCTTATAAATTAGTTCGTTAAAAGATTTTTTCTTAAAAAAAAAAAATTTCGTAAAAAAAAATTTTTCTAATAGAAAAAGTTTCGTTAAATTGTTTTTCTTACAGAAAAAATTTAATTTTTTTTTCTTTTAGAAAAAATTTCGATAAAAATATTTTCTTATAGAAAAATTTTCGTTAAAAAATTTTTCTTATAAAAAAATTTCGTTAAAAAATTTTTCTTACAGAAAAAGATTCGTTAAAAATTTTTCTTATAAATTAGTTCGTTAAAAGATTTTTTCTTAAAAAAAAAAAATTTCGTAAAAAAAAATTTTTCTAATAGAAAAAGTTTCGTTAAATTGTTTTTCTTACAGAAAAAATTTAATTTAAAAATGTTTTCTAGTGGAAAAAATTTCTTTAAAAAATTTTTCTTTTAGAAAAAATTTCGTTATAAAATTTGTTCTTATAGAAAAATTTCATTTTAAAATTGTTTCTTATAAATTTCGTTTTAAAGGCATAAAATGTTTTTGAATCTCACTCCTTATTTTTTCTTAAGGTCTTAAATATTAAAAGCTTTTAAATATTAACGTTAACAATAAAATTAGCTTCGATTGGTTATTTCCCATTAGCCATATACCTAAAATTTTCTTCAAATAATAACTGACCGGTTGACTAGTCATAAACCAGGAGAAGGCAGTCGTCAGTCAGGGTTTCAAGATGGCGTTTTATTAAAAAAAAAACATGACTTAACAAAAAAAGAAAGAAACTCTACATATGTACCAGAAACGTTCATATTTAATAATATTTATTGTTTTCCAAGAATGAATGGAAATAAGCCATAATCATCATCATCAACAGAGAAGAGAAGAAAAACACTAAAGACTAACTGAGGAACAGACGGACAGACAGACACAAATACCGACATGGAGTTAAATGGCTCGATCAGCTAACATGGTGGCCAAATTATTAACAAAAACAACAATAATATTAAGAATTATTAAAAAAAGTAACACATTCAATATGAAAAAAGGCACAATTTAGCCACCACCAACACTATTAACCAATATTTCTTACTACCAACAGCACAACTTACACTTATTCACGATCGCCTACAAAAAAAAACACCAGAAAGTATGAAAGACATATTAATAACCAAAAAATAATAAACACATAAAACGCTTCAAGCGTTTTTCGAGACATTAACAACAACACAAGACAGACCAAATTACCAAAAACAAAACCTGAAGAAAAAAAATCCAAGCAACGTTTTAACAGGCGAACGATCAAGCAAGATCGTTTGAATGAGTAAGTGTTACATAGGAGGTCCATTTTTTCGGCTAAAGCGTCAAGGTTCACGCACTCAACTCACAAAATATTTCTTTTTTTTATTTTTTTCAACTTTTTAATTCACTATAAAAAGGGAAGTAACGCACAAAAAGAACGAACGGTTTCTAAAAAGATACTTTTGTATCTTTCAGTTAATAACTGCAGCCAAAAAAAAAAAATACATTAAATTAAAATGTTCAAAAAAAAGCAACCTGGCTTATTTAGTTACGCTTAGATGACAAAGTAGAATAAAAATTTTAACCATTTTGGGTTTTAATATAAGACTTACTCTAACATATAAAAATGCATATTTCATACCTAAAAAGTACAAGCCTAAAGTATCTGTGTATAATATTTGTAATTTATGTTTCCTGATCTATAACAAAGATCATTTATTTACAAATGCCTTAAATATTAACATTACCCAAGAGTAAATGATTGTTAAAAACCTAAAATTAAGAAATTATTTTATATTTTCTTCCCTCTCCACTCGTACTTTCAGTTACCCCATGTCCAAGAGTTTAATCTATAGATCATTAGTTAATAATAGGTGTTAAACCTTTTTTCATTATTTCCAACTCATTCCCATTTTATAAATTTGTATATACTTTTTCTAAGCGGGAGGCAGAGAGAACGAATCTTTGAAAGATAATCTTTATAATTTACCACGTTTTGAAACTAAAATGTTGGCATGTAGCAGCAAAATCTATTATCCAACTGATCAGTCGGGTGTTCCATTTGGCAAATACAATTACTAAGCACTTTTTTCTTTCTCTTACCTAAAACTAAAGCCGCCAACGCCATTGCCATGTTTTTTTTCTTTTTTTTTTAATTTTCAATATCAAACTAAAAGATCGAAAATTAAAAATGGCTGAAGTTATTTTAACTGTACATTCATTTGAAATTTATATTTATTTGCTTTAAAATTATTTTTTTTTATAAAAGTTAATAACTGCCACTTAATAGTTATAACTATCAGATGGTATTTGTTACTAAATATAGAGTGTTTTTTAGATTAAACTTTTTTTAAAAATTCAGACAAATGAGAGCCAAGTGTATTTTACGGATCATTGGTCCTCATTCTTTTAATTCAATGAAAAGATAGATTGAGGTATTGGATGAAGTCGTTCTGAAAACATTGGCTGCCAAGCATAGAGTGCACCAAAATGAGCGAGAGGCATTTCCAACAAACATAATGATAAACAAAGAGATGGGATTTTTAACAACAGATGTTGTCAGTGATAGCTTAGTAATAAAGGTCATTAACTGAGGAGTCATCAACTGGGAGTCATGGATAACAGAAGAACTGAGGAGAGGCAGACGGCACTATTTTCTAAGGACACCCCAGTCAGCATTTAGAAGATTATTTTTTGAAAAATCACCCAAATGAGTCTTTTTCAACCAGTTTGGAAGACCAAAAAATTTTGTCGTCTGCGCGATTAAAAAACTAGTCGAAGTAGATTCGCGCTTATGCTTTTAAACTTACTATTTAAAAATACAATAACAAAAAGCATATGGGCATTTCCATGAAATGGTCCACCGTTAGTTAAAAAATCAAAACGCTCGCATAATATTTTTAAGAACAGAAAATTTATAAGAAACTATTAAGATTTTACTATGTAAACAAATTTTCAGCCTATCATAATCTTAAATGCAAAAAAATGGTATGTAAAACGAAAGGCTCTTTAATTCAATTTAAAAGCTTTAACATCCATTATTTGTCATTGCTGCTGACGAAAATAATATATATGTAATATTGCAGTTTGGTATGTAAGTAACTGTTACAACAACAAATGAATATAAAAATGTGAGATGAGAGCAAACTGTACATCAATAACGGAATATTTAAATGTTTTTTCGGCAACATTCCTTTGTCACGTGCGTAAGGCAAAAGAACCACATAATGCCACTAGTTGCTCATTATCAGTAGAAGTGTCTTGTTGTTTAGTTTCTAAAGCAAGTTTTTTGTTTGCTTAAATAAATTAATGAAATAATAATTTGGATTTTTGAACTTTGTCACGTGCGTAATAGTAAGTACGAAAAATTCAATGCTGTTCATTTATGTCCATTTGATAAATTTTATTTTAATTTAAGATAAGTAAGAAAGTGCTATAGTCGGTCAAGTCCGACCATACGATACCCTTCACCACTAAGGTCAAAGGTGTTCTTCTTCCTGTATAAAGGCTAATATTTGCTAAATTTTGCCATCATAGAAACATTTTCTCAAAACTTATATATTTAAGCTGTTTTTGTCAGTTTGGCTTACATGGGGCCTAGGGTCAAATATGGACCGATCACCTTGAAATTTAGAAAATAACGGCTTTTACAAAAATTATGTATGCAAAAAATGAACTCAGAATTCTCATTATCTTCAGATTTACGAGTGTTTTATTGATTTTTGCTTCATTTAGTGCGTTTTGACAGAAGAGTTTGTATGGGAGCTATGGTCAAATGTGGACCGATTTCAACGAAATTTTGTACAATGATTCAGTTTTACATAAGGAGTATTTGCTTCAAAATTCATGGAAAAATATTGATATTTGTGGCCAAAATATCAATTCCGGGAAGTGGGACCTATGGGAGGTACCATAAATAATGGACCGATTTCAATAGCCATGGTCCCAATATCAAAACAATGATCTGTGCCAAATTTTTTCTCGAAAATTTCTGAAAATATATGTTAAATTACTAAAATATGTATGAAGGTAAAAAGTGTCACGTGCGTAATGTAACGTGCGTAATGAACAAATTTGTTTTTTCTTAGCCAACCAATGCATACTTGTTTTTAACAAAACATGATTATAAAGGTCCATTAATAGCCTTTATAAAAACATTTTTTCCGAAAAAAAAATCTCCTATAATTCGCTTACTTTTACAATATTCCTTACGGCTCTAAAAGGCACATACTTTTTTTGTCACGTGCGTAAGTCAACTTTGAATGCATGGAACTTGGGTACTCAGTGCTCAATTTTTTAATATATATACTTTTTAGAAAGAACTCATCACATATAATGTACGATTCTAAAATTCATTCAAAAATTCCAATCCATTTTTATTTCCACAATATTCAAAGACAATAAAACGTGTACAAATGTCACGTACATAACCATGGAAGTACCCATATTCATTAAAATTGAAACATTTAAGAGATTGAAATTCGATAGTTTGTAACGCTATTTTTCAAACAGATTTCGCACAGTTAGATGATAAAAAGGTTACTCCTATGGTGTTGGTTTTGAAATACTTTTTAACGCGCATAGAAAATGGGTGCTGTAGCTAAGTGGCCGACTACTAAACATAAGATATCATTTTTAGCCTGAGTTCGATTTCAGGTCGTGGCCGTCGATAAAAAATAAATAAAATAACAAGAAATAGCGCAACTTCTTCAGTGTTCTAAAAATATACTTTTCACCACACTTCATCTCTCACTCTCTCTAAGGTAACTCAATTCGCATAAACACACTCTACATATGTACAATTGTAAAGGCAATGTTACTTTTTTTTGAATCAGCTGGAAAAATAATCAAAACTGAGTCAAAAATGACTCGAAAATGGCTCGTAAAAGACTCATAAAAGTGTTCATAAAAGATTCTCGCAAGGGAGTTGCGGCTAGGGTACCATTTTCTCCCGAAGGTACAATCTTTTTCGAATCAAAAATTATAACATATTCGATTGTTTTAATCATCCGCGGCAGTCGAAATAGAGTCAAATATGTTCAGAAAATAACAAAAATGCTGACTGGATGCAACCCACCGGCGACCTTTGAATATAATAGAAAACGTCTTCGGTGTATTCCCAAGTCCTCATGGTGATACCGGAATTCCCATATCTTTCTCATAGCACACTAACTAATCGCCTTTGAAAGACAAGCCTTCTGTTGAGTGATATCGTTTTGCTCTAACGAAAGTTGGTGATATGTAGCCAGGAGCGACTTTAGATGACATCCCTAACGCTTTTAATGAGTGCTCCTTTGGTTACTTTAGGTAAATCTCAACCATTGATTGAGCCCAGTAGCATTTTCTCGTAATTGTTTCACTAGGTTTTTGTAGATCTTAGAAGATCGCGTTCCCTATTTGGAGGTTCCATGAGTTTTCCACAAGCGAAATATAGTTTATTAACATTTTGCTTTATCAACCCATATTAGTTCTAATTTGAGATCAATACAGGGCGAAATTAACATATTTCGAGAGATAAAATTTTATATATAAATTCCTCTATCTTAAAATTTTGCTATGGTTCAGAATTTATACCGGTTCTAAGTTTAATTTTTTTCAAGATTTTTTTTCAAAACTCCCCTATTTTATATGCCCAAAACCCTAGCAGTTTTTTGAATTATTAGCTAAGTTTTTTTTAATTAATTCTTAAAGTTTATGACTGGGGGTTGATTTTAGTATAATTTTCAAAAAACATGTACACATTCTTAAGTCTATATCTCGTGAACTATTCCAAATTCTGTCTTTCTCTCTTCAGCAAAGTTTTTTTCCTTTTTTTAGATATAAAAATTGTGCCTTGAGATAAAATAAAAAAAAAAAACAACATCTTACACAAAACTAATAAAAACATAAAATTTCGTCATAAATATTTATTGTTGACGATTAAATATTCAAATTTTCCACGGAAATGTTTCTATAGAAAAAAATTTATACCAAAAATTTTTCATTAAAAAGTTGTACTGTAGTGTATTGCTCTAAGATCCCAATTCATTACAATTATTTATTACTGTATTAAATAGTTTTTTGAAAAAACCAAAAAATGTTGATGGGAAAACCTTACTTCGACGCGTTTCGATGGTTGGTTAGGCCATCTCATCAGGAGGATTATCCCTAATTCTAGACAGAGCAAAAACCACACATTATATTGAGGGACAGAATAAATACGAATTATTATTGTGTTCAACAAATATCAACATAAAGAGAAGATTATCATCTGAACAGAAACACACAAACATTTTTCAGTTTTATCATTTCTTTATTTTTCTATTGAAATAAATTTATACCAAAAATTTTCTATAGAAAAATTTTATACCAAAAATTTTCTATAGAAAAATTTTATACCAAAAATTTTCTATAGAAAAATTTTATACCAAAAATTTTCTATAGAAAAATTTTATACCAAAAATTTTCTATAGAAAAATTTTATACCAAAAATTTTCTATAGAAAAATTTTATACCAAAAATTTTCTATAGAAAAATTTTATACCAAAAATTTTCTATAGAAAAATTTTATACCAAAAATTTTCTATAGAAAAATTTTATACCAAAAATTTTCTATAGAAAAATTTTATACCAAAAATTGTCTATAGAAAAATTTTATACCAAAAATTTTCTATAGAAAAATTTTATACCAAAAATTTTCTATAGAAAAATTTTATACCAAAAATTTTCTATAGAAAAATTTTATACCAAAAATTTTCTATAGAAAAATTTTATACGAAAAATTTTCTATAGAAAAATTTTATACCAAAAATTTTCTATAGAAAAATTTTATACCAAAAATTTTCTATAGAAAAATTTTATACCAAAAATTTTCTATAGAAAAATTTTATACCAAAAATTTTCTATAGAAAAATTTTATACCAAAAATTTTCTATAGAAAAATTTTATACCAAAAATTTTCTATAGAAAAATTTTATACCAAAAATTTTCTATAGAAAAATTTTATACCAAAAATTTTCTATAGAAAAATTTTATACCAAAAATTTTCTATAGAAAAATTTTATACCAAAAATTTTCTATAGAAAAATTTTATACCAAAAATTTTCTATAGAAAAATTTTATACCAAAAATTTTCTATAGAAAAATTTTATACAAAAAATTTTCTATAAAAAAATTTTATACCAAAAATTTTCTATAGAAAAAATTTTATACCAAAAATTTTCTATAGAAAAATTTTATACCAAAAATTTTCTATAGAAAAATTTTATACCAAAAATTTTCTATAGAAAAATTTTATACCAAAAATTTTCTATAATAAAAATTTTATACCAAAAATTTTCTATAGAAAAATTTTATACCAAAAATTTTCTAAAGAAAAATTTTATACCAAAAATTTTCTATAGAAAAATTTTATACCAAAAATTTTCTATAGAAAAATTTTATACCAAAAATTTTCTATAGAAAAATTTTATACCAAAAATTTTCTATAGAAAAATTTTATACAAAAAATTTTCTATAAAAAAATTTTATACCAAAAATTTTCTATAGAAAAATTTTATACCAAAAATTTTCTATAGAAAAATTTTATACCAAAAATTTTCTATAGAAAAATTTTATACCAAAAATTTTCTATAGAAAAATTTTATACCAAAAATTTTCTATAGAAAAATTTTATACAAAAAATTTTCTATAAAAAAATTTTATACTAAAAATTTTCTATAGAAAAAATTTTATACCAAAAATTTTGTATAGAAAAATTTTATACCAAAAATTTTCTATAGAAAAATTTTATACCAAAAATTTTCTATAGAAAAATTTTATACCAAAAATTTTCTATAGTAAAATTTTATACCAAAAATTTTCTATAGAAAAATTTTATACCAAAAATTTTCTATAGAAAAATTTTATACAAAAAATTTTTTATAGTAAAATTTTATACCAAAAATTTTCTATAGAAAAATTTTACACCAAAAATTTTCTATAGAAAAATTTTATACCAAAAATTTTCTATAGAAAAATTTTATACCAAAAATTTTCTATAGTAAAATTTTATACCAAAAATTTTCTATAGAAAAATTTTATACCAAAAATTTTCTATAGAAAAATTTTATACCAAAAATTTTCTATAGAAAAATTTTATACCAAAAATTTTCTATAGAAAAATTTTATACCAAAAATTTTCTATAGAAAAATTTTATACCAAAAATTTTCTATAGAAAAAATTTATACCAAAAATTTTCTATAGAAAAAATTTATACCAAAAATTTTCTATAGAAAAAAATTTATAACGAAAATTTTTCTATAGAAAAAATGTATACCAAACATTTTTCTATAGAAGAAATTTATACCGAAAATTTTTATATAGAAAAAAATTTATACCAAAATTGTTTCTATATGAAAAATTTATACTGAAAATTTTTCTATAGAAAAAATTTATACTGAAAATTTTTCAATAGAAAAATTTTGATACCAAAAAATTTTGTATAGACAAATTTTGATAGCAAAAAATTTTGCATCGAAAAATTTGATACCAAAAAATGATTATAGAAATATTTTGATATCATCAACAATAAAAATCTATCTGTTTTTTTATTTTATCTCAAGACAAAATTTTTAGATCTAATTAAGAGGTAAAAATTTGCTGAAGATAGAAAAGCAATAATTTGAATAGTTCACGAGATATAAACTTAAGAAGCGGTACATGTTTTTTTTTGAAAATTTTACCAATCGAAAACTTTAAAAATGAATTTGAAAAAATCTTAGCTTATATTTTAAACCCCAGCTTTCAACAAAAAATAAATATTTAAACAAAAATTCGATTTCTACTAAACTTTTAACAAATCTGATTTTTAAGAAGAAAATAAAATTTTTACCAAAAATATATTTTTTACTTAAATTCCGAGTTTTTTTTCACGATTTGTTTATTACATTCTAAAGTGCTTTTTCCAATCCCTAATTTGGAATCTACAAATTTTTGAAACATGAGGACTAGAAAATATTACCTAGTCTGTAAGATTTCTCTTGTACAATTTCGAAAGAAGTTTCATTAAGATATACCAGTTATTTCATCAATGGCTATTATTGTTGATTTAAGAACGTGCTTCTCTGAACCATTATAGAGTCAGAGTGGTTCAGGTTATCGGTTCTAAGTAAATAATTTTTGACAAGTTTTAAAACCTTCTTAATAAATTTCAATATTTATTTGTTTAAAATCTAAAAATTTATTTTATAAATAAAACAAATAAAAATGCTTCTCAAGAAGTTTCTTTTGATATCGTACAAGATGGGTGGCATTTAGTTCTAATGAAAAGAAAAAAGAACTAGAGCCCCTAAATAAAATAAACTCATATTCATATACTAAAAATATTTATGTGGAGTATCATGATAATGATATGGCCACCAATAAAGATCATTTAATGTAGACACACATGAGTATATTTTCACACACATTTTTATTTACTATTCACCTGAATTTTTTTGTTTTTGTATTAACTTCAGACAGAGGAGTAGAGCAGAGCAGGAAAGTAAAGCGGTAGAGCTGAGATAAGGATGCAAAGATACTAAATTAAGACATAAAGTGTAACAAATTGAAAATTTGAACGTCAGCGCCCCTTTTGAACTAAAAGCCGATCGCTTTTATTTGTACTTTTTAACATTTTATTCTACTAAAACAGCTTAACTCCTCAGAATGTTAAAGATAGAATATGGATATGTTGATGGCATTTTGTATTTGTTCACTTTGTGCATTAAAATTTACAAGAATTAAAATGAAAAAAACAAAATTAAAAATAAAGAGGTGGTATTACATTGGCACTTTACCCAGTCAATCGCTTGCTCGTTCGTCTCTTCTGAGTTGTTTTAGAGGAATTTGTGATACAAAATCAGGTTGGCTGGGAAAGATTTTAATCGCTGATAAGCTAAATAACTAAATTGTTAAGAAAATGTAGAAATACAAAAAATTCAGGTGATAATTATATAATTTGTGGTGACCGGAAAAAGTAAAAGCCACAAATATGCAGCAGCACCTTAACAGACATATTTACGTATACTCTTAGGCCGACATATGCGTGTGTTTTACATTAAATTCTATATTTTATGTGATCATTTAGAAGAATGAATATTTTTCCTTCTCTTCCAGATTACAAATTTATTCTGAAAGCCTCGTCTTCATCTACTTACTGGCCTGGCACAGTTAAAATATTTATGTTCATAGATAATGACATTTCATTTTGTAGAAAATTTGAAATGAATGAAGAAATGAAAATGTAAAATAACATTTAGGACAAACATCATCAATTCTAAATGCTTTAATTTAATTTAAGTTCTTTCTATGTTTGAAGTTTACGGTTAAATGAATTGTTAACATAAAGATAACAAATTTCAGTTATCTCAAAAAAAGGGTAGTAAATTTTTGATGAGATCGTTTTAAGAAGAGTTTTTGTTTATTGGACAGTTGGAATAAGAGGGAATTTAAATTTTGAATAAAAAGGAACTACCCAGCAAAATTTTTCATAACCAAATAGTGAGATAAATAGCTAAAATATTGAATACGAACTACTTACTCATTAGCTCTTTAACTCATTACATTAACAGGGTGATGTTGTAGGAGGTAAGTACTTACCAATTGCTAAAGGTAGGGACATAGGTAAGCAATTGGAAAAGAACAACTAATTTTTTTTGTTGATCTTTTATTTAAAAAAATATATATTTTTAATCAAATCCGTAGCATATTTGTTTTAAGCCCACATCGGATCTTGAACTCACCTCCCTATGACTGCCAGATAGAGACTCTTCCACTGAGCCACTCCATATGTTGAAAACATGTTAGCTTAAATTATACTTATACAAATGCTTAAAAAATATTTCTTTGTGATTTTTGTAAATACTTCATGCATTCAATGAAAAGTTTGAGTCCTATCCAGTCCATATATCATTTTTTTAGTTTTCTTATTAAACAAAAATTTTTTTTTAAAGTTGACTCATGATGGTATTTTTATTACCGTGAGACAGTTTCTTCAAAACTGTCAAGAGCGACTTTTTGTGTAAAAATTGACTTTTTGTGAAAAAAGTGAATTTTTGTGAATAAAGTGACTTTTTGTGCAAAAAGTTTCGTTTTGTGATAAATGTGACTTTTTGCTTTTTGTGTAAAAAGTGACTTTTTGTGTAAAAAGTGACTTTTTGTGTTAAAAGTGACTTTTTGTGTAAAAAGTGACTTTTTATGTAAAAAGTGACTTTTTGTGTAAAAAGTGACTTTTTGTAAATAAAGTGACTTTTTGTGCAAAAAGTTTCGTTTTGTGATAAGTGTGACTTTTTGTGTAAAAAGTGACTTTTTGTGTATAAAGTGACTTTTTGTGTAAAAAGTAACTTTTTGTGTAAAAAGTGACTTTTTGTGTAAAAAGTGACTTTTTGTAAATAAAGTGACTTTTTGTGCAAAAAGTTTCGTTTTGTGTAAAAAGTGACTTTTTGTGTATAAAGTGACTTTTTGTGTAAAAAGTGACTTTTTGTGTAAAAAGTGACTTTTTGTGTTAAAAGTGACTTTTTGTGTAAAAAGTGACTTTTTATGTAAAAAGTGACTTTTTGTGTAAAAAGTGACTTATTGTAAATAAAGTGACTTTTTGTGCAAAAAGTTTCGTTTTGTGATAAGTGTGACTTTTTGTGTAAAAAGTGACTTTTTGTGTATAAAGTGACTTTTTGTGTAAAAAGTGACTTTTTGTGTAAAAAGTGACTTTTTGTGTAAAAAGTGACTTTTTGTGTAAAAAGTGACTTTTTGTAAATAAAGTGACTTTTTGTGCAAAAAGTTTCGTTTTGTGATAAGTGTGACTTTTTGTGTATAAAGTGACTTTTTGTGAAAAAAGTGACTTTTTGTGTAAAAAGTGACTTTTTGTGTAAAAAGTGACTTTTTGTAAATAAAGTGACTTTTTGTGCAAAAAGTTTCGTTTTGTGATAAGTGTGACTTTTTGTGTAAAAAGTGACTTTTTGTGTATAAAGTGACTTTTTGTGTATAAAGTGACTTTTTGTGTAAAAAGTGACTTTTTGTGTAAAAAGTGAATTTTTGTGTTAAAAGTGACTTTTTGTGAAAAAATTGACTTTTTGTGTAAAAAGTGACTTTTTGTGTAAAAAGTGACTTTTTGTGTAAAAAGTGACTTTTTGTGGAAAAAGTGACTTTTTGTGCAAAAAGTTTCGTTTTGTGATAAATGTGATTTTTTGTGTAAAAAGTGACTTTTTGTGTGAAAAGCGACTTTTTGTGTTAAAAGTGACTTTTTGTGTAAAAAGCGACTTTTTGTGTAAAAAGTGACTTTTTGTAAATAAAGTGACTTTTTGTGCAAAAAGTTTCGTTTTGTGATAAGTGTGACTTTTTGTGTAAAAAGTGACTTTTTGTGTATAAAGTGACTATTTGTGTATAAAGTGACTTTTTGTGTAAAAAGTGACTTTTTGTGTAAAAAGTGACTTTTTGTGTAAAAAGTGACTTTTTGTGTAAAAAGTGACTTTTTGTGTAAAAAGTGACTTTTGTGTGTAAAAAGTGACTTTTTGTGTAAAAAGTGACTTTTTGTGTATAAAGTGACTTTTTGTGTAAAAAGTGACTTTTTGTGTAAAAAGTGACTTTTTGTGTAAAAAGTGAATTTTTGTGTTAAAAGTGACTTTTTGTGTAAAAAGTGACTTTTTGTGTATAAAGTGACTTTTTGTGAAAAAACTGACTTTTTGTGTAAAAAGTGACTTTTTGTGTAAAAAGTGACTTTTTGTAAATAAAGTGACTTTTTGTGCAAAAAGTTTCGTTTTGTGATAAGTGTGACTTTTTGTGTAAAAAGTGACTTTTTGTGTATAAAGTGACTTTTTGTGTATAAAGTGACTTTTTGTGTAAAAAGTGACTTTTTGTGTAAAAAGTGAATTTTTGTGTAAAAAGTGACTTTTTGTGTAAAAAGTGACTTTTTGTGTAAAAAGTGACTTTTTGTGTAAAAAGTGACTTTTTGTGTAAAAAGTGACCTTTTGTAAATAAAGTGACTTTTTGTGCAAAAAGTTTCGTTTTGTGATAAGTGTGACTTTTTGTGTAAAAAGTGACCTTTTGTGTAAAAAGTGACTTTTTGTGTAAAAAGTGAGTTTTTGTGGGAAAAGTGACTTTTCCCGGAAAAAATACTTACATATTTTGAAAAATGTGTCTTATTGTAAAATACCCGGATTTATGTGTAGTCACTTTTTATACATAAAAATGTGGCTTTTTGTGTGAAATTTGAGTGAAATTTGTAAAAAAAGTACTTTTTGTTACATTTTATGACATAAGTGATTTTTTGTAAAAAGTAGGTTTTTGTGTAAAAGTGAATTTTTGTGTAAAAGGTGAGTTTTTGTGTAAGAAGTTTTTTTTGTTAAAGAAGAAGTGACTTTAAAAAAATCAATAATTTATTTTCATATAAAAAGTAACTTTTGGGTACAAAGTGACATTTTTATGTTTAAAGTTACATTTAAATAAGTTTTGAGAAAAAACTAAATTTTTAAGTAAAAATTATTTTTCTCTAAAGTCGAAGTTTTTCTTTACAAATTGCGATTTATGTAAAAACTGAGTTTTGATTTAAAAATTAAATTTTTGTGTAAAAAAAATATGAAAAAAATCTGATTTTTTTTTTAATATAAAATGAATGCTAGGAAATAAGAATGAAAATATATTTTTAAAAAAATAATACGTTTTTGACATGAACAAGATCCACGAGGAGATCATTAATATCAAATCTCTATTAAATTTAGAAAAACTCCAAATTCCCATTGTTCAGGTGTATTGTTATTACAATGTTGGTGGTAAAAGACAACAAATTTTGACGTCTTAATTTTACACAATTCTAGGAATAATAATGTCAACGCCTCTCTAAAACGCCTATTGACAATAACGTATTATTATTACTATTGAGCCTCAATTAAGCAAAAACGAAAACTCCAATAGAATAGACCACCCAGACTTAAGGTCTCTCTATCACATGAAAATTCTCAGGTATAAATTGCACATACTGTGAAAGCGTATGTAATTGCAACTGAAATCTAAAATTATGGACATACATAAAATAAAAACTCATTAATACATTAAAAAGGTAACAAAAAAAAAAAAAAACTGTAATGGAGATATATGAACCCATTAAAACTCAAGAATAAGATACAAACGGTAAATTGCAATAAAAAATCACCTCACACATTCATTTACAGAAGTCATCATCATTTTATCATTATCAGTTTTAGTAACAAAAGATAGAAAGAAAAAAAAAAAACGAAAACTCTTAAATCATATGAGTTAAAGGAGCCCAGACCAGACCACCCTCATGCATTGTTTCGTAGAGTTTTTCCTTTTTTTGGTAAGAAATGTTGTCATTTATAGATATAGAAGACTAAAACAACAATAAAAACATTCTTGCAAAAGATTTTTGCCAATTGTACAAGAACCGACAAAGACAACCCAACCTGAAGTGATCTCGCACAAGAGGCGTTTATCTCCTAAACTGAGCTGCTCTGTGATCGTTCTTTTGCTTGTATGAAAACGAGCACAGGATGGAAAAACGACTAAAGATACGATAATAATGATGTTTGATGATTGGAACAGTAGTTGTGTGATCTCTTGTTTTTTGGTAGCAACAGCCTTAACCTCACAATTGCATGATCTTGTGTTTGTTGACCGAAAAGTAAGAGAGTTGTTTTCCTTTTCTTTTTCTTCTCTATGATCATCGGCAAGCAGCCACCTCATGTTCCTGCTGTCATCATTTTAACCAAAATTGTTTACTGATCTACAAAATAAAAGAAATAATAAACTACATACGATTACAAGATTCCTCTGCTTAAGAATGAAGTTTGAAATGGGAAAAAGATATTTCACAATTTTGAAATCGACAGAAAAAATTTAAAAAAGAGACATGATTTCAAGCTGTGCTGTATTGAACAGGAAACAACGACAACAAATTGATGGGAATTAAGTATTATTGAGTATTTATTGTAACTAAATCCAAAAAATAAAGAAACCAACATAAATTCCTCTCACACACTCTAATATCGAAATGATATGAAGTGAGTGCAATAGGAAAAACGATCGTACAAAATACAATTCGTTTGTTCGATCCAAACTAAATAAGTTAATAATGTCTTCATTATTATATTGAAGCGTATCTAATGTGGTTTACACATATTAGCCACCTTGGAGTTAAAAAAAACCCAACAACAACAACACTTTAACTATTACTTTTACCATTACCCTAATACTTACTCGTACATTCATATATTTATCAGCTTCATTTAGTTAAAGAAATTCATGGCAGCAGTTGTTTCTTACTCATTCCTTTTTTGAATAGCAAAAGTAAAGATCACCACCAAAGATCAAGCTGTTGCCAGTAGAGAGACAATGATGATCATGATGATAATGTAGATTTTGTTTTCTAGTTTTAGTTGAAAACATGATAAAATTTAAAGTAAATGTGAGTTAGTATTCGAGTATTAAAGATAAGTTACGCCAAGTTGGTGGCCTAATATGGGTTACCGTTTGATAAACATTTACTTTACAAAGCAGCTACAAAACAAGTCAAATATGATCTAAAGTTGAAATTTTAGTAAAAAAGGTGTTATAACCTAAATTCCACAAGTCATTCCTTTTTTTTCTCTTCTAAGGCTTTTAAAGAAATTTTTCTATTTGCTGTTGGTTTTGGTTAATTTCCCACGTTTGTTGGTCAATTCAAGTTGGCCAATCAAATTTCATTGTTTTTAGAAAAATTTTGTTTTAAATGTAAAGAATTTTAATTTATGGCTTATGTCTACTTTAACTGAAAAACAAATAAATTTGTAAAGCTTTTAATTGAATTTCCAAGAAAAATCCTTTTTACCTTTATCTCACATCCTCCTTTTATTAGGCTAAAAAGCTTTTCAGACTTTTTGTAAAAACTCAAGCTTTTATTGTAAAACTAAGCTGTTGTGTAAAAACTGAATCTTTGGATAAAATCCAAATTTTTGTGTTAAAAATAGAGATTTGCGTGACAACTAAGTTATTGTGTAAAAATTTTGTTTTAACACAAAAACTTAAAACAAATTTTTTGTGTTAAAAACGAGCTTTTGTGTAAATACTAATTTTTTGTGTAAAAACCAAGTTTATGTGTAAAAATCAAGTTTTTGTGTAAAAATCAAGTTTTTGTGTAAGAACTAAGTTTTTGTGTAAAAACTAATCTTTTGTATAAGAACTAAATTTTTGTTTAAAATTAAGGTTTTGAATAAGAACTAAGTTTTTGTGTAAAAACTAAGTTTATCTGTAAAAAGCAAGATTTTGTGTTAAAATCAAGTTTTTGTGTAAAAATCAAGTTTTTGTGTAAGAACTAAGTTTTTGTGTAAAAACAAAGCTTTTGTGTAAAAACTAAGTTTATGTGTAAAAATCAAGATTTTGTGTTAAAATCAAGTTTTTGTATAAAAATCAAGTTTTTGTGTAAGAACTAAATTTTTGTGTAAAAACTAAGCTTTTGTGTAAAAACTAAGTTTTTGTGTAAAAACTAAGTTTTAGTGTAAAATCTATGTTTTTGTGTATAAACTAAGATTTTGTGTAAAAACTAAGTTTATGTGTAAAAATAAAATTTTTGTGTTAAAATCAAGTTTTTGTGTAAAAATGAAATTTTTGTGTAAAAAACTTTATTTTTGTGTAAAAACTAAGTTTTTTTTAAGAATAAGTTTTTTTGTATAAATAAGTTTTTTTTTTTGTAAAACTAAAAATCTAGTTTTTGTGTAAAAATCAAGTTTTTGTTCAAAAATGAAGTTTTTGTGTAAAATTCAATTTTTATGTAAAAACTAAGTTTTTGTATAAAAACTAAGTTTTTGTGTAAAAATATGAGTTCTTCTGCAAAAACTAACATTTTTTAAGAACTAAGTTTTTGTGCATAAACTGAGATTTGTGTAAAAACTTTAAAAATGTCGTATTTACAAAAAAAAAACTGATTCTCTGAATAAAAACTTAAATTACATAAACAAATATAATAGACTGGGATTAAGTGCAAATAAAAATTCATTTGAATAAATTTAATTTTGTAAGAAAAGTCACTTTTTACACATAAATCATCTTTTTACACAAAAAGTCTAAAATTATATTTTTCAAAAATTACATTTTTTACAAAAAGTCAATTTTTTTACAAAACGAGAGCCTATATTCAATACCGTCTATGAACCATTTTTTTAAAATCACTTTTTATTTTGAAACTGTTTCGTTTAATAGTTAATTTTTTTAATAAAATTCAGAGAAAAGAAATCCACTGATACTTAAATATTTTGGATGTTAAACAGTTTTTTGCCTCTCCTTAAAAATATTCCATTTGGTTGATATTCAAAACCACATTAAGTTTTTCACAAAAAGTCACTTTTATTCACAAAAATCACTTTAATTTGACTTTTTCACAACAAATACAATTTTTTACAAAAGTTAATTTTTTTTTACAAAAAATCACTTCTTTCACATAAATTCACTTTTTTTCACAAAAAGTCACTATTTTCACAAAAAGTCACTTTTTTCACAAAAAGTCACTTTTTTGGCAAAATTATTTTTATCACAACAAGAGGTCATTTTTTCACAAAAGTCATTTTTTTTCACAAAAAGTCACTTTTTTCACAAAAAGTCACTTTTTTCACAAAAAGTCACTTTTTTCACAAAAAGTCACTTTTTTCACAAAAAGTCACTTTTTTCACAAAAAGTCACTTTTTTCACAAAAAGTCACTTTTTTCACAAGAAGTCACTTTTTTCACAAAAAGTCAATTTTTTCACAAAAAGTCACTTTTTTTCACAAAAAGTCACTTTTTTCACAACAAGTCACTTTTTCACAAAAAGTCACTTTTTTCACAAAAAGTCAATTTTTTGACAAAAAGTCACTTTTTTCACAAAAAGTCACTTTTTTGACAAAAAGTCACTTTTTTTCACAAAAAGTCACTTTTTTCACGAAAAGTCACTTTTTTCACAAAAAGTCACTTTTTTCACAAAAAGTCAGTTTTTTCACAAAATCTTTTACAAATAAATTTTGTTTCTAAAAAATCTATTTTTTCGCAAAAAGTCACTTTATACAATAGAGAAAGAGACACTTTTAACTTAAAAAGTCAATTTTTTTCCACAAACTCAAGTTGTATAAATTATTTTGTTATGTTTAACATTGTCTTACCTCAGCCGCCATAATTTTTAAATGATCTTTAAACAAATTTTAATAAAAAGCCATTTTAACTTCTGAAGGTGTCTGCTAAGTTGTTTTGATTTTATTACTAAATATTTGTTTTCATTTGAATTATGATTTGGAATTGTTTAAATTTTTAATATTTATTTAATGTTTTTTTTTCCTAGACACAGTCGCTTGTTTGACTATTCGTAGTTTTTTTCTTTTAAATTTTTCAGTCCTATTGTTTATTTTGTGATTCCAAAGATTCTGCATTATTTCAGATGCTGAGAAAAGTTAATATTTGTGTTGGCTGGTTTCTTTAAATTGACTATTTATCGGTGGCTGTTGGTTGGTGGCTTTTTTTCTGTTTTGTTGAGTTTTAAGTTTAACAAATCAAGTGATCAAATGTGACAAGTTGTTTTGTCAGCGAAAAAAGTTGTCGATCGTTAACATTAACGAAAACAAAGAAACAAAATTAAAGAAGCTTTTAACTTGGTTACTTAGTAAAATTGGTGATAAAATAAATATTATATGGCTAAATTTATGTATAAATGGGTTTTGAATTTGGTTAATAAATCAATTTGATAATTTCAATTTATTTGGTTAAATTAATGCTTTTAGTATTTATTATCTTTTCAATATACCCCACACTTCTTAAATATTTAATTTGAAATTAAATGTAAAAAAAAAAAAAATATTTAGAAAAGTGTTTGCAATGTCACAAAATATAATTTATTTCTGGCTTTAATTTATTTAAAATAATAAGTACTTTTTTTGCTAAGACAATAGCTTTATTTTTTTGCAATTAACCATTACTAATATTTCCTTTTTTATTGTCATTCAAATGTGTTGAGATCATCCGGTTTCTATTTAAATCAATTTTCCCTCTTTAAACATCAATCAATTAACTATAAAATAAATCCGATATTGCGTATCCACAAATGATCGTTCACGATCACCGAAGAATAACGGACCGATATACATACATAAGTAGATACTTACATCAAAATGCAATTTGCCAAAAAACAACAAAATTAAATTCCTACTTAAATCCTTGAATGTTTTACAAAATCCCAACAAAATATGCTCTCAAAAAACATCTGAGGATTATAAAACAAACTATTTCAAGAGGTTCATTGATGTCAAAAAGAAATACTCATACGATCATTGTTACATATTTTTAGGACGATCGTTATTTTTTCCATTCACACATACACTTATTTCCTTCAAAATGTAACATTTTTGTTAAGATCTTGAACAAATTATTAATAAACAAAAAACTACTTTCTCTCTTTTAAGAACTTTGTTTGTTTGTTTGTTCAAACGATCGTTCGATCTTTCATCCATAATCCAAATTAACAAAATACAGATCAGTTACATTTCAACAACGAAAAACAAACTATGTACTAAAAAGATTTTGAAATTTTGTTTGGCATTCCTTAAGGAATTTTAAAAACATCCACTCGAACAAAACAAATACTGGAACAATATCCAAGTATTTAGAAGATATTCGCAGTGAATACGACAAGTATGGGAAATTTGAATTGATTTGAATACAAATACAATGATAAAAGACAAACAAATACAAGAATTTTTGTAATTGATTCAATTTTGGAATTGAATATAATTTCAGAAATTCTAACTTTGTTTGGGTTTAAAAGAATGTAATCTATAAAACGTAAGTTTAACTACAATTTTCTAAAAACACTACTTTTGTCTAAAAAAATTTTGAACTGAATTTTTGTGTAAAAAGAGACTTTTTTTCGAATGAAAGCTGACTACTTCAAGCAAAAGCTAACTTTTTTTTAGTAAAAGTTTACTTTTTCTAGTAAAAGAGGACTATTTCAAGTAAAAGCTGACTTTTTTAGTAAAAGCTGACTTTTTTTTTAAGTAAAAGCTGACTTTTTCTAGTAAAAGAGGACTATTTCAAGTAAAAGCTGACTTTTTTTAGTAAAAGCTAACTTTTTCTAGTAAAAGAGGACTATTTCAAGTAAAAGCTGAATTTTTTAGTAAAAGCTGACTTTTTCAAGCAAAAGCTCACTTTTTCAAGTAAAAGCTGACTTTTTCAAGTAAAAGCTGACTTTTTCAAGTAAAAGCTAACTTTTTTTTAGTAAAAGCTTTCTTTTTCTAGTAAAAGAGGCCTATTTCAAGTAAAAGCTGACTTTTTCAAAATAAAAGTTTATATTTTCAAGTAAAATCTGACTTTTTTTTAGTAGAATCTAACTCTTTCAAAACAAAGCTGACTTTTTGATTAAAAGCTGACTTTTTCGGGTAAAAATTACTTTTTTGATAAAAAAAAAACTGACTTTTTGAGTAAAAGCTGACTTTTTCGAGTAAAAAATTAATTTTTCGATTAAAAACTTACTTTTTCTAGTAAAAGCTGAGTTTTTCGATTCATTATTTTGAAGGTTAGTTAAAAAAAAAAAAATATGACTGAAAGCAGCTTTTGTAAGTTTATTTTAGCACGTAAATTATATGTTTCTATGTTATTCTTTGTTTAAAATTAAAACCAGTTGTGCCCATGGGTACGCAGTGGTAAATTTGTATAAAAATTTAATGAAAGAACGATTTTATGAAGTTTCATTGAAATATAACAATAAAAATATGTAATTTTTAGGACATTTAAAATTAAAATTGAATATTTTAAGAATTTTGCTTTTGACTCTGGTAATAAGAGGGTTAATGACATCTGATTTCAACCAAATTTCTTATATATATTTCTACCAATTAAAGCAATAATAATTTAAGCTCTGCTTATAAAAAACTGCCTTTTTTATAACTTTGCTGAAAAATTGGGTTTTTGTCGAAATCTACTGATTTTGGATATCGATCGTTAGGGAAATCGATTTAGTACCTTGTCTAGGGTATTTTAACTAACACTCTAGAACTTTTTTTTTTACTTTTTTCGAATTTGTTTTAAAAAAACGAAAAAGGAGTTTTGAACACGTTATGAAAGAAATCCCTTTTTAGGACACTTTAATGTTTATGTATGTATATAAGACTTAAGGAAAACTTGTTTAATTGTCCATATTGGTCCATATTTGAACTTAGTTGGGAAGGGTATCGTATAGTCGGGTTTGACAGACTATAGCTTTTCTTACTAATCTAGTCTTCTGATAATAAAAATGGTCGAAATTTAGTTGATTAATTTTTTTTAATTTGACCTTTTTGAAAAGACTGATTCATTGATTTTATCATATCTTTAGAACGGGTTGTTCGATTTTGTTGAAAGTCACTGAATATAAAAGCGAATAAAATTATTTTTAAGTTGCTTTAAAACCATTTTTATTTGTTTCACGAATTCGAAGTTTTTGCACTTCAAAATAAAAAATAAAAAAAAAATCATTTTTGAAAAAAAAATATTTTTTTTTTTATTTTAATTTATAAACAAATCGAAAATGGCAAAAACCTATTATTTTAATTGCGTGATCTTTAAACTGGGAATACATCTTCAATCTAAAACTAAAAAAGGTGAACAAATTTTAAATTTTAGTTGGTTTTTTAGGGGACCATAACACTTTAAAAATAGTTTGAGTGCAATTTTGCACTTGAGTGCAATTTTGACTGTTGACCGTGTAATTAATTCCTTTAAATTCCTGGCACTCACATGCGCCATTACATATAGGATTTAAGTTTTCTGCATCATTTCTAAAGCGATTTCTTGTTTTTGCTTAAGATCTCAGGAAGTGATTTTCCAATGATTAACTTTTTTTTAAATAATTTTGGGATGAAACAACAACATTTTACAAAAATCATACATTAAAGATTGCTCTCATTTGATAAGAGTTTTGTTTAAGTAAAAGATTTATTTCATCACAAAATAACAAAAAAAAACTAAAAGATATACAATATAACAAATTTAAGATCTTTGGTAATCTTATATGCATACGAGCAATAATAATTCCTGGCCCTTTGCCTATGCGCCATATCATCATTCCCTTCCTACATTCATTCACATGTGAACGATTAAAATTTTGCTCTGCTACTCCTGACAAATGCTCGCTCACAGGCATTTTACCATAAGATATCATTTATATTTGATCTTCAAAATTTTTTCTCTGTCTCCCTCTATTCCCCCGTTTTTTTTAGAGTTTTTATTGTTCATCCTTCATTCAATTCTGAAGCTGTCATCATAGACAAAATAGTTTTTATCTTTAAGCTACAATCTCCGGTAGTTATTTCATTTGTTCTTTTTTCCCTCTTTCTCCATCGTTGTCTTTTAGGGATTTTATATCGATGATCGAGTTGATGTGATCTTAAGTCAACAAAGATTTTTAAAGATGTGGATTTAGAATATTAGTTTCATTCATAAAAAAAGGCCAGCGGCGCTAGTTTTAGGTAAAATTACATTTTTTTCTTTTTAGTTTGAGAGTGTGTTTCTGTGTTAATCGATCTAAATTAAATTAAAGTGATTTTTATGAAAATTTCTTTATGTGAAAGAAGTGAAACAAGTTTGAAGACAAACTGTTACAAAGTAGAGTTGTCGAATAATGAGGCTTTGTAGGGTCATATTTTATATGTTAAGCAATGACACTGGCCAACAGCCGAAATAAATTAAACTATTTATATCCTTCACAACCATAGGTGGAAGGGGTTTTATAAGTTTGTACTGATGTATGTAACGCAAAGAAATATTTGACTTAGACCCACCTTTTAGTACACCAATAGACTATAATCAATTTGCAAAATTTCGAGGTAATCGCTCTACATTTGACCCTATCTTTCATATAAGTCCAAATTACGGAAACAGCTTAAATGTATAAGTTTTAAGATAATGTTTGTATGATGGCAAAATTAGTCAAATATTTGTCTTTATACAGGAAAAAGAACACCTTTGACCTTAGTGGTGAAGGGTATCGTATGGATGGGCTTGACCGACTATAGCACATTCTTACTTATTTTTAAAATATTGTTGATAATGGCTTATATAATTTGGGATATGACCATACAAAAAAAGTTTAAGGTTTTTGCCGTCTTTGATTTTTTTAAGATTTTTAAAAAATAATGAAATTGTTTTTTTAATACTAGTTTTATTTTAAAGTACAAATAATTTTGATTCCGTAAAGCGTTTTAAAGCGACTGAAAGATAATTTTATGTTCAACCAAATCGAAAATCCCGTTCCAAGGATATGATAACATCAATGGATGGCACCATTTTATTAAAATCTTATAAGACAATTCCAGCTCTTCCAATTTAGGTTAAAAACAAGTAAGAAAGTGCTATAGTCGGTCTAGCCCGATTATACGATACCCTTCACCACTAAGGTCAAAGGTGTTCATTTTCCTGTATAAAGACAAATATTTGAAAAATTTTGCCATCATACAAACATTTTCTCAAAACTTATATATTTGAGCTGTTTTCATCATTTGGACTTATATGAGAGGTCAAATGTGGAGCGATTATCTCGAAATTTGGCAAAAAATTTGCAAAAAATAAACTTAAAATTCTCATTATCTTTAGATTTACGACAGTTTTAGTGATTTTTGTCTTATTTAGTACGTTTTGACAGAAGAGTTTGCATGGGAGCTATTGTAAAATGTAGACCAATTTCAACGAAATTTGGAACAGTGATTTTAGTTTACATAAGCAGTATTTGCTTTGAATTTCATGAAAAAATATTGATGTTTGTAGCCAATATATCAATTCCGGGAAGTGGGACTTATGGGAGGTACCATAAATAATGGACCGATTTTGACGAATTTCAATAGCCATGGTCTCACTATCATAAAAACTATCTGTGCCAAATTTCATCAAATTATCTTTAGAATTACGACCTGTAGTTTGATTACAAGATTTACATGGGGGTTCAGCCAGCCAGACGGACGGGCGGACTGACATCTTTAAATCGACTCAAAAAGTGATTCTAAGCCAATGTTGACCAAAGTCTCTCTGATTCTCTCTGATTTTGTATTTTCCTACCCCTAGGGTTAGCAAAATTTAAAATCAGAGAGTCTTTGCCCAACATTGTTCTAAGCCTATTGGTATACTAAAAGATGGGTCTAAGACAAATATTTCTATGCGTTACATACATCAGCACAAACTTATAACACCCTTTCCACCTATGCTATGTTGGTGAAGGGTATAATAATCGCACAGTAGTGCTCGCAATTCACAGTAACGGTCCTGCTACTGTCGTCTTGTGCTCCAAGATGTTAAAACAAAGTGTAAAGTGTAAAATGTTAGAAACCTGTTTTCAATTTAACTTTACCATTGCACTGTGGGATGGTGGAAAAATAGAAAGGAAAAAAGTCCATCTTCCAACTTCTAAACCGTTGGGCGGATTTTTATGCATATACATAGCAGAATATTCAAAATTTTGTTCTTTTTTTAGAAAACTTTAAATAAAGAAAATCGGGCTATATATAGATCAAGTATAAGTAAAAAATCGGTAGAGTGTGGGACAAAAAATTAAAGTTAAAATTTTTAAAGTCAAATATCTTTAAACCATAAGAGATAGGGTATGCATGTCGAGATGTTTTTTGTAGATTTGCCCTAAGTATTTGTTATATAGTATGATTCTTTAAATCGGTTGGGAGATACATATACCGTTTTAAGTGATTTATGAGTCTGAGGTGCGCTACTTTGAGGGCCGATTGTGCCGCCCCAGTAAAATTTAGGCTTTCCAGGTTTAAATTTAAGCTATCCAACACTTCTGCTATGTGCACACAGAATTTTTAAAAATTCTCCCAATGGCTTAGAAGTTATGGACTTATGTACATTCTATTTTTCCACCATCTAACCGTGCATTGTGGGTTATGACGCGTTTCTTAAAGTTAAATATTTCTATCCCTGTTGGAAAGTGATCTGCTCACTTGAAGGTTTAATTTACAATAATTTAATACCTCAATTCCTCCCCATACCATTTTCAATACTTTTCTTATTAATATTATTTATGGATCCATGCTGGCAGTTAAGCAAAAACGAAACACTTTTTATTATTAGAGACCATTAAAGAAAAAAACATAAGCAATTCATCTGGACCAACCGCATTATAAGTAACAAACCCCACAAAAACTCCTCATATCGAAGAAAAAACTCGAATTTAACTCATTCACATTAACTGCAGCTGAGAGCAAAGCCATCATTGAACTAGTAACCATCAATATTGTCATCATTAATGAAACGATCTTCATTATTACAATGATAAATACACAAATATTAACAAAATAATGAGCAGCAAATGATCTTTATTTAAAATGATCATAATGATCGTAGTTCGAGTACTTTGGCACAGCCATACTTTTGCACCAATTTCAAGAGCCATAAGACGACACATGTAACTATTTATGAATTGCTGCTTAATAATCTCAAAGAGACCAAAAAGAGATCGACCAAACCGATCATCATACATAGACTTACGAGTACGAAACGATCTAATGACCACCCAGTTTACAAGCACCCCGCTTGGTTTTGTAATAATGGTTCAAATCGTTGTGTTGTTGTTGTTCTTGGGCTGCTGAGCAGCAGAAATGAATTGCTCCTGCTGTAGAGGCTGCTGCCGATGATGATGATGATTTTGTCGTAAGAGCTGTCAACATCTTTACAATCATCATCTTCATCTTTGTTGTTTATTTCGTTGCTGCTGCTCTGCATTTTGTGATATCAGTTTTTGCTGTAATTTTTCTCGTTGGTGACTGACTCTGTGTGGTGGTACTTGACCAGGCTGATGTCAATGCATCACAGACAATGATGTTGCATACTGTTTTATGTTTTTCTGCTAAGGGGTTTTTTTTATTATAACTATCGTCACTTTGGTTAAACCGGACTACTGTAAGCATCCTCATCCTCATGATCTTTCTTTCTCATCCTCATCATTTCTTGTCTAAGACAGCCTCTTCTTATAGTAAATAGTAGTTTTTCCTACTACTCTTCGCTGTTTTTATTACCGATGTTACTTAATGTTCTTTCTTGTCCATCAATATTTTTTATTTGAATTTTTATCTTTAAAGCTATGGCCTCCCTAGCTTGAGTCTGTCTGTGTTTGTATTATCTGTGTGGGTTCTATGTTGATCCTCTAAAATACTTTTTCCTCGATTTCCCTTTCCTTTTATCCATTTATTGATTTACTGTTGTATCAATGTGTGTGAGATTAGATTAAAATGTTGCCTCAATCGAGGAGATTTTACCCTAGGAGCAAAAGAGATAGCTGGACAGCTGCTTTTGTAAATGGGTTCAAGTATTTCCGGAATACCGATTTGTCACTTAGAATTATGAGTTATATAAAAAGTGTTTATATGTATCTATTTTTTACAAAGTTAGAGTTTTTTATAGAAATTTAAGTATTTGAGGTTAATTATGGTTTTTAAACAGCTGCTAAATGATTTCAAGCGTTTTGGATACGAGTAGGAAGGTAATATGAGTAGTTGTGGTCTATTAAATGTGGATATACTAAATGTCTTTGAGAGCCATAGTAAGTACATAATATCCCTATTATAATGTATTTAAAATATATTGTGTGAACCCAAGCCACACAAGTTTTCTGGTATTTATAACATAAGTAAATAAATCTTTAAATTTCGACTACAAATAAAACGTCTGTCCTTTGTTGTCTTCATTCCAGACAAATGTGGTCCCTTTTAAATAGGAAACGTTTGCCCAGATTGCAGTCACTATTAGGACCATATATATTTTTATTTGTATCCATTATGACGTCTTAAGATTTGCTATTTCTACAAAGTCAACAAATCGATTTTCCATCCCTAGTACCTTAAGAGTTTAAAAATTTAAATAAACAAGAAAGCTTTCCTTCTTCGATAGACTCTACCATTCTTGATTGATTTTTTGTTTTTTTTTTCTTTTTAAATTTTTCCAAAAAAAAAATTATCCAAAATTTTTCTAATTAAATTATTTTCAAAAATTTTTCTAAAAAAAATTTTTTATAGAAAATTTTTCTAAATAAAATTTTTCTTTGGAAAATTTTTCTATAAAAATTTCTGTGAAAATTTATAAAAAAAATATTTATGAAAAAAATTGTTGATAGAAAAAATTTCTATTGAAAACTTAATGAAAAAAAATTTTTCTATAGAAAAATCTTGGATACAATTTTTTTTTAGAAAAATTTTTGAAAAAAAAATTCTATAGAAAAATTTTTGAAAAAAAAATTCTATAGAAAAATTTTTAATAAAAAATTTTCTATAAAAAAATTTTTAATAAAAAATTTTCTATAGAAAAATTTTTAATAAAAAATTTTCTATAGAAAAAATTGTAACAAAAAATTTTCTATAGAAAGATTTTTAATAAAAAATTTTTTATAGAAAATTTTTTGATCACAATTTTGTAAAAAATTTTTCTATAGAAAATATTTTATCAAAAATTTTTCGATAGAAAATTTTTTATCAAAAATTTTTTTATAGAAAATTTTTTATTACAAATTTTTCTATAGACAATTTTTTATTAAAATTTTTTCTATAGAAAATTTTTTATTACAAATTTTTCTATAGAAAATTTTTTATTAAAAATTTTTCTATAGAAAATTTTTTATTAAAAATTTTTCTATAGAAAATTTTTTATTAAAAATTTTTCTATAGAAAATTTTTTATTAAAAATTTTTCTATAGAAAATTTTTTATTAAGAATTTTTCTATAGAAAATTTTTTATTAAGAATTTTTCTATAGAAAATTTTTAATTCAGAATTTTTCTATCGAAAATTTTTTATTGAAAAATTTTCTATAGAAAATTTTTAATTAAGAATTTTTCTACAGAAAATTTTTTATTAAAAATTTTTCTATAGAAAATTTTTTACTAAAAATTTTTCTATAGAAAATTTTTTATTAAAAATTTTTCTAGAGAAAAAAAAATTTTATCCAAAATTTTTCTAAAAAAAAGATTTTTATCCAAAATTTTTCTATAAAAAATTACTTATCATAAAGTTTTCAATAAATTTTTTTTATCAAAAATTTTCAAAAATATTTTTTTTTAATTTTCACAGAAATAAGCATAATATTTTTATCAAAAATTTTCTAAAAAAAAGTGTGTGTCTAAATTGTCTAAAAATAGTTTTTAAAATCCAAAATTCAAACTGAATGCTTTTAATACTCATTTTCATGAGTTTCATGAATTAATGATCGTGATATTTATGAAAATTACAAAAAGTCGTCGGCTTCTGGTGGTTTGGGCTGCCTACGCCTGTGTTTAATACATTCTGGTATCCCTAGGGATGGAAGATGAATGTCAACAGATGATGTGACGATTTCAAACATTATCCATGTTTAGAAATAGTAAATTTTTATTTGCTTTAAACAAATTTATAGTAAATTAACTTTTTGGTATCCTGATCTTTGGCTCCTGGCCTTCTTCGCATTATATACATATATTTCCTATGTGATCCTCCTGATACTTAATACCAAAAAATACGAAATAGACTATTTGAAACCGCTTCAGATCCTTCATATAGATTTATACTAAGACCTAATTACAAAATTTATTTCAAAAAGGTTTAAAATTTTTAATTAAAATATTATATTTAAATATTGTACTATTGGCCACACCCCAATTTTCTTAGTTTTCATTTCCTCAACCAAAATACACAAAGAACTTTAAAATTCCTTCTGACACCAGCTGCGTATAACAAATTTTTATGTCTGCGGTTGGCTGTTGTTCAGGTTGATCTATAATTCAATTAGGTCTCTAGCTTCTCAACTTTTATATTAAAGTGATAGCAGGGCATAGGATCACTGTTAACCTAAAAACTCTTGTTTATTTGAATTTTCTCAAATATTTATTTAGAGCTTAGGAAGAAAAAAAAAACCTTTTTTGAAAGGGTTAATTAAAACATTTAAGGTGTTTTCTTTTTAAATTTCATTTCTTTTGTTACTACTCGTTTCTTTTGTTTCGCTTGATTGACTTTTCCACTTCAATTTAAGGTAAAATGTTAAAATTTGGTTGTCGTCTTTGCTTCATGTGTTTTTGTTGTTGTTGTTTCTGGGGGCAAATGGCGCTTGTAACATGTCAAAATAGGACGTCTTTTGTTAGATAATAAAAATTACATTTTTTTTGTATAAAACTTCTCACATATTTGTCTAACATTTTTAAATTACTTACGAAGAGGTCATTTACTTTTATGTAATAGACATTTATTAGGGGATTTATGTCTAATTAAATTAAAATGTAACAGTTTTTAAATTTTTTTTATACAAAAGATATGATTGATAGGCTGGATGAATGAATGAAAAGAGGTTTTGTGGAATGCATTCTTTGTGGCTTTTCGAAGGTTTTACCTTTTGTTTTTTGATGCTGTACATTCCAGCTACTGTCTTTGTGATAAAACGAAAACGATTAATTTCAAAATATTTATCAGTCAAGTTTTTTTTTATAAAATTATGTATTAAATCTCTCTTATCGGGAAATTTCTGATACCTAAAATTTATTCATGAGGCCCTATGCTCCACTGAGAGTCAAGGATAACAGAGAAAGAAGACAATTTCTTCTTAGACCATATACCACTTTTTATCACAAGAAAATCTCGAAGATTGAATGTGAGAGAAATTGTGAAAGTTTTATTAAATTTTGAATGATAATTTCTAATTCTAGTATATAGTCTGATAATGTGTAGTCTCTAGTTTGATCTTGTCTATGTGAATAGTTCGACCTTACCAAGTCAGTCCGATTGTTTTTAATCTAAAGCCTGATTATACAGAATAATATCTGATCTTAATACAATATGATATTGTCTAATCAATCGACTGATCTTGTCTATTCCGTACTCTGTACTTTTATAACATATGCTATAATCTAGTCTACAGGATGACTTCATCTAGTCTATAGTTTCTTTTACTTCTCATAAAAAATAATCTCAAATTTTTTCATAAAATTTTTCAATAAAAACGGAAATTGTACAACATTAAAATTATCTGTTAAAAAAAACTGATAAAAAAAATTAAATAATTTTTATTAATAAAAAACTGTTTTAAATTTAAAAACTCATTTTATTTTAACTTAATAATATTCGAAAAGGTCTTTAATATCCTTGATATGGAACATAAAATACTATTAAGATATAAAAACCCCCCACACTCATATCTTCATCCTAAAAAAAACCTTAAGAAAACAGCTGCTACTTCTGATGGTAGAATCTACAGAATTAACTGGAACGACAGAAAAACAAAAAGAGGTCAAAATTCAAAAAACACAGAATAAAAAATTGATAAAGTTGTTGAAATAAATACCAAAACTCCCAACTAGAGATAAAAAGCCAAACCAACAATTTAAAGGCTTTTATGAGCTGCAAACGTCTGTCTGTCTGTCAGCCAAGAAACTGGCAACTGGAAAATTATGTCAGGAGCTGAAAAACAGAAACGATTTTATTAAAAACAAAAATTAAAAGCAGCGGCAATATGACATTAAAACGTTAAACTCAGATACTCACTCTCGCATTTAAATACGATCAGAAGAATTACGTGGTGTTATAGGTTGTAAACTGAAAAGCCAAAGAGCTCAATGTTGACAGTTAAAACTTAAAAAAGATACAATGATACCTTTTACAAAATTCGTCCCTTTTTACCAGTAACAGTTCACATCATTTGAGACCAACAGTCAAACATCCCAACCAAGCGACCAACATTATCGAGCAAATGCTGTCCATTACCGATAAGATTACTTCAAATTTTATAGCTGCTCTTTATTTTTTAATTTAATTAATTTAATTTTTATTCAAAACGAACTGAAAAAAAAGAAAAATTTCATCCAACGATCGCAGCAGTAACAACAACAATAAAATAATAATGATGTTGATAAGCCAAATTCTACCACCACCAGCAACATCTCCAAATACCGCCACCATAATATTCATCCGTTGCATTCGCCTTTTTTTGGTTTAAGAGCGAGTGAGTGTCCGTGAAAGATCATGTGAAAAAGTTTATGGAAAATTCAACAAAATTGATCTTGAACTGAACGAAACGTAACGTAACGAAAAATGTCAGAATATTGTAATGTGAAATAAAGATGATCGTAATGGTCATCATAATGTTCACAATGATGACGTTGACGTTGAAGATGGTGTTGATGTTGTCTGACAACATTATTCACTTCCACTTTTGGTCATTACTTACAGCTAAGAGCTTAAAGAAGAAGAAGAATGTAATGCTGCTCTAGGTGCCAGACGGAGAGCCGTTAAAATAGGCGTTACACGTGTATATTTATTTCATTTAGTTAGGAATTTTTTAAGTTTTTATATACACCCTATAGAAGGTATTAGAAATTGGATAAGATTTGTGTTTAAATATGGAAATAATCTATGTTGATCTCATTGTAGACTAGAAGAGATAGAGGCTACAGACTAAATGAGATATATTAGATCAGACTATAAAGTAAACAAAATCTCCATACTAGACGAGATCATCCTATAAACAAGACAAGATCGAAATAAATAATTTCGGAATATAAAATTAAAATTAAATACTTTAAAAGATCTGGCCTATGACTAGATCGAACTATAAACTAGACGAAATCAGCTTAAAGACAAGATCGGACATTATCAGACTTCGGACTAGATGAGATAAGGCTAAACACTTTTCGAAATTAGAGATCAAATTTGATCATTTTTTTAATAAGGTTATAATATAGACTGGATAAGATCAGACTTTAAATAAAATAACATCAGATTATGGATCAGATCAAGTCAGACAAGAAAAAAATCTAAAGACGATATCTGACTAAAGATATAATAAGATAAAACTATAACTAGAAATCAGACTATAAACTTAACAAGATTTGGTTATGAACTTAACAAGATTATACCGTAGATAAGAAAGATCTGAGTATTTACTATAGAAAATAAAGCTATGGACTAGATATTACAGCGTAAAAACTAGAAAAGATAAGGCTAAAATCCGATAAAAAAAACTGGACAAGATTAGACTATGGAAAAAGAAAAGTTCTAACTTTTCCTACAGATAAGTTGTCGCTGTGAAGAGTTTTCTCCAAAAAAGTTGTCCGTGTGAAGAGTTTTCTATAGAAAAGTTGTCGGTGTGAGGAGTTTTCTATAGAAAAGTTGTCTCTGTGAAGAGTTTGCTATAAAAAAGTTGTCCCTGTGAAGAGTTTTCTATAGAAAAGTTGTTGCTGTGAAGAGACAATGAGCTGCATCCGATTCTATTTTTAGACTCATTGAAAGGGACCTACGTTTTAACACCGGCTCCGAACGGCAAATGCATTAGTTACAGAGTAGTTTTTCATAGACTAATACTCAATAACCAGTGGCTAGCTGAGTTATGAGGTGAACCGCCGCTTTTTTTGAAAATTCATTTTTTCAAGTGGGTCTGGCCAGGGGTCGAACCTGGGACCTCTGGTATGCTAGGCGGATGACTTACCTGCTATACCACGGCGGTTCACGATGGGAATAGTTTTCTATAAAAAAGTTGACGATGGAAAGAGTTTTCTATAGAAAAGTTGACGATGGGAAGAGTCTTCTACAGAAAAGTTGTCGCTGTGAAGAATTTTCTATAGAAAAGTTGACGATGGAAAGAGTTTTCTGTAGAAAAGTTGACGATGGGAAGAGTTTTCTGTAGAAAAGTTGGCGATGGGAAAAGTTTTCTATAGAAAAGTTGACGATGGGAAGAGTTTTCTATAGAAAAGTTGACGATGGGAAGAGTTTTCTATAGAAAAGTTGACGATGGGAATAGTTTTCTATAGAAAAGTTGACGATGGGAAGAGTTTTCTATAGAAAAGTTGACGATGGGAAGAGTTTTCTATAGAAAAGTTGACGATGGGAAGAGTTTTCTATAGAAAAGTTGACGATGGGAAGAGTTTTCTATAGAAAAGTTGACGATGGGAAGAGTTTTCTATAGAAAAGTTGACGATGGGAAGAGTTTTCTATAGAAAAGTTGACGATGGGAAGAGTTTTCTATAGAAAAGTTGACGATGGGAAGAGTTTTCTATAGAAAAGTTTACGATGGGAAGAGTTTGCTATAGAATAGTTGACGATGGGAAGAGTTTTCTATAGAAAAGTTGTCGATATGAAGAGTTTTTTACAAAAAAGTTGTCGATGTGTGAAATTTTCTATCAAAAAGTTGGTTAGAGTTCTTAACTCAACAATGTTGCTGAAAGTAGGGTCACCTCTCAAGTCTTTCTGAACCTGTTCAAAATAATGAAAGAAAAATATGAAAAAATAATAACTACATATTTTGAAACATTATGTTGTAAGCATTTCATTATGGTCTTTAATAAACAGAGAATAAAGAAAAAACAATAAAGAACATTAATACTAATTGATGCCGACCTCTAAGGTAACTCCCCAAAATAAAGAAAATGCATTCATCGAACGTCCAACCAAACTCATCCGATCCGATCCAACCATTCATCCAACAAATATTTTAACGGCAGCAGCCGCATTCTTATGCCATGTTGATTTTTATGCTGATCTCTGATGTAGATGTCGATGATGTTGAGATCTTGCTGTTGTAGTTGTTGGTTTTATTATTATTCTTTTATTATATGAATATTATCTCGTGAATATTTTATTGTCTTAGTCCCGCTAAGATATTTTCAAAACACAAAAAATCCTGGCAACTTTAAAAGAATAAAGAGTTGAAAAAAACTGTCGATTTAATTTAAAACGATGATCATGATGATAAAATCTGAAAATATTGTGGCTTAAATCGATTAGTGAGCGCCTAATCAGTGCTTTCAATCTACTCATGTCCATTCATTTGTTTTCATCATGATGACGCTGAGGAAGATCATAATGATCTTCAGAGTGATCGTTGCATTGTGAGTAGCATGATCATGGTGTTTCATTATGGCTAATGATGAAATTTATTTAAAAGATATTTCTTTAACTCTCTAATACGAGTACAACAAATGTGTGTTTTCTTAAGGCTTAAAGTGCCACAATAAGTTTGACTGACCATTTTATACGTTTCATTTCATTTCTGTCTTCTTTCAAAATTTAAACTCAAACTCATCTTAAGCTTCATTGATTCATTTAATATATTGTTTCTTCAGCTTTATTTTTTTTTTCTTTTAATTTTTTATTTGTTGTTTTAGTTATTTAATTTTCCTACATTAAAAGGTTTTAATTCTCACATTAACTCCACACGATCTCACACGCACACACTGCGAGCGATCAAGCGATTTTATTATTTGATCATTCATTTCACCCTGAAATATTTATTCCATTTTACTCAACTCCACTCGTAAGTACGAGTATTTGAAAGAATGTGTTTAAGAATGGATCGATGGATGGATGCATGGAGTGGAATTTATTTATTCATGCATGCATTCAAATCATGTATGCCTTAATGTGTCCATCTCTATGTCCGTCCGTATGTGTGTGTCGTGCTGTTGTGGTTATTTCTTCATTCGGTTTTGGGTATTTGTTGTTGGTTTTATTGTAATTTTTCAGTCCTGGCTGGATCTGGCTGGATGGCGCTTCTTTTAGCTTGTCATCGTGTCATGTTTTATACATTTGACTTCTTATTCTTCAATTCATTATTGTTATTAATATTGTTGTATTTTATTTATTTCGGTTTCGTTTCTTTTCCAGTTTCTCAGCTCAATGGGTGCAAGTTGTGCAATCGCTGTATTTATTCGTGGATCGTGTGGAGGTAAATGCGGCAGGAATGCATTTTTGGGTTTATAAATTGTTTCTTTGTTATAGATTTATACAATGTGTGAAGATTTTTTTACATATTCTTTAAAGGTGAATTTTTGTTAATTAATATGATTTGGTGGGAAGAGTTTTATAGATTTTCATTAGGAAGATTTTTTATACGTTTATTAAATGGAAAAAGTTTTCTATAGAACATTTTTTTTCCTGTAAAAATAGTAAAATTTTGAAAATTTTCCTATTAAAAATAGTAAAATTTTGAAAAATTTCCTTAAAATCAGTAAAATTTTGAAAATTTTCCTATAAAAATAGTAAAATTTTGAAAATTTTTTAAAGGTGAATTTTTGTTAATTAATATGATTTGGTGGGAAGAGTTTTATAGATTTTCATTAGGAAAATTTTTTATACGTTTATTAAATGGAAAAAGTTTTCTATAGAAAATTTTTTTTCCTGTAAAAATAGTAAAATTTTGAAAATTTTCCTATTAAAAATAGTAAAATTTTGAAAAATTTCCTTAAAATCAGTAAAATTTTGAAAATTTTCCTATAAAAATAGTAAAATTTTGAAAATTTTTTAAAGGTGAATTTTTGTTAATTAATATGATTTGGTGGGAAGAGTTTTATAGATTTTCATTAGGAAAATTTTTTATACGTTTATTAAATGGAAAAATTTTCTATAGAAAAGTTGACAATGGAAAGAGCTTCTATAGAAAAGTTGACAATAGGAAGAGTTTTCTATAGAAAAGTTGACGATGGGAAGAGTTTTCTATAGAAAAGTTGACGATGGGAAGATTTTTCTATAGAAAAGTTGACGATGGGAAGAGTTTTCTATAGAAAAGTTGACGATGAGAAGAGTTTTCTATAGAAAAGTTGACGATGGGAAGAATTTTTTGTAGAAAAGTTGACGATGGGAAGAGTTTTCTATAGAAAAGTTGACGATGGGAAGAGTATTCTATAGAAAAGTTGACGATGGGAAGAGTTTTCTATAGAATAGTTGACGATGGGAAAAGTTTTGTATATAAAAGTTAACGATGGGAAATGTTTTTTATAGAAAAGTTGACGATAGAAAGAGTTTTCTATAGAAAAGTTGACGATGGGAAGAGTTTTCTATAGAAAAGTTGACGATGGGAAGAGTTTTCTATAGAAAAGTTGACGACGGGAAGAGTTTCCTATAGAAAAGTTGACAATGGGAAGAGTTTTCTATAGAAAAGTTGACGATGGGAAGAGTTTTCTATAGAAAAGTTGACGATGGGAAGAGTTTTCTATAGAAAAGTTGACGATGGGAAGAGTTTTCTATAGAAAAGTTGACGATGGGAAGAGTTTTCTATAGAAAAGTTGACGATGGGAAGAGTTTTCTATAGAAAAGTTGACGATGGGAAGAGTTTTCTATAGAAAAGTTGATGATGGGAAGAGTTTTCTATAGAAAAGTTGACGATGGGAAGATTTTTCTATAGAAAAGTTGACGATGGGAAGAGTTTTCTATAGAAAAGTTGACGATGAGAAGAGTTTTCTATAGAAAAGTTGACGATGGGAAGAATTTTTTGTAGAAAAGTTGACGATGGGAAGAGTTTTCTATAGAAAAGTTGATGATGGGAAGAGTTTTCTATAGAAAAGTTGACGATGAGAGGAGTTTTCTATAGAAAAGTTGACGATGGGAAGAGTTTTCTATAGAAAAGTTGACGATGGGAAGAGTTTTCTATAGAAAAGTTGACGATGGGAAGAGTTTTCTATAGAAAAGTTGACGATGGGAAGAGTTTTCTACAGAAAAGTTGACGATGGGAAGAGTTTTCTATAGAAAAGTTGACGATGGGAAGAGTTTTCTATAGAAAAGTTGACGATGGGAAGAGTTTTCTATAGAAAAAAATTGACGATAGGAAAAGTTTTCTTAAGAAAAGTTGTCGCTGTGATAAGTTTTTCATACAAAAGTGTTTGCTGTGATAAATTTTCTATGTAAAAGTTATCACTGCTATAAACAATCACTTTGTCAATAACAAAGTGATAGCTGTGATTAATTTTCTATCGAAAAGTGGTCGTGATAAATTTTCCATAGAAAAGTTGCCGCTGTGATAAGCTTTTTATAGAAAAGTTGACTATAATAATTTTTATAAATCGAGAAATAATATAATTGTTTTTGTAATTTCTTTACAGATTTTTCCATTCTTTTTTTACATCGAATAAGGTGAGTTTTTAAACATTTTTTAGAATTTTTTTAAATTAATCTTTTCAACAAAAAAACAAACCTATAAACTGGGCAAACATATGATAAAATTTGATTGTTCCTTTTCTTGAAAATTCCTAGAAATTCAAAAGAAAAATTCTCCACTGAAAGCCTTTTGTTATCAGCAAAACAAATAATCTAATGAACAAGAAAATTTAACATATTCGCGCCTAAATGAGAACATGAGAAAATTCGTAACATGTGATATTTTTTTATACTTTATTTTAGTGCTCTCAAGTGATAAGTGATGCAATATGCGCACGCGCACATAAATATTGAGAGCATGAGATTAAGAAAAAAGATATAGCGACTAGAAATAGAGTGAACAATGAAGGGAACACGCGGCTTAAACATTTAAGAAGACCGATTACAGGCAGAGAAAGGGCGCGTAAGAGACTAAAGGTTTAGCACTACACAGAGAGGGAAGGAAGTAAAGGAAATATAAATTTGGAATAGTGTATAGAGGAAAGGCAGGTGCCTTATAGTTTGAAATAAAGCCAAATATCTAAAATTGTATCCCATAAATATCTTAAAATTTTGCGTTGATATATTTAGAGATATTTAACAAAATTGTCCTTCTTTAAAAACACAAAGATCTCAGAATTGTCAATTGCTTTTCAAATGTTAAATACATATGCCCTCTTTTTCTGTTGATTAAAAATGATTTAGTTAAGTTTTTAATCTCTTAGTCATACATAAGAGCAGATAAAGTACCCGTGTGCTTAAGTGCATTTTTTTTGTATATAAATCCTGTGCACTTGAAATTGTTTCCTTTACTTTACTCTTGGTTAGTGATCGTTGTGATCTATCTTTGCACTACTTAAAGATCATGTTAATCATAAAGATTACAAGAGATTTATTAGTTTTATTAGTGCAAACTACTTATATTCCTACATATGCAACATTTTCATTTCATTAAGACAAAAGATATTATCTCAATATCTTTTGTATATATTTATTTTCAAAATTTTGCTTTAGTTTTTATCTTTTGTTTGTCACAAATTGTTCAAAAATGCAAATATTTTTTTTGCCGAAAGTAATTGCTTTTTTCTATAAATTGTGATTCTAAATTTCCTTTGTTTTTAATGTTTTGTATGAGATAGAAAATGTTTTTCTTTTATTTTGTTTAATTTTTAAAAATATGTCAATGACAAGTGCTGCCCTTAAAGCAGAGATAACGTTAGGATTAAATTTTAAAAATCCTAAGAGAGGATTTTTGTATATAGAAGTTATTTTATTTAAATTAAATTTTATTTAAATATAAATTATATGATTAGAAAATTGTTTACAGTCATAACTCTTTAAAATTTTGAAATAATCTATAAATCTATAAAATAATTGAAATTTTGAAAAATTTTTTTATAAAAATATTAAACATTGTTCTTAAAGATTTAAATATTTTGAAAAATTTTCTATAAAAATAGTAAAATTTACAAAATTTTTCTATAAAAATTTGAAAATTTTTCTATAAAAATAGTAAAATTTTGAAAATGTTTCTATAAAAATGGTAAAATTTCAAAAATTTCTCTATCAAAATAGTAAAAATTTAAAAATTTTTCTATCAAAATAGTAAAATTTTGAAAAATTTTCTATAAAAATAGTAAAATTTTCAAAAATTTTCTATAAAAATAGTAACATTTTGAAAAATTTTCTATAAAAATAGTAAAATTATGAAAAATTTCTATAAAAATAGTAAAATTTTGAAAATTAGTAAAATTTTGAAAATTTTTCTATAAAAATATTAAAATTTTGAAAATTTTCATATAAAAATAGTAACATTTTGAAAATTTTCCTATAAAAATAGTAAAATTTTAAAAATTTTCCTATAAAAATAGTAAAATTTGGAAAATTTTTCTATAAAAATAGTAAAATATTGAACATTTTCCTATAAAAATACTAAATTCTTAAAAATGTTCCTACAAAAATAGTCAAATTTTCCTATAAAAATAGTAACATTTTGAAAATTTTCCTTTAAAATTAGTAAAATTTTGAAAATTTTCCAAAAGAAAAATTTTTCTAATAAAATCGTAAAATATTTCTAATAAAAATAGTAAAATTTTCTATTCAAAAAAGTCAATTTTAAAAATTTTTGCAAAGAGTGGTAAAATTTTCCTATAAAATTAGTAAAAGTTTGAAAATCTTCCTACAAAAGTAGTGTAATAATAAGTAAAATTTTGAAAATTATCCAATAAAAATACCTAATGAAGTTTTGAAAATTTTCTTAAAAAATTTTTAAAATTTTTATACGGTACATAAATTTTTAAAAATTTTCTGTTTATTAGCAAATATTCATATACAAATTTTTTTAAATAGTGAAATTATATGAAGAAAAAATGTCTACCTGCCTTAAGAGTTAAATTTAACATTTTTTAAACATTAAATAAACAACACCTGCTTTTGTATAAACATTTTGGGATAAATACATTCATAAATACTTAAATTATTTAAATATTTTAAATATGTAAAATCGAAGGAAAAATATTAAAATGTTTACAACGAGTAAACATTTGAAATCTAAATCAAATATTTGTTGAGTTCCCTGGCATCTTCGTCTACATCATCATCAGCATCGACAAGAGGGTGATCTTTCTTTCCTGCTTCAGTTAAAGTTTCATCTTTGTTTTTTGTTGGTCAATTGACGATGAAGCTGTAAATTGAAAATAGAAAATCTTAAATTAACCACTTTTGTAACCAATATTAAATATTAGAACCGAAAGAAAAACACAAGAAACTAAAATAAATGAAAAAGGCCAAAACAAATTTATTTTTTGGCTTAACATCAATTCAGTCACTTACTCACTCATTCACTCACTCATTCGTTCTTTGGTCGTTGTCATACTCATGTGATGAATAAACATTCAAATAAATATTCAACATTTAAGATTAAACGTTTATACTTGCAACCACAACAATCATTCATTCAACGTCATAACAAACATTGGCAAACAACATCGAGCCAACCATCAAACATCACCATCGTCATCATTTAAGATGCACATGTTGTTGATGTCGATGATGATGATAATGATGACCTGTTAAATGCATCATCCATCTATCCATGCAGCCATCCATCCCCTTTAAAATGGTCAAATCAAGTGCTTTGGACCGTTTAGTTGTTTGTTCTCTTCATCGCTAGTCTTCACATTCTTTCGATCTTTGTTGTGTGTCAAAACCAATTTAAATATTGTCTCTTTCTTTTTTAGTTTTGGGTTGAATTGTTAATGATTGTGGCTTTGGGTCAAACAAACAAGTAACAAAAACATTTCATTATTTTGATAGTGTCCTTTAATCCTGTAAATTGAAAAAATATTGAAAAATTTTAACTGGTAACAAATAATGAGAAAAAAAAAGAGTTTATTTTGTTAAAAAATATCAAATTTTTGTTGTGTTAATATTTACTTAATTAATATCTTTTAGGCTGTCGCTTTGATATCCTTAAGCACTTCACCAAAATTTAGGTAAGAGGAAAAATGAAAATTTTCATGAACAAAAATATAGTTGTTATGAATTTAACAAAGTTTATAGCAAACCAATTTTGATAAAAATAAGTCAAAAAGTATTACTCTACATATAAATATAGACACCTTAAAACTGACAAATTTCGATAACTTTCAAAAATTTTTACTATAAATTTTCATATTTCAAAAATTTTCTTTCTTTAAAACTTAACTTAAAAAATTTGAATTTGAAAAAATTTTGGAAATTTAGTAGAAAAAGGAACGTTTTGAAAATTGTCCTATGAAAATAGTAAAATTTTGAAAATTTTCCTGTAAAAATAGTAATAACTTTGAAAATTTTCCTATAAAAATAGTAAAATTTTGAAAATTTTCCTATAAAAATAGTAAAATTTTGAAAACTTTCCTATAAAAATAGTAAAATTTTGAAAATTTTCCTATAAAAATAGTAAAATTTTGAAAATTTTCCTATAAAAATAGTAAAATTTTGAAAATTTTCCTATAAAAATAGTAAAGTTTTGAAAATTTTCCTATAAAAATAGTAAAATTTTGAAAATTTTCCTATAAAAATAGTAAAATTTTGAAAATTTTCCTATAAAAATAGTAAAATTTTGAAAATTTTCCTATAAAAATAGTAAAATTTTGAAAATTTTCCTACAAAAATAGTAAAATTTTGAAAATTTTCATATAAAAATTGTAAAATTCTGAAGTTTCCTGTAAAAATAGTAATAACTTTGAAAATATTCCTATAAAAATAGTAAAATTTTGAAAATATTCCTATAAAAATAGTAAAATTTTGAAAATTTTCCTATAAAAATAGTAAAATTTTGAAAATTTTCCTATAAAAATAGTAAAATTTTGAAAATTTTCCTATAAAAATAGTAAAATTTTGAAAATTTTCCTATAAAAATAGTAAAATTTTGAAAATTTTCCTATAAAAATAGTAAAATTTTGAAAATTTTCCTATAAAAATAGTAAAATTTTGAAATTTTTCTTATAAAAATAGTAAAATTTTGAAAATTTTCCTATAAAAATAGTAAAATTTTGAAAATTTTCCTATAAAAATAGTAAAATTTTGAAAAGTTTCCTGTAAAAATAGTAATAACTTTGAAAATATACCTAAAAAAATAATAAAATTTTGAAAATTTTCCTATAAAAATAGTAAAATTTTGAAAATTTTCCTATAGAAATAGTAAAATTTTGAAAATTTTCCTATAGAAATAGTAAAATTTTGAAAATTTTCCTATAGAAATAGTAAAATTTTGAAAATTTTCCTATAAAAATAGTAAAATTTTGAAAATTTTCCTATAAAAATAGTAAAATTTTGAAAATTTTCCTATAAAAATAGTAAAATTTTGAAAATTTCCCTATAAAAATAGTAAAATTTTGAAAATTTTCCTATAAAAATAGTAAAATTTTGAAAATTTTCCTATAAAAATAGTAAAATTTTGAAAATTTTCCTATAAAAATAGTAAAATTTTGAAAATTTTCCTATAAAAATAGTAAAATTTTGAAAATTTTCCTATAAAAATGGTAAAATTTTGAAAATTTTCCTATAAAAATGGTAAAATTTTGAAAATTTTCCTATAAAAATAGTAAAATTTTGAAAATTTTCTTATAAAAATAGTAAAATTTTGAAAATTTTCCTATAAAAATAGTAAAATTTTGAAAATTTTCCTATAAAAATAGTAAAATTTTGAAAATTTTCCTATAAAAATAGTAAAATTTTGAAAACTTTCCTATAAAAATATTAAAATTTTGAAAACTTTCCTATAAAAATATTAAAATTTTGAACATTTTTCTAGAAAAATAGTAAAATTTTGGAAATTTTCTGCAAAAAAAGTAAAATTTTTTTAATTTGTCTTTGAAATTTTTAAAAATGAAATGTAAATTTTTTTAATTTCATCAAAATTTCAAATTTTTTTAGTAAATATTTTACACCATTTCTACCTTTCTACATCGCTTTGTAATAAAAAATTCTCTAGTTTTTTTATGACACCTGTTGGCTTTTGTTGTTTGATTCATAGAAATTTTCAGATCGTTCTAAGGGGTTTGCCTTCACTTTCTATCTTCCAACCTGAAAATGTTATAAAATGCATCAGCAAATTGAACAATTTCTTAAATAAACATTAAAAAAGATAAAATTCAGAAAACTCACATGAAGTCGTCATCATCATGAATGCATCCATCCATCCATCCAACCAATCATCCATCCATCTATTTCTTGGTGAAAGAGCATTAATCCAGCCATTGCCATGAGCAAACAAAACAATAAACGGCAGCAGAATCTTCATCATCACCATCAGCCTCATCATGGATGGTTAGATGATGAAGAGAAGAGTAAGTGAGTGTTGAATATTGTCTATTTATAATGTTTGCTCACTTTCATGGGAATTGCAACTCTTTTTTCCAATATAAAGAAGTTACGCCGCCGACACCATTATCATCCACATCATACATGGGTTTAGGCTGAGGCCGATAACTTATTTTTCTACTTGTCCAGAAAAATGTTTAAAATGTCGGTGATGGTGGCTGAAATATGCTAGACTGGTCTTTTGCATTTTTCTTCTCTTTCTCTCTAGACTTAAGCCATTCATTTCACAAATTTCTATATCGATTTTTCGGAGATGTGTTTTGTCTGTGGATATTTGTTGTTTTATGATTTGTTTGATTTCCTCATTTTCGGATTTAATTTCCTTTCAAATTTACCGATCATTTATTTTATTCCTACAAACCATAAAATGGTTACATGCAGTTGTATTTATGTGAACTCTATGATGACGACAACTATGATGATCTATGATGATGATGATCATGACGTTAGGAGGAATGATGGCGGGAAGATGTTTATTGGAATTGAATTGCTTGAATGCTTGAACGGTGAAATTGTTGGGTGGTTTAAATATTGGGTTTACATCTTCATGGGTGATAAAATGTGGCTGGGAGTTGTCACAACACTTTGTTGTGAATATTCTGAAATAAAAGGGAAATTATTAGTCTCTACTTGTCTTATATTAGCTCTATAACTTTATAAAGAAAATAGGCTTTCTTAAAATTTAAAGAAAATTCCATAAATATAGGATAATTTTCAAATAAAAGCTATATACAGAAAATTTCAATATAAAAGTTGAAAAAAATTTAAATAAAAAATAAATTTTTTTAATTTTTTAAACCTAGTATAAAAAGTAAAATTTGGTAAAATGTCCTTACATAAATATTGAAATATTAAAAATGTCGATATGTAAATGGTAAAATTACAAAAAACTAATTTTTAAAAATTTTCCGAAATTTTGAAATTCTTACAGAAATTTTCTTTAAATGATTAAACTTCGGAAATTTTCCTTTGAATGATTTTATATTGAACTATTCCTATAAATTATTGAATTTCTGAAATTTTCCTAGAAAAAAAAATTCAGAAATTTTCCAATTAAAAGTATAATTTTGGAAATAAACTACAAAATTTTTAAATTTTCACATAAAAAGTAAAATTTTGATAATTTCCCTATAAAAAGTAATTTTTTTGAAAATTTTCAAATAAAAAGTGATGTTTTGAAAATTTTCCTGTAAAAATTTAAATTTTGAAAATTTTACCATAAAGCGTAATATTTTTAAAATTTTCCTTTAAAAAGTGAGATTTTGAAAATTTTCATAAAAAGTCAAATGTTGAAAGTTTTCCTATAAAAATTAATTATTAATTAATTATTAATTATTTTTTAAAAGAAAATGTTGAAAATTTGTTTATAAAAATTAAAAATTTTAAATTTTTACATAAAAAGTAAATTTTGAAAATTTTTCTATATAAAGTACAATTTTGAAAATTTATATTAAAAAAAGTAAAATTTTTAAAACTTTCCTATAAAAAGGATAAAATTGTTCTTTTTATAAGAAAGTTTTAAAAATTTTTCTATAAAAAAAAACTTTCCTATAAAAAATAAAATTTCAGAAATTTTCTTCAAAAAGTAAATTTTTTTTTATTTCATATAAAAAAATAAATTTTGAAAATTTTCCTATAAAAACTGAAATTTTCTTAAATAAAGTAAGATTTTAAAAATTTTCCTGTACAAAGTAATATTTTCCTATAAAAAGTAAAATTTTCCTATAAAAAGTAAAATTTTAAAAGTTTTCCTATAAAAAGCAAAATTTTGAAAATTTTCCTTTAAAAAGTAAAGTTTTGAGAGTTTTTCTCTAAAAAGTAAAAGCCTTAACCTGAAAAATTTTAAAATTTTTGCTATAAAAAGAAAATGTTGAAAATTTCTTATAGAAAGTAAACATTTTAAATTTTCACATAAGAAGTAAATTTTGAAAAATTTTCTATAAATATTAAATTTTGAAAAAAAAAATTTTAAATTTTGAAAATTTTTCTATGAAAAGTAAAATTCGTAAACTTTCCCATAAAAAGTAAAATTTGTAAAATTTTCTTTAAAATGAAAAAAATTTTAAATTTTTTTAAAAAAATCAAATTGTGAATTTCCTATAAAAAGTAAAATTTTAAAAATTTTCCTATAAAAAATTTCCTATAAGAAAATTTTCCTGTAAAAAGTAAAATTTTAAACATTTTTATTTAAAAAGTAAAAACTTAAAAATGTTTCTATTAAAAAGTAAAATTTTAGAAATTGAAGAAAATGTTGAAAATTTTACATTTTCATATAAAAGTAAATTTTTAAAATTTTCCCATAATTATTTAAATTTTGATATAAAAAGTCAAATTTTTTAAATTTTTCTATGAAAAGTAAAATTTTGTAAATTTTCCTATAAAAAGCAAAATTTTGAAATTTTCTTTCAAAAGAAACATTTTGAAAATTTTCTTTCAAAAATCAAATTTTCAAATCTTTCTTATAAAAAATTAAATTTTAAAAAATTTCCTATGAAACGTCAAGTTTTAAAAGTCAAATCTTGCACAACTTCCCATTAATATTAAAATTTAGAAAATTATAGAGAAATTTGAGGAAAAATATTTAAATTTCAATAGAAAACTTAGTTCTGACTCAATTTTAATTAGAATTTTTTTCACACCTTAGCTGGTATGAGGAATTTTTAGCTGCAATAAATTTAATTTAATATTTACTTAAATTTTATTGATATTTCCTGGAAATTGTAAGAGAAAAAAAGTAACGTACAACAAAAAAATAAGTTAAAAATTTTCGTCATCATTTTGGTCTTTAAATATAGTCGGTCGGTTCATTATTATTTATTTGTTTGTTTCTTGCAATCTTATCAATTTTATCTCACTCGCCCACCACATTCATTCATTCAATCATTCATTCATTTAAAATGTCTTCCAAAACGTCAATAACCAGCCAACTCCGGCAAGGAAGGCCTGAGGAATCGAACAAATATTACTTAACGTTTTAGTCTTTTCTCTTTTAAAATTTTTTTTCTGTGACCATAAAATCACTGCCAACAAATATAAATATCATAAATGTAAAACACCTTTTTATTTAATTATATGATGTTTAATGTTTTACATTTTTTTGTGTAAAGATTGTTGCATGTACGAGTACTTTTAATATTTACCCATTTATGCTTTTGTCCCACGCCAATAAAGACATAAAAATTACTTATGATCGTAGCACAAATATTCATTTCTCTTCATGCAGACAATTAACCAAATATGTAGAACCTTTGAGTACCCCTTAGTGGGTTTTCAACTCAAAACTAAAATCGAAATATGTAATAATTTATAATATTTATGAAGATACCGGGAATGATGACTAAAAGACGGAAAGTGATCGTCGCTTCGATCGCTTTTATTTTACAGATTCCAAGAATTCCACTAAAAAAAAGTGTCAACAAACTATTAAAACGTTCGACAAACAACAATAAATGACATGAAATCAGTTATTGTTTATTAATGTTTAATGAATGTTCTTATATATTGGATTATATACGAGGGTTGAATTCACTAGAGTTTAACGAAACACATGAATCTCGATAGTATTAAGTTTTCAAAAGAAAAATATTCAGTCGGTTTCAATTTTGCCACGATCTAACCTGTGATCAACTATAATAGCAGAACTTGTTTTTAAACCTGATATTTATCATGTTCTAACATAATCAACGATCATTCCCGCTATTACTTACTTAAGTCGATCTTCAATTTATTGCATTGTTACGCTAATCGATTGTTATTGTTGCAGGACAAATATGTCTGACAATTTAACAAATAAAGATATCAGGAAATACCAGAGCAAGGAAATCGATTTAGCCAACGAACAATTAAATCACACACAAAAAATGCACACAAGAACTAGAAATGTCCGCAATCCGTCTAAAAGTTTTTGTTAAGAAAATAGGTGTGGTATTTTCGATAAATGTTTACCTTTATTTATTTTTTTTTTTTTTTTTTTTGATTATTATGTATAATTCTGTTGTTTTACAGGTTTTACAACATTTATTAACATAAGTTAACATTTATTTAATTTTTATTACTTTTCCGGAATGGAGAAAGCAAAAGGATTTACAAATAAATATATATGAACGTATACAAAGATTATTAGTTAAATGGTTGAAAAAGTTTTCCGAATAAAACGTTTTGAAATTTTTCCTCTAAAAATATTGAAATTTTGAAAATTTTTCTATAAAGATAAAAAAATTTTGAAATATTTTTTTTTTTCTTAAATTTTTGAAAAATAGTAAAATTTTGAAAATTTTATTATTAAAGTAGTAAAGTTTTCTAAATTTTCCTATGAAAATGGTAAAATTTTGGAAATTTTCCTATAAAAATAGTAAACTTTTAAAAATTTCCTATAAAAATAGTAAAATTTTGAAATTTTTTTGTTTTGAAAAATAGTAAAATTTTTTTAAATTTCCTAAAAAAAATATTTAAATTTTGAAAATTTTTCTATTAAAATATTAAAATTTTGAAAATTTTTTTATAAAAATAAAAATTTTTAAAATGTTCTTATAAAATAGTAAAATTTTGAAAATTTTCATATAAGAATACAAAATTTTGAAAATGTTCCTATAAAAATAGTAAAATATTGAAAATTTTCCTATAAAAATAGTAAAAGTTGAAAATTTTTCTATAAAAATGGTAAAATTTTAAAATTTTTTTTATAAAAATAGTAAAATTTTATAAAAATAGTAAAATTTTCCTATAAAAATAGTAAAATTTTGAAAAATTTCCTATAAAACTAGTAAATTTTTGAAAATTTTCATATAAGAACAGAAAATTTTGAAAATATTCCTATAAAAATAGTAAAATATTGAAAATGTTCCTATAAAAATAGTAAAATTTTGAAAACTTTACTATAAAAATAGTAAAATTTTAATTTTTTTTTATAAAAATAATAAAATTTTCAAAATTTTCCTATAAAAACTGTAAAACTTTGAGAATTTTCCTATAAAAATTGTAAAATTTTGAAAATTTTCCTATAAAAATAGTACAATATTGAAAATTTTTCTATAAAAATAGTAAAATTTTGAAAATTTTTCTATAAAAATAGTAAAATTTTGAAAATTTTCTTATAAAAATAGTAAAATATTGAAAATTGTCCTATAAAAAAAGTAAAATTTTAAAAATTTTCCTATAAAAATGTTCAAATTTTAAAAATTTCCCTATAAAAATAGTAAAATTTTGAAAATTTTCCTATAAAAAATATTTAAATTTTTAAAATTTTCCTATAAAAATAGTAAAATTTTGAAAATTTTCCTATAAAACTAGTAACATTTTGAAAATTTTCCTATAAAAATAGTACAATTTTGAAAATTTTCCTATAAAAATAGTAAAATTTTGAAACTTTTCCTACAAAAATAGTAAAATTTTGCAAATTTTCCTATAAAAATAGTAATATTTTGAAACATTTTTTTTATAAAAATAGTAAAATTTTCCTTAAAAATAGTAAAATTTTACAAATTTTTTTATAAAAAAAAGTAAATTTTAAAAATTTTCCTATAAAATTAGTAAAATTTTGAAAATTTTCCCATAAAAATAGTAAAATTTTGGAAAATTTCCTTTAAAAATAGTAAAATATTGAAAGTTTTCCTATAAAAATATTAAAATTTTGACAAATTTCCTATAAAAATAGTAAAATTTTCAAAATTTTACTATAATAATAAAATTTTCAAAAGTTTCCCACAAAAATAGTAAAATTTTAGAATTTTCCTATAAAAATTGTAAAATTTTAGAATTTTTCTATAAAAATAGTAAAATTTTGAAAATTTTCCTATAAAAATAGTAAAATTTTGAAAATTTTTCTATAAAAATAGTAAAATTTTCCTATAAAAATAGTAAAATTTTCCTATAAAAATCGTAAAATTTTGAAAATTTTTCTATAAAAATAGTAAAATTTTGAAAATTTTCCTATAAAAAAATTAAAATTTTGACAATTTTCCTATAAAAATAGTAAAATTTTTAAAATTTTCCTATAAAATTAGTAAAATTTTCCCATATGAATAGTAACATTTTAGAAAATTTCCTTTAAAAATAGTAAAATATTGACAATTTTACTATAAAAATATTAAAATTTTGATAAATTTCCTATAAAAATTTTAAAATTTTCCTATAATAAAAAATAGTAAAATTTTGAAAATTTTCCTATAAAAATAGTAAAATTTTAAAATTTTCCCATAAAAATTGTAAAATTTTCATACAGAAATAGTAAATATTTGAAAATTTTGCTATAAAAATAGTAAAATTTTGAAAATTTTTCTATAAAAATAGTAAAATTTTGGAGAGTTTCCCACAAAATATAATTTTTAACATTTCCTCAGACTTTTGAAAACTAATAAAAATTTCAATTTGCTACATTCGCAATAACCGATACAATAATATAATTTTAACACCTTTTATTCTCACAAACAAATTTACTTTCATACATGTTTCGTCCATTCATCCTCCACCATAATAAAATATTATAAAATTTTACTGTCATTTAAGATACAAAGAAATAAATATTGTTACTGGTCTGGTCTCTGGCACGATCATGGTAAATTGCAAGAGTATCTTCTCAGTCAGAATGATTTTAATGCCCGAACACTAATTAACTCAAACAAACGTAAAAATTAATAACAAATTAGTAACACACAATAACCCACTCACTCATTCAGTCGCTTAGTCAAATGACTGGAAGTCTGAAGGCCTGGTTGACTACGAGTATATGGTTTGGTCTATAACATTTTTAAAATTCACAAGGTGATGATTTTGGAGTAAAGGAGTGTAAAAAATATTTACAAAAACCTACTCATGTATTTGGCTTGTGGACTGTTAATATGGTCATTTTATATGGCCAGACACATGTGCTTACCCCATTATTTACCAATTTCAATTTCTCAAACTTAAGTTATTTTGGTCTTTTGTCAAGTTAAAGTAAATGGGGGAAGCTTTTAACTTTTCAACAAATTTTGAAATAACAATAAAGAAAATGTTAAACAAATCATAATCATCATTACATGTGTCAGTGAATTTTTTACTTAATGTAAAATCAATTTAAATTTACATTTCATTACAATTTGCGTAATTCGTGTTGACAATAATAATAAGAACAATAAGCAAATAAATGTTTTTGTTATTTTGTTTAAGAATTTTTGCAAATTAAAGAGTTTTTAAATGAAAACATTGATTTTGCATTAGCGAAATTGCCCATAATTAACAATAAATATTCATATTCATTAAACAAATGCAAAATATTTAAAAATACATTTTGAGGAGACCTTAAATTTAGTTGATGATGAAGGGAAATGTGGGGTTTTGGAATCTTTTACTTAACATTTCTTCAAAAATATATATATTAAAAATATTATAGTCTTTACTTGTTCAATAGAGATTAATTCATAATATGTCCTATATTTATATAAATCCACTGCAGATATCACTGCTATACAAACTTGGGGGTAATATTTTCCACGACATTTAAGGCTGCTGAAATGGAGAATATTTTGGTCAAGTTTCAGCGACCTAGATCCCTTCATTTAGGCCCAATCATGCTTTCAACAAAAAGACAAGACGGACAGACAGACTGGCAAACATTCAGACAGACAGACAAAAGGGCATACAGACAGACAGACAGACAGGCAGACAGACAGACAGACAGACAGACAGACAGACAGACAGACAGACAGACAGACATACATACATACATACATACATACATACATACATACATACATACATACATACATACATACATACATACATACATACATACATACATACATACATACATACATACATACATACATACATACATACATACATACATACATACATACATACATACATACATACATACATACATACATACAGACAGACAGACAGACAGACAGACAGATAGACAGACATATTGACAGACAGACAGACAGACAGAAAGACAGACAGACAGACAGACAGACAGACAGACAGACAGACAGACAGACAGACAGACAGACAGACAGACAGACAGACAGACAGACAGACAGACAGACAGACAGACAGACATTCAAAGAGACAGACAAACGGGCAGGAACACGGAATTTAGAGTTTTATAAGGATTCAGAATATATGTAGATCCCTTTTGGTTTTTGAGACAATATTTAGGAAATTTCAAATGGAATGACAATCTCAATATACCCCCCATTCTTTTTGATGGTGGGTATAATAAGACGAATTGTCTACATAATTATGTTCCTGGTTAAGTTTAATGTTATTAGGAAAAATTGCCAAGATGGATTATAAACTTGCTAATAAAGATGGTAATAATGTCGAAATTTTTATAAGTCTCATCCATTCCTTTAAAAAGGTAAACTGGTGAATATAATTTATATTTTTTTCGAATGTTAGATGAACATATATATTTATATTGTTTTGCTGTGTTGAAATGATGGAGGAGCCTTAATGGAATCTCGTCATAAATTCAAATTTTATTACCAACATCTCTACCAACAATATTAACATGTTGTTTGTTGCTGTTGTCTCTAAAAAAAGGAGCATTATAATCATTGTGTGCTACCAACTGAATATGGAAACATTTAGAATTGAATAACGTTTTATGGCGATGAATTTGTTTTCTAAAATATTCCATTATTTTCACTAAAAATTAAACCGTTAATTTTCTTTAAGACCTAAAAACCAAAGTTTTGTTTTTAATATTTTAAAACTAAGACATCGGCACCATTTTGAAATCAAGTCAAACATTTCTTAAAATAATTCAATTTAAAACAATAGCCTTAAACGAAAAGAAGAAAAAAAAAACCTGAAAACTTATCAAATCAAAATTAATTTGTCATAGTTTAAGATAAACAAAAGAAAAATAAATTTATGTATTTAAATTTTAAATATTCATCCACCCAAAGCTAAAGCATCAGCTAAAGAGGAGCTTCAAAGACCACACACAAATTACTCGTATCGTGATGATTATGGTTCAAAATAAAAGGTTTTAATACGCAAAATAAAATTAAAACAAAAAAACAAAACCACCAGCCTCAGATGTTACTACTAATGCTACCATTTACTTATTCCAGTGAAGTGAATCCAAGCAAGATCAATTTAAGAAAACAAAAATGGAGACCTAGTTTTTAAGCGGAAAATCGAGATTCAGAGATTAAAAGAAGTTGAAAAAATCCTAAAACGATTTAACGGGAGGGAGACACACAATAAACTTAAATAAAGAAAATAATATTAAAAAATTAAATAAGCAGCCAAATAAACACCCAACAACAATTAATTTGTTTAACACATTCAACTCAAGAGACACAAGAATATTCGAAAATTTGGGATAGGACTTGATGCTTAAATTCTTTTCCAATTTTACATTTTACGAGCAAAAAGTGTTAATAAACAATAAATTCATGCTGTTCGTCGCTTAACGGCAGCTGAGAACTGATCGGGAGGTTTTAATTAGTTAAAAACATTTTAGTTTAACATTGTATTGTTCTTGTTGTTTTTGTTGTTGGGCAATTAAAAACGTGTATCAGTAATTTTTATTAATTTGATATTTTTATAATTTCAATGATATTGACGTGTTTAATTTTGTTAAGGTGGTAAAGTTAATGAAATTATATCAAAGTATAGGCTAACGTAGCTCCTTTTACGCTTAATCTTGGATCAACCTACAATATATCAACATATACACATTCATATGAACTTAATTGGATCTATGTAAAATCTATTATGGTTACATCTACTCGTATTCTCACATAATCCCTCAAGTTTCTTAACATTCGAATTTTTAAAACATTTATCTCGATTTTATACAAATTTGTTTACTCATATAAATCAAGATTAGTCATGTTCACTATTTCAATCTTCAGGGAAAAAATATTCTTGTCAATCCTGTATTGACACTCGTTTGTTACACAGTACAACAGGAAAAATAAGCCTCAACAACTCCAATGGCAAATTAAAGTAGACCATTAAGTAAACAGAAGTGCCAAAGGGTTTTGAAAAGTTAGCTCAAATTTCATTTGCATGGCCTTTTTTGACAACAATCATCACATCATCTCCGAATTGGATAAAATTTGGTATATACTAACTCATACAATTTTTAGAGTTCCTAAAAACTTTTAATTTACCTTTGGTTAAGATTTAAAGCCATTTTTGGCTTTTATTTTTTCGAGCACAAGACAAAAAATAACTTCTATTTCTGTTCGAAAAAAAATAAAAGTCAAAAATGACTGTTATTTTTGTTCAAAAAAAGTCAAAAAATAACTTTTATTTTTGCTTGAAAAAATAAAAGTCAAAAATAACTGTTATTTTTTATAGAAAAAATAAAAGTCAAAAACAAAGTTTTATTTCTAACCGAAATTTGGTAACAATCGATCCACAATTGAGATCTCATATCAGACCCTCTGCCGGAAATGACATAAATCTCGAAATTTAAAAGACTTTAGGAAAATTTGTTAAATTGTTAGTCCATATTTGACCTGGTATCATCATATAGCCGGGTTTTTCGACTACAGCTTTTTTAACTTTTAAAATTGAACACAAGTAAAATATAAAAAGCATCTACTTAAATTATTTCCAAAAATATATACTTTCGCGAAATTCCATGATTTAAAATCGCAAGTGCGACAAAACTGCTTAAGATAACGACCACATTTTTTTGAGTTTTATTTTCCCATTTGTTTTTTTTATTATAATGGAAAGAAAATTATATCGGTATGTGATGGAAATTGTTCGTTTTCAAATCGATCGGTTTCAGATATAGTTTTGAAATAGTTTTTCCCATTTCCACAAAACATTTAAACCAAATGAAAAATAGAAAATCAGTCAAATGGATTAAAGGTCAAATTTTATTTTATTTTTTTTTTTTTTGAGAAATATCCGAAAATCATCTCAAAAATATATCTGAAATTGATCGATTTGAAAACGATCCATTTCCATCAAATACTGGAATATTTGTATTATTTGTTGAACAAAATTTTTAAATAATCAAAAAAAGATTTTTGAAGCCGACCTGAGAAAAGTATATAATTTTCTAATAAAAAAATTATTAGTAAATTTCACTATATACATACATAATTCCCATGACATTCCAAATGAAACATGGGGTACTTTTCTCAGACAATGTGCTGCATCCGATTCTATTTTTAGACTCATTAAAAGGGGGCTACATTTTAACACTGGCTCCGAACGGCAAATGCATTAGTTAGAAGAAGTTTTACATAGCCTAATACTCAATAACCAGTGGCTAGCATTTTTTTTAATTTATTTTTTCAAATGGGTCTGGCTTGGGATCGAACTTGGACCTCTGGTATGCTAGGCAGATGACTAACCTGCTACCACGGCGGTTGACATTATATATTGACTGTGTTTTAAGACCATGAAATAGTTAATCATGACTTATTTGGAAAATTCTTTATTCTTAAGTACATTTTTTGTTACATATTCTTAGGCATGTGGTAAAGGAGACGAATTTTCAGGGAAAAATTGCAATAACTCCAAAACTACTTCATGATTTTTTTTATTTTGATGACTTAAAATAAAGCTACTTTCGCTTTCTTTTATATGTCATTATGATTTTTTAAATAACTAAATTCTTAATTAGCTAAAATGTTGGTAAAACCAAAAATAATCCCATTATTTTATAGTTTGTGGGCGGATGCGGCACGCCTTCTCCTGGTGAAATCTGCCTAAAATTTTAGATAACATATTTGTTTGATCCGTAGAGCATTTCTGAGGGAAAATTAAGGTGAGATATTGAATTTTTGTAAAATACGGTGCTTCCTAATGTGGAACCTTATGTACTATAGACAGACTTTAGAACTATTTTAGTCAAAATCTATTTTAGTCATAGATTCTTCTATAGTTTGCTTTCAAGATATAAACTAAATCATTATATAATTTTATTTTTAGATCACATCTTAGATCATGATATTTCAATAATATGTAGCTATTAAATTGTAGTTAATATTCATTTGACTGGAATTTCCGGTCTACAAAATTCCAACTGGGTCACTGATTCTTATTTATAGTATTCACAAAAACAAACCTAATTTATTGTCTTTTAAAAGTGCTAATTGAATAAGCGTTTAATACTTGAAAAATTGGTCTTCGAAACAAAAAATAAAACCTTTAAAGAATTCAATTAAATCGAAAATTTTGAACACATTCATCGTCAAATTTCTCTCAGACGACGGACGGACTGTGGAACAATTTACACCTGACTGGTAATTTATATCTATTTTATTATTTAATTTAGACATAATTGTCAGCTAAAAGCTTCTTAAAACTAATAAAACTTCATTATAGTCACACATCTCATGGAGTCACTAATTTATGGCCATCAAAACCATTGAAATCCTTTCGTCGTGTGGGAGTGGCTCCATCATAATAAAACTTATACTCATACCTACATCATATGTTCCTTTACAATCGAGCATTAAATTTAATTTTTATGTTTATGGCAGATTTTCAAATTATAAAATATAAATCGAAAACGATACTCTATCTCTCAGACACTGTTCCATTAATACAATCACTTTAAATGGATTATTTTTGTTTCGTTGGCGGAGTACAACGAAAATGCGCCCAATAACAATAACGATTGTCATAAAACTGCAATGTCCTTTAATGGTTTTCTTTTTTTGTGGGAGCATTCACGGCTGAAGTGTAGGATTTGTAATACATATGATAAACCTGATATTGGTTGAAATGACAGGAGAGTATTGGATTTCATCAATATGATTATTATGGCCTCATATTTTTCAAATCAAATTGATTTTGTTTAAACTCGATGCTCTTGTTGTTTTGTCATTTTAAATGGCCGATGATGGCGGTAATGCCTGGAAATCCTTAATATTGTGGTAATCAAATATGAAATTATTCTTTTATCTGATATCGTGCTATTATTGCATTTACATTAATAAATATTGAAAGCTAAAATGAGTTTTTACTCATTGGAAATTGAATTTCTTTAATTTGCATTTTGCTTTAAATATTGTGTTATGCTTATGCCTGAATGGTATAATATATACCCATCCATATAGCCATTTTTCCTTATAGAAAAAACATATTACGCATTGGTGCCAAACGAGTACCAGTCATGGCAGCATTAATTTTTGCAATTAATAATTTCTATTAAAACTACACTGTGCTCGATTTTGACAACTTTTAAATCAAGTCCTCTGAAAAGTGTGAAAAATGGTGTTAGCCGTTTTTTATACCCTTCACCACCATAGGTGGAAAGGGTATTATAAGTTTGTGCTGATGTATGTAACGCATAGAAATATTTGTCTTAGACCCACCTTTAAGTATAAAAATAGACTTAGAACCACTTTCTGAGTCGATTAACCGATGTCAGTTCGTCCGTCCGCCTGGACGGCTGGGTGGACCCCATGTAAACCTTGTGATCAAAGTACAGGTCGCAATTCTAAAGATAACTTGATGAAATTTGGCACAAATAATTTTTTTGATAGTGGGACCATGGCTATTGAAATTCGTCAAAATCGGTCTATTATTAATGGTACCTCCCATAAGTCCCACTTCCAGGAATTGATATTTTGGCCACAAATATCCATATTTTTTCATGAAATTAAAAAGAAATACTGCTTATGTAAACTTAAATCACTGTACCAAATTTCGTTGAAATCGGCCTACATTTGACCATAGCTCCCATACAAACTCTTCTGTCAAAACGCACCAAATGAGACAGAAATTACTAAAACGCACGTAAATCTGAAGATAATGAGAATTTTGAGTTTATTGTACATACATAATTTTTGTAAAAACTGTAATCAATCTGCCAAATTTCGAAATAATCGGTCTACATTTGACCCTAGCTCTCATATGAGTCTAAATGACCGAAACAGCTTAAATATATAAGTTTTGATAACAAAATTTACACAAGAAATATAATGTTATTTTACCAGATAGCGATGCGGGTCTATCCACTACCTTAGCAAGCTACTTCTGCGATAGAGAGAGAGGGGATCGATTTCATTATTTGTATCAGTCTGACAAGACACTGTCTGATAGGCACGCGATCGAGCTTATAAGTTCTTTTCAATTAGGACTTATTTTAGTCTAAATATGCTAAAACAAACTTTTAGAATGAAACTTCTCTGGGCATTTTTAAATATGTCAATGCTCTGGAATTATAATCTTGATCTCATAAACTATACTTAGCTTAAGTTATTGCAATTATGCGAAGTTAAACCAGTTCTTTTTAATGAAACCTTCGCTAAATTCGAACATCTGTTGACTCTTTGGCTGAGATGTGGCGATCGCTAATTGAATTGAATATATATTTTAAATCATTGGCAATTTAAAAGAATGTACGATTTGGAATATTTCATTAACATTAAATAGAAACAAGTTTCATTTTGTTAAATTATAAAAAATATCAGTTTAATCTATTTAAATGATACACTAACGACATAATTTGGTTAAAATGTGAAATTAATTTGTTATAAATATTTGTTTCTTTTGTTTGTGTATATTCGACATAAATGAAATCTAAACGAAACAATTAAAAAAACTAAAATAACCAGCCACTTTAGATACGGATTAAAAGTCAACAACTACTGACAAAATATTTCGTATTAATTTCCAGTTAAAAAAATTAATATTTATATGAATACGCATTTAAATTAACATATCAACTTTGAGTTTAATAAATGACTTTTGACTTTCGGATGACAACTTGGCTCAGCAGCAGCAGCATCGACAGCTTCCCTCCAAACCAAGTAGCCCCAATAGCAACATTAAAATTTGTACAAAATCCATTCAGATGCTTTTGAAATTAAAACAATAAAAATACGAAAATGTTAATGTTTATGAGAAGAACGCGAGCGCTCACTGAAAAGTCAACAACATAATTAAAAAATTAATTTTAAAAAATACCAACCAACATTTTAAAAGAAACAACAACAAAAATTAACTTAAATAACTCTATTAAGTTAATGATAACAAATATCTTGTATCGAAATATCCGAATAATCATATTGAAGGAATTTGAATATACACATGTGATCATATACTCTTACAGATCTTATAATCTACGATCGGTGTGGCATATGAATATTGAATTCAGTTTGTGAAATATTAGGAAATTCCCAAAAGAAACTTTAAAATTTGTTTCGTTTCGTTTGTCAACTTTTTCAAATGCTTAGTAATTCGAGAGCTGGAGATTGTGTAGCAAAAATGTATCGAAATTGTGTTGATTTTTTAATTATCAAAGACTAAACATAAATATAAATGTAAATTTAAATAAAAAAAAAAATATTTAAATATCTTGAAATTAGTAGCGGTAGTCTGCATTAACATTTTCTCAGTTGAAAATTTACGATAATAATTTTTCAATAGAAAATTTTTGAGCTTTCTATAGTAAAAGTTTTAAAAAGAAAATTTACGATATACAATTTTTAATAAAAAATATTTGATAAAAAATTTTTCTAAAAACAAACAAACTTTTTTTTTAGAAAATTTTTCTATCATCATAAAATTTTTCTAAAGAAAATTTTCGATATAAAATTTTAAATAGAAATTTTTCTTTGTAAAATTAAAATAGAAAATTTTCTATAAAAAATTTTCGATATAATAATTTTCTATAGAACGTTTTTGGTATAAAAATTTTCTATTGAAAATGTTTGGTATAAAAAATTTCAGTATAAAATTTTTCTTAGAAAATTTTCAATCGAAAATCTTCGATATAAAATTTTTCTATAGAAAATTTTTGATATAAAATGTTTTTATAGAAAATTTTAGATATACAATTTTTTGATTGAAAAAATATTTCTATAGAAAAAGTTTATATCAAATTATCGATATCAAATTTTTCCATAGAAAATTTTCGTATAAAATTTTTCTAAAGAAAATGTTTAATATAAAATTTTCCACAGAAAATTTTCGGTATAATAATTTTCTATAGAACATTTTTGGTGTACAGATTTTCTATAGAAAATTTTCGGTATACAAATTTTCTATAGAAATTTTTCAGTATAAAAATTTTCTATAGAAAATTTTCGGTATAAAAATTTTCTACAGAAAATTTTCGATATAAAATTTTTCTATAGAAAATTTTCGATATAAAATTTTTCTATAGAAATTATATTATATAAAATATTTCTATAGAAAATTTTTGATTTAAAATGTTTTTTATAGAAAATTTCGATAGAAAAAATTCTATAGAAAATTTTCGTATAAAATTTTTCTAAAGAAAATTTTTAATATAAAATTTTTCAAAAGAAAATTTTCGATATAAAATTTTTATAAACATCTTTCGATATAAAATTTCTCTATAGAAAATTTGTATACCGAAAATTTTCTATACAAAAATTTTCGGTATAAAAATTTTCGGTATAAAAATTTTCTATAGAAAATTTTCGGTATAAAAATTTTCGGTATAAAAATTTTCTATAGAAAATTTTCGGTATAAAATTTTTCTATAGAAAATTTTCGATAGAAAATTTTTCTATAGAAAATTTTTTATATAAAATTTTTCTATAGAAAATTTTCGATATAAAACTTTTCTATAGAAAATGTTCAGTATAAAATTTTTCAATAAAAAATTTTCGGTATAAAATTGTTCTATAGAAAATTTTCGGTACAAAATTGTTCAATAGAAAATTTTCGGTATAAAATTGTACTATAGAAAATTTTCGATATAACATGTTCTATAGATATTTTTTTAAAATTTTTCTATAGAAAATTTTCGATATAAAATTTTTCTATACAAAATTTTTGATATAAAATTTTTCTATAGAAAATTTTCGATATAAAATTTTTCTAAAGAAAATTTTTGATATAAAATTTTTCTACAGAAAATTTTCGATATAAAATTTTTCTAAAGAAAATTTTCGATACAAAATTTTTCTACAGAAAATTTTCGATACAAAATTGTTCTACAGAAAATTTTCGATATAAAATTTTTCGATTTAAAATTTTTCTATAGAAAATTTTCGAAAAATTTTCTCTAAACTTTTTTTGGTATAAAATTTTATAAATATATAATTTTTATTATAAAATTTATATAAATTTCATTATAAAAGTTTTCTATAGAAGACTTTCAATATAAATTTTTTCAATAAAAATTTTCGATATAAAATTTTTCTGTAAAAAATTTTTGATGTAAAATTTTTCTATAAAAAAATTTTGATGTAAAATTTTTCTATAAAAAATTTTCTTGTAAAATTTTTCTATAAAAATTTTTCTACAAAAATTTACGATGTAAAATTTTTCTACAAAAATTTACGATGCAAAATTTTTCTACAAAAATTTTCGATATAAAATTTTTCTACAAAAATTTTCGATATGACATTTTTTTCTACAAAATTTTCGATATAAAATTTTTCTATAGAAAATTTTCGATATAAAATTTTTCTATAGAAAATTTTCGATATAAAATTTTTCTATAGAAAATTTTCGATATAAAATTTTTCTATAGAAAATTTTCGATATAAAATTTTTCTATAGAAAATTTTCGATATAAAATTTTTCTATAGAAAATTTTCGATATAAAATTTTTCTATAGAAAATTTTCGATATAAAATTTTTCTATAGAAAATTTTCGATATAAAATTTTTCTATAGAAAATTTTCGATATAAAATTTTTCTATAGAAAAATTTCGATATAAAATTTTTCTATAGAAAATTTTCGATATAAAATTTTTCTATAGAAAATTTTCGACATAAAATTTTCGATATAAAATTTTTCTATAGAAAATTTTCGATACAAAATTTTTCTACATAAAATTTTTTATATAAAATTTTTCGATTCAAAATTTTTCTATAGAAAATTTTCGATATAAAATTTTTCTATAGAAAATTTTCGATAAAAAATTTTTTTACAGAAAATTTTCAATATAAAATTTTTCTATAGAAATTTTTCGATATAAAATTTTTCTATAGAAAATTTTCGATATAAAATTTTTGTATAGAAAATTTTCGATATAAAATTTTTCTATAGAAAATTTTCGATATAAAATTTTTCTATAGAAAATTTTCGATATAAAATTTTTCTATAGAAAATTTTCGATATAAAATTTTTCTATAGAAAATTTTCGATATAAAATTTTTCTATAGAAAATTTTCGATATAAAATTTTTCTATAGAAAATTTTCGATATAAAATTTTTCTATAGAAAATTTTCGATATAAAATTTTTCTATAGAAAATTTTCGATATAAAATTTTTCTATAGAAAATTTTCGATATAAAATTTTTCTATAGAAAATTTTCGATATAAAATTTTTCTATAGAAAATTTTCGATATAAAATTTTTCTATAGAAAATTTTCGATATAAAATTTTGGATATAAAATTTTTCTATAGAAAATTTTCGATACAAAATTTTTCTATAGAAAATTTTTTATATAAAATTTTTCGATTCAAAATTTTTCTATAGAAAATTTTCGATATAAAATTTTTCTATAGAAAATTTTCGATAAAAAATTTTTTTACAGAAAATTTTCAATATAAAATTTTTCTATAGAAAATTTTCGATATAAAATTTTTCTATAGAAAATTTTCGATATAAAATTTTTCTATAGAAAATTTTCGATATAAAATTTTTCTATAGAAAATTTTCGATATAAAATTTTTCTATAGAAAATTTTCGATATAAAATTTTTCTATAGAAAATTTTCGATATAAAATTTTTCTATAGAAAATTTTCGATATAAAATTTTTCTATAGAAAATGTTCGATACAAAATTTTTCTATAGAAAATTTTCGATATAAAATTTTTCTATAGAAAATTTTCGATATAAAATTTTTCTATAGAAAATTTTCGATATAAAATTTTTCTATAGAAAATTTTCGATATAAAATTTTTCTATAGAAAATTTTCGATATAAAATTTTCGATATAAAATTTTTCTATAGAAAATTTTCGATATAAAATTTTTCTCTACAAAATTTTCGATATAAAATTTTTCTATAGAAAATTTTCGATATAAAATTTTTCTATAGAAAATTTTCGATATAAAATTTTTCTATAGAAAATTTTCGATATAAAATTTTTCTATAGAAAATTTTCGATATAAAATTTTTCTATAGAAAATTTTCGATATAAAATTTTTCTATAGAAAATTTTCGATATAAAATTTTTCTATAGAAAATTTTCGATATAAAATTTTTCTATAGAAAATTTTCGATATAAAATTTTTCTATAGAAAATTTTCGATATAAAATTTTTCTATAGAAAATTTTCGATATAAAATTTTTCTATAGAAAATTTTCGATATAAAATTTTTCTATAGAAAATTTTCGATATAAAATTTTTCTATAGAAAATTTTCGATATAAAATTTTTCTATAGAAAATTTTCGATATAAAATTTTTCTATAGAAAATTTTCGATATAAAATTTTTCTATAGAAAATTTTCGATATAAAATTTTTCTATAGAAAATTTTCGATTTAAAAATTTTCTATAGAAAATTTTCGATTTAAAAATTTTCTATAGAAAATTTTCGATTTAAAAATTTTCTATAGAAAATTTTCGATTTAAAAATTTTCTATAGAAAATTTTCGATTTAAAATTTTTCTATAGAAAGTTTTCGATTTAAAATTTTTCTATAGAAAGTTTTCGATTTAAAATTTTTCTATAGAAAATTTTCGATATAAAATTTTTCTATAGAAAGTTTTCGATTTAAAATTTTTCTATAGAAAGTTTTCGATTTAAAATTTTTCTATAGAAAGTTTTCGATTTAAAATTTTTCTATAGAAAGTTTTCGATATACAATTTTTCTATTGAAAATTTTAGATATAAAATTTTTGTATAAAAAATTTTCGATAGAAAATTTTTCTATAGAAAATTTTCGATAGAAAATTTTTCTATAGAAAATTTTCGATATAAAATTTTTCTATAGAAAATTTTCGATATAAAATTTTTCTATAGAAAATTTTCGATATAAAATTTTTCTATAGAAAATTTTCGATATAAAATTTTTCTATAGAAAATTTTCGATATAAAATTTTTCTATAGAAAATTTTCGATATAAAATTTTTCTATAGAAAATTTTCGATATAAAATTTTTCTATAGAAAATTTTCGATATAAAATTTTTCTATAGAAAATTTTCGATATAAAATTTTTCTATAGAAAATTTTCGATATAAAATTTTTCTATAGAAAATTTTCGATATAAAATTTTTCTATAGAAAATTTTCGATATAAAATTTTTCTATAGAAAATTTTCGATATAAAATTTTTCTATAGAAAATTTTCGATTTAAAAATTTTCTATAGAAAATTTTCGATTTAAAAATTTTCTATAGAAAATTTTCGATTTAAAAATTTTCTATAGAAAATTTTCGATTTAAAAATTTTCTATAGAAAATTTTCGATTTAAAAATTTTCTATAGAAAATTTTCGATTTAAAAATTTTCTATAGAAAATTTTCGATTTAAAAATTTTCTATAGAAAATTTTCGATTTAAAATTTTTCTATAGAAAGTTTTCGATTTAAAATTTTTCTATAGAAAGTTTTCGATTTAAAATTTTTCTATAGAAAATTTTCGATATAAAATTTTTCTATAGAAAATTTTCGATATAAAATTTTTCTATAGAAAGTTTTCGATTTAAAATTTTTCTATAGAAAGTTTTCGATTTAAAATTTTTCTATAGAAAGTTTTCGATATACAATTTTTCTATTGAAAATTTTAGATATAAAATTTTTGTATAAAAAATTTTCGATAGAAAATTTTTCTATAGAAAATTTTCGATAGAAAATTTTTCTATAGAAAATTTTCGATAGAAAATTTTTCTATAGAAAATTTTCGATAGAAAATTTTTCTATAGAAAATTTTCGATATAGAATTTTTCTATAGAAAATTTTGATATCAAATTTTTTTACAGAAAATTTTCGATATAAAATTTTTTTACAAAAAATTTTAGATACAATATTTTTCTACAGAAAATTTTTGATATAGAATTTTTTATAGAAAATTTTCGATATCAAATTTTTCTTTAGAAAATTTTCGATATAAAATGTTTTTATAATTAATTTTCAAACCACTGGCAACACCGAAGTGAGAAGTTTAAACTAAACTTGTAAACTTGTCGTAATCATTAGCTCAAACGTCATCAACTCTCGATTATCAGAAGCTAAAATATTTATGTTGTGGGTCCATTTATACTGGCTGCTGATATACCTCACCTTTTGGCTAATTATAAATTAATGAAAACATCTTCATTATTGATTTTGATTTTTTTGGGTTGAAATCCATTGGACAGCCTCAAAAGTCAGCGTGATTTTGTATAAAATTTAAATAAAATTATTGTATTTCAGTCAAAAATTATTAATTTATAATATTGGTAAAGTGTATTAGTTAGTCTTGATTTTTTGGGGACCCTATGGGAAATTTTCAATACTTTACTATTTGTTATGAATTTTTGGGGAAATTGGTTAGGGAAACAAACTTATATCTTATGTTATATGGTCTTGTTATGATTTATTCAAGGACTATACTACATAGCTATAGAAATATATTAGATCAGTATTGAAATTTGAAATTCAGACTAAAGGTTTGACTAGAAAAAAATATATAATAATAAATAATAACCTACATTAATTATTAGAGAAATTGATGTTGGCATGGCTGTCGCTCGAACCCATGCTGAATATGATACGCTATGCTTAGTAGTCGACATGCTAACCAACTGAGCCACAGTATCTACAAATGACCTTTATTAACTGTCAAAAGTGATGAGGTACTGATGAAAAATCCTATGTTTACGATTACAAATCCTATGTTTAATTAACTATATAATTTTGAGTAAGATTTGTAATCGAGACCGAATCTATTAGATGATCTAAGTGGCATAATATATTATTTATTCCGTGTGCACCTTAAAAGTATGCTATAGAATATAGATGATATACAGTTGTGTATTATTTAGCAGTAAAATATTGAAACTAATCTTTGGTTAAATATGTTTTAGAATTTGTACCAAAATTTTCCAATAGGGCCACAATTTGTAAATTTTTAATTATTTGTCGATATCTATTTATAAAAATTGATTTGGTTTGTCAATGATAGAATTAATTTAATGTTTTTATTTATGGCTTCTGCTTTGCTACTGGAGCAGTTGTCGCTGCTGCTATTTCATTTTGGAACATTTTGTACTACAAATAAATAAATATTTCAACAGTTTTGTTAAATAAAAATTTCATTTAGAAAAAACCCAACTACAAAAAACATAACGATTATGGATATTTTATGCTTTTTTAAATTTTTTGGGCCACCAACTAACATTTATCGCTTAATCGTTTTGTTTTTTATTGTTGAATTTAAAAACTCATTTGAATTTCATATGAATATTTATTTCAAATTTCAATTTTATTGAATTTTTGTAAAAATGTAAAATAGTTACTTCTGTTTATAGATTTAAGTAAATTGTAGTCAATAAAATTTTATTTATCATTTAGGCTAGAAATTTATATTCCGGTCCATAGTTCGATCTGTATGTCTGTGTATGGGAGTGTGAGAACTGTGTGTGAGTAACTTATTTCATTACTAATATTTTATTGTTTTTTTTTTTTTTTTTTTTTTTGCTGTACTAATAAAGTCTTCAATTTAATGATTTTATTTAAATTTACCACTAATAGAGTTGTCTTTGGGATTTAGTCAGTTTCTCTTAAAATGTTGACAACAATAAAATTTTTTTGTTAAAAACTTCATAAGTTGGTAACAAGTAGTCAAATAGTTGTTGTTGTTTAGAGGCCATAAAAAAATGTTTAAAATATTTATAAGTTTCCGCTGCTGTAAATCAGTTATCAAAGATTCAAATATCGGATATTAGATTTAAATCAGGTGCAGAAAAAGTCTTTAGAGGTTTTGCTTTTAAAAAGTGAAAATCATGGAATTTTTATCTTCTTGTAAATTTTTATGTGATCTTTTAATTGTTGCTTAGATTTTTTTTAGCAGATTATTTAGTTGATCTTATCGGTTTGAAAATTTTAATTGTTCCCTCATATAAATTTTATGTGTTAAATATTATTAACGATCTATCACTTTAAAAAGTCGTAAAACTTTAAAGACATTTTTTGAAATATTTAAAAAAAGTGACAATAAAATTATAATTACTATTTTAAATTTAGTTAAATTTGATTTTAATATATAAAAAAAAATGTCATAAAATTTTAAAAAGATGCAAAAATTTAAACAGCTTAAATTATAAATTCCCTTTAAAATGGGATGGGTCCAATAACAAAATCTACTAAAAAACTGATTTTGGAATTTTTATAAGAATTATAATTATTAATTAAATAATTTAAATTAAAAAGGTAATCAAATTTAAATTTAACCAAAAAAAAAAGTTTGGGACCAAAAGCAAAGCCTTTCAAATAAGTCGATTTTATAGTTTAAGCTCTAGATTAAGTTCACTGACAGCTGAGTCAAACTCGTTAAAAATACCATTCCCATTTAACCCTTTCATACCCAAGTATTTAACTACATCATTTTTAATTGTAAATAAGAAAATTTCAATTGAAAATGAGAAATTGAAATTGAAAAATGAGAAATTGAAATGCTCGGTGTTATAATATTTAATTCGCAAATGCATGTCTTAAATATTTCAATTTTGTCCATCGGTTGTGAATTCTAAAGAAAACTTAACAATTATAGCAGTTTTGAAAGATTTTGTGCTTGTCACCACCATAGGTGGAAAGGGTATTATAAGTTTGTGCTGGTGTATGTAACGCATAGAAATATTTGTCTTAGACCCACTTTTTAGTATACCAACAGGCTTAGAATCACTTTCTGAGTCGATTTAGCGATGTCAGTCCATTCGTCCGTCCGTCTGGACGGCTGGCTGGCTGGACCCCACGTAAACCATATAATCAAAGTACAGGTCTCAATTCTAAAGATAATTTGATGAAATTTGGCACAGATCATTTACTTGATAGTCGGCTATTGAAATTCGTCAAAATCGGTTCATAATTTATGGTAACTCCCATAGGTCCCACTTCCCGGAATGGATATATTGGTCATATCAATATTTTTTCATGAAATTTAAAACTGATACTGCTTATGTAAACTTAAATCACTGTACCAAAGTTTGAAATCGGTCTACATATGACCATAGCTCCAAACTCTGAGACAAAAATCACTAAAACGCTCGTAAATCTGAAGATAATGGGCCTCATGCATAAAACGTGAGCTTGAGCTCTGACTCGTTTTTTTGAGTAAAAGGGGCTTGTCGTATGCATAATAAAATTTCATGAATTTGCTTTTACTCACTGCATACGTTTGAACTCGTCTTTCTCGGTTTGAACTAAGTTAGATGAGCATGTGCTCATTTTCATATGCATAAAAACAAGCTTTTGCTTTCTTTTGTGAGCTCTTGCTCAAATTTTGTTGAGCATGCCTTACAGTTGACTCGCGTCCACTAAAAAGGAATCATGGCTGAATATTTTGTACCGCAAAGAAATACAAAATGTTATCAACAGCGTAACAAAAAATTAGCAAGTGAGGATAAAAAACTGTACAGGTTTGTATTCGTAGTTATTATTTTTTTTTTTTATTTTATTAATAACAAAATGATAAATACATAGGTATGATGATAGTAGCATCTGCTGGTTGGCTAATTACTTTTTTGAGGAGTCAGAAGAAACACGTGGTGGTGCCCTCAGCAACTATGATAAAATTAAACTGTTTCTAAGATTTTGTGCCGATCCTGGATTCCAAAATGGTATAGCCACAGATATTGCAGTCCATCAATCAACTGTGTCGCGAACTATTGCGGAAGTTGCGAAACTTATATCTACCAAAGTAAGCGAGTGGATAAAATTCCCGAAAGATGCAGATGAAATTAAAGATGCTCAAATGAAATGGCAAGCAAATTATTGCTTTCCATTTGCAATTGGAGTGATCGATTGTATGCATATAAATTAAAAAAAACCCTCAAATCAAAGCGATGAATATATTTGTAGAAAAGGATTCCACTCTATAAATATGCAGGCAACTTGTGATGGAAAAGAACTTTTTACAAGCGTTGACATATCCTGGCCTGGTTCAGTTTATGACTCACGTATCGTACGAAATAGCGAGTTATGTAGAATTTAGTTCTACTTCACTTTCACTTGATGATATGCTTACACTTTAATAACAATTACACGTTTGAACTCCCTTTGCTCAAGTAATTGCAATTGGTTTGAACTCTTTTTCATGCATACGAAATTGAGCAAAAGCTGTTGCTGTTTGATAGAACTCGACTTCATGAGCAATTGCCCACCTGCTTCAACTCAGCGCTTTTACTCGTTTTTATGCATGAGACCCAATGATAATTTTAAGTTTATATTTTGCATACAGAATTACAACTGTAATCAATTTGCCAAATTCCGAGATAATCGGTCCACATTTGACCCTAGCTCTCGTATAAGTCCATATGACGGAAATAGCTTAAATATATACATTTTTAGAAAATGTTTGTATGATGGCAAAATTTCGCAAATAGTTGTCTTTATACAGGAAAAAAACACATTTGACCTTAGTGGTGAAGGGTATTGTATGGTCGGGCTTGACCGACTATAGAACTTTCTTACTTGTTTTTGGTTAAAAACGGGTTAAGCCAACATCCTGCACTCAAATTATTTTCTTATTAATTCAACAACCTGCATTCCTGGCAACAAGAAAAAAACACAATTTCTAGTAGCAGTCATTGAAATTTGTTCAAGTTTTTCTAAAGTGTTTTCAGGAAACAATAGACCAAATGTAGAGAGTGCGTGTGTTTAACCTCTAATTGGCAGTATGTTCTTTCTAATATTTCCTCTACTAATTTTATTTTTTGTACTTGTATAACAATTGTTTACTTGAAAATTTTGCAAACTAACAAGTACAAGAGAGAAAAATACCCTTAAGACAAATCAAACTTTTACCCCAACAACTCATCATCATCTGCAATATATTCACAGGATCCTCATAATAATGCAGAGATGCTGGTGATGATGATGATGTTGATGCTTTTATTTGTTTGTTACCATTTTTCTCCAAATAGCCAGATTTCTGAATGGCTACTACCGAACAATGAAAAGAACAATGCAAAATTATACTGTTGCATCATTGTTCACTTGCAGCTTGGCTCTAATACTTGAGGTACAAAGCAGCAACAATAACTACATACACTACTACAACAACTAACTACTCGTGCAACAACCAATCAAGCTAAAAATTCAAACACAAACATTACAACCATTCAAACAACATTTACAACAAAATAATGGAAACTGAAAATAGGGCCTCAAGGTGAATACAACAGAAAAAAATTCAAAAAACTGAGTACCCACTAGATACTCAGTTTATACTTCAGTCTATGAAGCATAAGAATTTTGTTCAAAGTTTAAAAATCAACAATAACATCGTCATCACCAACTTTATCAATAAAATTAAAAACTGTTGCCTTTTTTACATCACACCGAACACCCCTTTGGAACACAAACTCATCACAACTTTTTTTTAGACCTAGTGATAACATCGACATGAACATCAACAACATTTTTACTGATGTCAACAACAGTAGAAGTAAATTTGTATCATTCCAAAAATCCACTTATGTTAAAAAATTTCTTAACTTAAGAGCCTACGCATGTCAAAATTGCAAAATTATATTGCATTGTTTTAGGAGCACTTTTTACCCAAAATTTAACCATTTCCTACATTTAGACATATATTCTTAATTTTTTCTAAAAGTATAAAAATTTAAATAAGACATACAATGACGTCTATATGTTAACATTGTTAATAGAAATTTTCTCTTTCTCCTTAAAATTATTTACTGCCTTTTTGTGGCGATGATAGTAAAAGTGGTACTTTAATTTGGTACTTTTTGAATTTCAAAGTCCAAATAAAAATTTTTCTATAAAAATTTTCTAACAAAAATGTTTCTATGAGAATTTCCAAACAAAAATTTTTCTATAAAAATTTCCTAACAAAAATTTTTCTATAAAAATTTCCTAACGAAAATTTTTATATAAAAATTTCCTAACGAAAATTTTTCTATAAAAATTTCCTAACGAAAATTTTTCTCTAAAAATTTCCTAACGAAAATTGTTCTATAAAAATTTCCTAACGAAAATTTTTCTATAAAAATTTCCTAACGAAAATTTTTTCTATAAAAATTTCCTAACGAAAATTTTTTCTATAAAAATTTTTTTTAACAAAAATTTTTCCATAAAAATTTCCTAACGAAAATTTTTCCATAAAAAATTCCTAACGAAAATTTTTCCATAAAAAATTCCTAACGAAAATTTTTCTATAAAAATTTCCTAACAAAAATTTTTCTATAAAAATTTAATAACGAAAATTTTTCTATAAAAATTTAATAACGAAAATTTTTCTATAAAAATTTCCCAACGAAAATTTTTCTATAAAAATTTCCCAACGAAAATTTTTCTATAAAAATTTCCCAACGAAAATTTTTCTATAAAAATCTCCTAACGAAAATTTTTCTATAAAAATTTCCTAACGAAAATTTTTCTATAAAAATTTCCTAACGAAAATTTTTCTATAAAAATTTCCTAACGCAAATTTTTCTATAAAAATTTCCTAACGAAAATTTTTCTATAAAAATTTCCTAACGAAAATTTTTCTATAAAAATTTCCTAACGAAAATTTTTCTATAAAAATTTCCTCACGAAAATATTTCTATAAAAATTTCCTAACAAAAATTTTTCTATAAAAATTTCCTAACAAAAATTTTTCTATAAAAATTTTTTTAACGAAAATTTTTCCATAAAAATTTCCTAACGAAAATTTTTTTTATAAAAATTTCCTAACAAAAATTTTTCTATAAAAATTTAATAACGAAAATTTTTCTATAAAAATTTCCCAACGAAAATTTTTCTATAAAAATTTACTAACGAAAATTTTTCTATAAAAATTTAATAACGAAAATTTTTTCTATAAAAATTTCCTAACGAAAATTTTTCTATAAAAATTTCCTAAAGAAAATTTTTCTATAAAAATTTCCCAACGAAAATTTTTCTATAAAAATTTCCTAACGAAAATTTTTCTATAAAAATTTCCCAACGAAAATTTTTCTATAAAAATTTTCTAACGAAAATTTTTCTATAAAAATTTTTTTAACGAAAATTTTTCTATAAAAGTTTCCTAACGAAAATTTTTCTATAAAAATTTCCTAACGAAAATTTTTCTATAAAAATTTCCTAACGAAAATTTTTCTATAAAAATTTCCTAACGAAAATGTTTCTATAAAAATTTCTAAAGAAAATTTTTCTATAAAAATTTCCCAACGAAAATTTTTCTATAAAAATTTCCCAACGAAAATCTTTCTATAAAAATTTCCTAACGAAAATTTTTCTATAAAAATTTCCCAACGAAAATTTTTCTATAAAAATTTCCTAACGAAAATTTTTCTATAAAAATTTCCCAACGAAAATTTTTCTATAAAAATTTCCTAACGAAAATTTTTCTATAAAAATTTTTTTAACGAAAACTTTTCTATAAAAGTTTCCTAACGAAAATTTTTCTATAAAAATTTCCTAACGAAAATTTTTCTATAAAAATTTTTTTAACGAAAACTTTTCTATAAAAGTTTCCTAACGAAAATTTTTCTATAAAAATTTCCTAACGAATATTTTTCTATAAAAATTTCCTAACGAAAATTTTTCTATAAAAAATTCTTAACGAAAATTTTTCTATAAAAATTTCCTAACGAAAATTTTTCTATAAAAATAAAAAAAATAAAATTTTTATATAAAAACTTCCTAACGAAAATTTTGTTATAAAAATTTCCTATAGAAAATGTTTCTAAAAAAAAAAATCATAACGAAAATTTTTCTATAAAAATTTCCTAATGAAAAATTTTTTATAAAAATTTCCTAACGAAAGTTGTTCCATTAAAATTTCCCAACGAAAATTTTTGTATAAAAATTTCCTTACGAAAAATTTTCTATAAAAAATCGCTATCTAAAATTTAAAAAAAAAATCCTGAAGTAAATTTTTCAAAAAAAAAAATTTTTAACTAAATTTTTTTTTGTTTGTTTTTTCGACCATTTTTTCATAAAAATTTTCCAACAACAATTTTTCTATAAAAATTTACAAATTTTCTAATGACAATTTTTCAACAAAAATTTTTCTTTCAAAATTTTTATATAAACTTTTCCATACAAATGTTTTTGGAGTCAAAGATTTTTTATGTTTGAATCGAATGAAAATTCAAAGTATCTAAAGTTATGAACAAAAAAATTTCCATTGCCTAAAAGTGATACGGGTACTTTATTCAACAGTTTTCAGATTATGTCTCAAATAATCAAACCCCAACACTCGTGATACACAACCCCCTCAAACTCCACAAAATTTTAAGACCTTAAATACAATAATGAAAATTGTATTCATTGATGATGAAAATATTCATACTCGTATTGTTATGAATGCAAAATGTTGTTTTAGATATTGGCCTACGGCTCATTTGCTTGGAATGCTGACGATGATGACGATGAGAGTTGAGTTGAAATTGAAAAGTGTGTTGCTGCAGATGATCCAGATGCGAAAGGGTATGTGGATGGATGAGTTTTTGTTGGGGCACTGCAGCAACTTCGACTAAAGCAAGGAATAGCAACAACAGCAAAAACGAATTTAAACAATTTTAATATTGTGAGATTATATTCATATGTTATGTTTCTGTTGTTGCAATCGCTTTTGGGGTTGCAACTTTGTGCGTAGGAAACACAACATTCGTACATACAGATGACTAAAGAACAATAGCAATAAAACAACAACAACAACAATTGTATTACGAGTACTCGCACTCGTACTTTACAGTATTATTTGCATGTATATATGTATGGATGTATGCAAATGTATTAATATACATACATATGTAAGTACAAGCATGCAGCACATTATGAATGCCTGCCCATAATATTCTTCCCCAATTTACACTATACCTATGTATTCGTATGTATGTAAATGTATTTGTGTATGTTACATGGAGCTTCACAGTTCAGGTTCATATGAAGCTGAGATGTATGTAAATTTTTACTCATGTGTGTGTGTTTAAACGAATAGATGTGTGACTGTTGCAAAATTGCAATTGAATTCTATTCAACCGTATTAAGGTACCAACAACTTACATTTCTACTTACTTGTGGGTATGTTTGTATGTAAAACTGACGACTGCCAGCCTTTCGCATCATTTGGCTGAGAAATGCATTTGCACAAAAGTTCATAAAAGTAGTTTGGGGGGCCTTAAGGTAACTAATTGTTTCCACGTACATACCTTTTTGGGTTTTTCACATTTTTTTTCTTCTCCATTCAACATTTTGCGTGAAAAATAACAAACTGGGGGAGTTATTTATGCTCGTAAAAATATATATATATTTTAATTTAATAGCAACACTGAGAGATACAATGTTAAATGGCATAAATGGATAGGAAATTTGAAATAAGATCCGAAGAAAATTTTTGATATCAAATTTTTATTGAAAAATGTTCGTTAACAAATTTTTGGTAGAAAAATTTTCGTTATGAAATCTTTAAAGAAAAATTTCGGGACGAAGTTTTTATAGAACAAATTTTAATATAAAATTTTTTAATTTTTAAAGAAAATTTTTTGATATGAAATTTTTATAGAAAAATTTTTCAATATGAAGTTTATATAAAAAAATTTTTAATATGAAATTTTTATAGAAAAATATTCTATATGAAATTTTTATAGAAAAATTTTCAATATGAAATTTTTATAGAAAAATTTTCAATATGAAATTTCTATAGAAAAATTTTCAATATGAAATTTTTGTAGAAAAATTTTCAATATGAAATTTTAATAGAAAAATATTCCATATGAAATTTTTATAGAAAAATTTTCGATGTGAAGTTTTTATAGAAAAATTTTCGATTTAAAATTATTTTAAAAAAATTTTCAATGTAAAATTTGTAAAGAAACATTTTCTATGTTAAAATTTTATAGAAAAATCTTCGATGTAAAATTTTTATAGAAAAATTTTCGATGTGAAATTTTTATAGAAAAATTTTCGATGTGAAATTTTTATAAAAAAGTTTTCGATGTAAAATTTTTACAGAAAAAATTTCGATGTGAAATTTTTAAAGAAAACTTTTCGATGTGAAATTTTTATAGAAAAATTTTCGATGTGAAATTTTTATAGAAAAATTTTCGTAGTGAAAATTTTATAGAAAAATTTTCGATTTGAATTTTTCATAGAAAATTTTTCGATATGACATTTTTATAGAAAAAATTTTGTTATGAAAATTAAAAAAAAAAAAATTATGAAATTTCAAAATATCGACAATTTTCTTATTAAATTTTCATATTGAAAATTTTTCTATAAAAATTTCATATTGAAAATTATTCTAAAAAATTTCATATTAAAAATTTTTCTATAAAAATTTGATACTGAAAGTGTTTCTATAAACATTTCATATTGAAAGTTTTTCTATAAAAATTTTATATTGAAAATTTTTCTAAAAAAATTTCATATTGAAAATTTTTCTGTAAAAATTTTATATCGAACATTTTTGTATATAAATTTGATATTGAAAATTTTTCTATAAAAATTTCATATTGAAATTTTTTCTATAAAAATTTCATATTTAAAATTTTCTTAAAAATTAATTATTGAACATTTTTCTGTAAAAATTTCATATTGACAATTTTTCTATAAAAATTGAAAATTTTTGTATAGAAATTTTATGTTGAACATTTTTCTATAAAAATTTTATATTGAAAATTTTTCTGTAAAAATTTCATATTGAAAATTTTCTTAAAAATTAATTATTGAACATTTTCTGTAAAAATTTCATATTGACAATTTTTCTATAAAAATTGAAAATTTGAAAATTTTTATATAGAAATTTTATGTTGAACATTTTTCTACAAATATTTCATATTGAAAATTTTTCTGTAAAAATTTCATATTGAAAATTTTTCTAGAAAAATTTCATATTGACAAATTTTTCTATAAAAATTTCATATTGAAAATTTTTGTATAGAAATTTCGTATTGAAAATTTTTCTATAAAAATTTGATACTGAAAATGTTTCTATAAAAATTTCATAGTGAAAATTTTTCTATAAAAATTTCATATTGAAAACTTTTCTATAAAAATTTCATATTGAATATTTTTTTATAGAAATTTCATATTGAAAATTTTTCAATAAAAATTTTATGTTGAAAATTTTTCTATAAAAATTTAATGTTGAAAATTTTTCTATAAAAGTTATATATTGAAATTTTTGTTTTATCAAAATTTCATATCGAAAATTTTTCTATAAAAATTTCATATCGAAAAATTTTTTTTATGAATTAATTATCAAAAATTTTTCTTTAAAAATTTAATATTGAAAATTTTTCTATAAAAATTTCATATTGAAAATTTTTCTAAAAAAATTTCATATCTTAATTTTTTCTAAAAAAAAAAAAAAATTTGTATGACAGTTTCATATCGGTATTTTTTCCATAAAAATTTCATATCAATATTATATTTATTAAAATAAAATTTTTAGTGATTTTTCTATGTGTATTTAATAAAAATTTATGTACGTTGATTTTATCGAAAAAAATCAACAAAATAAAACCTGACGACCTTAAAGTACTACAAATTCACTCACACAGAATGGCACAAAATCGTACGTATGTGAACACATATAACCGTTCGTCTGTCTATTCGTTGATTTTTCCACCCACCCATCGAAAATTTTACAAGTGTTTTATGGGCACAGGCATCCTCCTTACGAAAACATTCCTTCAATTTTGTATACCTTCTCTGCAATATAATGTAGTATGTAATTTACAAGCTTTAAGCTTTACACACACACATCCACAGTTTTTTATTCTCATATATATTTACACTCGTGTATTACTTATTAGGGTATTATATGCATACGTTTCAAGGCTCATTGAGCCATGTTTATTAGCCAGCTTTTTTGTGCTAATTAGCTACAGTACTTCATGGTTATTAAGATTGTGGCAAAGTGGTTGCAATTCACCCAACAACAACAATAATAATAACCATATCTATCTCTACTTATTCTGTTTATCATTCTTTCACTCTCTATCTCTCACCAGAAATATAAATATTCATCTTCGTTTTTAATAAAATTTATTTTTTATTCCATATTCTCGACCTCCTCCCAGTCATCATACTCGTACCTTATGTTTCCATTACAGGGAATAAATGAATGAATACTCGTAGTCTTATTAATACACGTATCTTAGAGCGGTTTAAAACAAAAAGTTGCTCCGATCACCCTCTGAAAATTAAGTTTGTTCCATTTTAAGTTTTAATCTCAAACTTTTTTCTTTAAGATCACTCTTCAGAAAAGCTATAATTTCGAAAAATTTATAAAATATTTTTTGATAAATTTTTAATATAAAATGTATACAGAAAATTTTGAGACATGAAATTTTTATAGAAAAAATTTTCGAAAAAAAATTTTATTTTTAAACGATGTTTGATATTAAATTTTAATTTCAAATTTAGTAAAAAATTTTGGATTTTAAATTTTTATAAAAATATTTTCGATGTAAAATTTCTGTAAACAAATTTTTGATACAAAATTTTTCATAAAAAATACAAAAATTTTAATGAAATATTTGCCATTTGAAATTTTTTTAGAAAAATTTTTGATATATAATTTTTATAAAAAAAATACATATCAATAATTTATGTCAAAAAATGTCATATCGAAAAATTTGTATATAAAAATTTCATATCGAAAATTTTCGATATAAAATTTTTATACAAAAAGTTCTATACGAAATTTCCATAAAAACTTTTCGCTGTAAAATTTTTTGTACTTATATTGTTTTTTTTTTGACTAATTTTCGATAGAAATTTTTTATAAAAAATTTGCCATTTGAAATCTTTAAAAAAAAATTTTCCTATGCATTTTTTATACAAAAATTTTCGATATGAAATTTTTATAAAAAAAATTTCGATATGAAATTAAAAAAAAATCGACAAGAAATTTAAAAAAATGTTCGATATGAAATTTTTATAGAAAATGTTTAAATATGAAATTGTTAAAGGAAATTTTATCATATTAAGGTCCTACGACAAAATATTTTTGTAATGGTACCTCAAATTCGACCAAAACTCATTTTCACAGGGTGTTTAAAAAGATTTTTTTTTTTTTGGGTATCAAGCCGCTCTAACTGAATATTGTTAAGCTTGGTACAATAATTTAATACTAGATTTTTTTTTCTGCATAATACCAGAAATTATGTTGACTACGAAGATGATAATGTTGAAAATTGCATTTTACCTTATTATCCGTTTATACGTACAAACATTTGCTCAACGACCGCAACAGTAAAAAACAGCATCCAGTGTAAAGCACTTGATTTGTTTTGTGTTATTACTGGATTTCATTGGGTTCATTTTTTAACAAGGTAAAATACATACTCTAAATACACTTGAGAGTCTTTATTACTGCAAAGGAAGGAAACCTAACAGGGAAATATGAATTTCAAAATCAGACTAACTGTGATTTTGAAATCTAATTATTGTAAGAACTTACCTGACTAATGATTACATAGTTATTGATAACTAGAAAAAACAGATTTTTAATAAAAAACCAAAATTAAGATATAGAAAATTATTTTTTGTTCGTTTTTATCTATATTATATATCGTTTTAAAATTTTTGACTTCCCTCATTAAGTTATCCTTCTCCATCACATGCCTTTATTAGCATTATTACCATCATTATGCAACACTCAAGAATATACTTTACTTATGTAGAAGATGATACACTTCTATCAGCGTATTCACGAATATTTGCACAATAAGTGAAAGCGTTGTGTCAATTCAATTTCTTCTTATTACATAAATACATTTTAACTTAACTTTATGAATTGATTAAATATTTAATTTTCGCTTATTAAATAAAATACAATATTTATGTATATAATTTATGTATATAATTTCTAATTCAATCAATTTCCTGTATTTTTATTGCAGTTTTATCAAGACGTAAACAGGAAACCAAAAAGTTTGATATCACTGAATAGCGGAAGCCCTAAGGTATGTTATACTTTTTGTTTTTATTAAATTTTGGTAGTTACTGGGTGCTTCAGATAGATATTTAAATCGAAAATTGATAAAGATCACAATTTTAAATTAGATAATTCGAAAATCAGATAGCAGGAGACAATAAAACTTTAAAATTGTTTTATTAATAAATCTTCCTGAAAGCTTAGATATTTAAATCAAAGTTAAAAAAAACTTTTGTTTTTTTTTAAACAAATTTTCTTGTCAAGAAAAATCCTATAAAAAGGAAAGCGAAGTCTTATATAACTAATCGAGATAGAATGTTTAAAGATCGTGGAGGTATAGCGGAGTTATGTGAACTTCTGTACAAATTTGAAAATTGAAAAAATCTCAGATTCTCAACATGTTTTTAATCATGACTTAATAATTCTGAAGGTTGTTCCATTATCTCTTTTTGTCGCCATGATAACTTTCTGACGTTTGTTAGGATAGTAAAAGTTTGTGCTACCATATGCCGACAATCCCACTTTTCTAATATTTTATCTTCTTTATTTGCCAATTCGTTTTCCGAATATTAGCGACAAAATACAATTAATTACATTTTTTTTTTTTTTTTAAAGAAATACAAATTTTGTTTACAAGTTTTGCAATATTTCCGCAAAAGCATCTCTATTTCTCGCCTCGCTCAGAAGATTTGATTCGTCCCGTCTGTTGGTCCACACTTGGATATTGTTAAGCCAAGTTGTTTCTTTTCGTCCTCTAGTAGGTCGTCCTTCTATATTTGCACGTAGTATTATTTGCAATAGCTTGTATTTTGAGTTTCTCATAATATGCCCTAGGTACGCTGTCTTTCGTCTTTTTATGGTATCAAAGAGCTCTTGAGACCGATGTATTTTTCTTAACACTTCGTCGTTTGATACAAAGTGTGTCCATGGTATTTTCAGAAGCCGTCGATATGTCCACATCTCGAAGGCTTGCAGTCTTTTTATATCCGCAGACTTTATTGTCCATGCTTCCATTGCATATAGTAGAACAGACCATGCGTATGTTTTAACAAATCTAACTTTTGTTTGAAGATTAATATCATGGCTTGTTAATACTTTTTTATATTTAAAAAATGAAACTTTTGACATCGCAATTCTGTGTCTTATTTCTTGTGAGTTATCCCATTCATCATTGATTGTAACTCCAAGGTAGTTGAAACTTCGGACCTTCTCCACGTAGATATTATTAATTTTTAAGGTTGATGTATCGTGACTATTTTTTCTACTTATAAACATAAATTTAGTTTTTTGAATATTAATATTTAGGCCGTATGATTCACTGTTTGTTGTTAGTTTGTCTACTAAAAGTTGGAGCCCTTCTATACTATCTGCTAGTAAGGTAGTATCATCGGCGTATCTAATGTTATTTAGAAATATTCCATTTACATATATACCTTTTCGTATATTGTTAATGGATTCGTCAAAAATTCTTTCGGAATATATATTAAATAAAAGCGGGGATAATATGCAACCTTGTCTAACTCCTTTGGAAATTATAATATCTTCTGTTAATTCTCCGTCGATCTTGACTTGAGCTGTTTGGTGCCAGTATAGACTTCTAATACATTGAATTTCTTTGTCGTTGATACCTATATCAATGAGAATTTGCACTAGTTTGTCATGTTGTATCGAATCAAAAGCTTTTTCGTAGTCAATGAAGCATAAGAAGACGTCTTTTTGAACATTTCTAATATTTTATGATAACAAAATTTATATAAGTATATATGTCTTTATGCATAAAAAACTTACGAATATTTACGAAAAAGCTTCAATAAATAATCATACAATTTGTTTCAACTATATTTTTTTAATATTAAATGTCTTCATTATATACTTGACTTCAAAATTACACATTTTTTGATTATTAATTAATGTGGCAACGTTTTTCTTTCAATTGTTTTTAAATATCAAACTTCAAAAACCTAATATACTTCAAAATAATTTTGAAGAGAGAGAATGAAACTTCCTTGTTATTAGGTCTGTTTCTTTACTTTTTGGGCGAGTTCCTGTAAATGAGAATAATTTAGGATTTACTCTCCCAAACAGCAAAACTTAAACTGAAGTACGGGAACACAAAACACCAAAATTTAAGTCCACAATTGATTTAACTTGCAAATATTCAACCAAATGTTTTTAAAACCGTTGAAAACATTTGAGTTTTTCTGTAATTAATTTTGAATAACAATTTTTCAAATTTGTTTTTTGTTTTTAATTGATAAATATTAGGTCTGTTTCTTTACTTTCTGGGTGAGTTCCTGCAAATGAGAGTAATTTAGAAGTTACCTTCCCAAATAGCAAAACTAACATAGAAGTACGGGAACACAAAACACCTAAATTTAAGTCCACAATTGATCTAACTTGAAAAATATCCAAAGAAATATTTTTAAACCAGTTAAAAACATTTCAGTTCTTCTGTATTTTATTTTTTATAACAATTTTTCAGAATATTTGTTTGTTTTTTATTCATAAATATTTTTTTGAAAATTTTTAAATGTTTGCCAGGAAAAATTTTTCTAGCAAAAACATGTAAATTATTGTAAGGAGAAAATTTTAGAATTTTTTCAAATTCGTTCTCAATTACAGTTTTTTTTAGTACAGGAACACTTAATTGTAATTTCTGATTAAAACTTGTACAATATTGTACAGTATTGGGAGTTCTGGAACACAGCTATTTTTTTTGCAATTTTAAAATGTTTGCCAGAAAAAATTATTCTGGCAAAGACATGTAAGTTATTGTAAGGAGAAAATTTTATAATTTTCTCAAATTCTTTCTCATTTACAATTTTTTTCAGTACGGGAACACTTAATTGTAATTTCTGATTAAAACTTGTACAATATTGTACAGTATTGGGAGTTCTGGAACACAGCTATTATTATTTCATGGTTTTAATGTTAAAGTTTGTTTGTTACGCAAAGAAAAATTAGTCAGACACCTTTATATATACTATTCGATTTAAAAACATTTTTTAAGATGTCTGTCCGTCAGGCTGACTTTCTATTTAAACAATATGAAATAATCAATTTTAATCAATTTACCACAGATATTTGTTTGGTACATATTATTTTGAATCAAACCATATCATTATTTCGGGTACCTACCGTTAAACTGCCTACTCGGCCACAAAATTATTGTTAATAAAATATTGAATATTACTCAAAGAAGTGTCACAAATTTTGTTGGAATCGGCCCATATTTAACCATATCACCCATACAAGACTCAAAGGTGACTTAAATAATCCGATAATTACAAAAATGCTTATAAATTTTAGAAGAATTGCTGAAAATTTGATAAACATATTGTTCTTCTAAAAAAAAATGCGTCAATCGGTTAATATAAATGTACATTAATCTCTAGTAGTTTTCACTTAATTAGAAAATTGATCGCAGATATATCTCTAGAAGAAAAAATTTTGAATTTGTTGACTATTGATCAATATAAGACATAATTGGTAAATGGTATTGATTGATCAATTTCTTCATGTTAATGAAATATTAAATAATACAAAATGTTGACAAAAAATAAACTCAAAATTCTCATTATCTTTAGATTTACGGGCGTTTTAGTGATTTTTTGTCTCACTTAATGCGTTTTGACAGAAAACTTTGTATGGGAGCTATGGTCAAATGTGGACCGATTTTAACGAAATTTGGTACAGTGATTTTAGTTTACATAAACAGTATTTTTTAAATTTCATGAAAGAATATTAATATCTGTGCCCAAAATATCAATTCCGGGAAGTGGGACCTATGGGAGGTACAATAAATAATGCACCGAGTTTGACAAATTTCAATAGCCATGATCTCACTTTAAAAAAAATAATCTGTGACAAATTTAATAAAATTATCTTTAGAATTGCGACCTGTACATGGTTTAGATGGGGGTCCAGCCTTCCAGTTAGACGGACGGTCGGACTGACATCGCTATATCGACTCAGAAAGTTACCCTAAGCCTATTGGTATACTGAAGGGTGGGTCCAAGACAAATATTTCGGATTGAGTGATTTAGTGAACAAATACGACCATAATTAGCTTCAGTAAATAATTGTTCAACCCTTGTCCTTGATGTTGCTTCATAGGCAAAAATCAAATTAAATTCATGGATGCACTGTTGTTAATTTAATCCACGTTTAAAATTGAAACACATAATCGACTTAAATGTATAATTCCATTTTTAGACAACATTTTTCAAGGCATTTTTAACAAGAGAGATAGCGTTCCTACGTACGATCTGAATTCTGAGTTTTCATATCCTTTAGGATAGTGATTTCAGAAATGGTCTTGAAGCTTTACAGGCTGCTATTAGCTAATATAAGACTAATGATTTATAAAATAAAATTTAAAGGCGATCTTACCTCATGATATTTCCACTACTTATATTCACTTAAGTGTGTATGGTATTAAAAGTTTCGTCTTAAAATTGACGATATGTTTTTACTTAACTAGTTCATAAGGGCAATATTAATAATTTATATGTACATCGCCCTGTGTTTCACTTACCATTTAATTCATCTTAGCTACGATCATTTCCGCTTAGTATTGCCAGCACATAATACAAACTGATAACACTTTTTAACACACAAACATTATTTGATTTTTCCCACTACAACAACCGGATGTGTTGTCTTGTTGCTCAGAAACACACAACTGAACCACACAAACAGACAAATCAAAGCAAACCAAGGAAATCTAATGTTTCAAATACATACAAACAGGTTGTCAGACTTCAAACATGTTCGATGTAGCTTACCAATAGAAAAATTAGGCGAATTAGAATGGTGGCGAAAAGGATAAACACGATTTGGTTTAATGCACGTGTTGTTAGAGCAACATGTTGTAAAAGTTTTGATTAAATCAAAGAAGTTGAAAAATTCTAGAGTTTGTTTTTTTTTTGGTTTATTAAATTAACTGAAATAACAAATACGAGTAGGAATAGGGTTTGAAATTTCTGGAAATACTTAAAGACATCAAATTAAATTCAATGAACCATTGATGACAAAAATAAGCTGTTTTCCTGCGACTTGTCTCTTGTTTTCATATTTAAGTGTTTCTTTTTTAAGATTTTGTTTGAAAGTACAAACATTTATACGCTACATTACCCCCAAATTGCTTAAGCAAGCAAAGTCTCCTTATTATCCTTGTCGTTGGAAAAAAACATCAAAATTGTTTTGTCTATTGGAACAGAACAGACAAATACAATGTCGCAATATCAAGGATTAAACATATGATAGTTTTTATTTGTTTTTTTTTATTGTTGTTATTTTTTTTATTGTTGCTATTATTTTCTTATACCTTTTTATTATTTGTTGTTTGTATATATAAGAGCTAAATTCAAGATATCTAAAGGTACGGTTAGACTCATTAAACATTTAAATCAAATATTTTGAGTAAAATATTGTCAAAACAATATAATAAAAAATTTGTGGTCACACTTGCACATTTATTTGACGATTTTTATTTGATAAAATACAGAAAAAATACGTTCAAAGTATAAACAAAAAAACAAGTTTTATTTATGGTCACACTGAAGATTAAATATTTTCCCAAAAAATATTTGATCAAATTTTTTCAAAACAAAATTGTGTATCTAGCAATTTGTTTCTCATATTTGAGTTGTTGTTTCTCAAATTTGATGTTGTTGTTTCTCAAATTTGATGTTGTTGTTTCTCAAATTTGATGTTGTTGTTTCTGTTTGAATAGTAAACAATAGAAATGCTCAGCTGTTATTTGCCCCTGTTTGATGTTACAAAAATTTTGTAAGATTAAATAATTATTTGATCAAAATTTAATAAAATATTTGCTCTTGCGTGGTCACATTAGGAAAATTTTTATTTGCTGGCAAATGATTTTGTTTTGTTCAAATCAACATGTTTCTTGTTTGAACCTCAAAAATATTTTGTGGTCAGACTACGAGGATCAAATATTTGATAATTTCGATTAAATGTTTAATCAATGTGACCGTAGCTTAAGGGATCCCCATTACATTTGCAAATACTGTGATTATTAGTATCAGCTTAACAACATCTAGCTCATCTTCTTATAAGGTCTTTGTTAAGGAAATATGTACTTCTATTTTTATTTTTTTTTTATTGTTTTCACTTGTGGGGCTTATAATCTGGACATACTATAATGGATCAAAAAAAAGTTGATTATAAGTTCAAAAGAAATGTCAATACAATAAGTAGTAATTTTTCGAAATTTTTTCAATATAAAGCTTTTTTTATATTAGAATAATTTAAAAAAAATGACAGATTTAAATATCTATCATCAAATTTTCCAGAAAATTTTACAAAAATGTAAATTTTTAAAAAACTTTGTATAGTTAGTTTTCGAATTATTTTCTATTATTTTTATTTTTTTTTTTTTTAATTCTACAATAGTAAATTTTCGAAAAATTTCCTTGAATATTTAATTTTCGAAAAAATTTCCTTGAATATTTAATTTTCGAAAAATTTCCTATAAATAGTCAATTTTCGAAAAATTTCATATAAATAGTCAATTTTCGAAAATTTTCCTATAAATAGTCAATTTTCGAAAATTTTCCTATAAACAGTCAATTTTCGAAAAATTTCCTATAAATAGTTAATTTTCGAAAATTTTCCTATAAATAGTCAATTTTCGAAAATTTTCCTATAGTCAATTTTCGAAAAATTTCCTATAAATAGTAAATTTTCGAAAATTTTCTTATAAATTGTCAATTTGCGAAAATTTTCCTATAAATAGTCAATTTTCGAAAATTTCCTATAAATAGTAAATTTTCGAAATTTTTCCTATAAATAGTAAATTTTCGAAATTTTTCCTATAAATAGTCAATTTTCGAAAATTTTCCTATAAATAGTCAATTTTCGAAAAATTTCCTATAAATAGTAAATTTTCGAAAAATTTCCTATAAATAGTAAATTTTCGAAAAATTTCCTATAAATAGTAAATTTTCGAAAAATTTTCTATAAATAGTCAATTTTGGAAAAATTTCCTATAAATAGTCAATTTTGGAAAAATTTCCTATAAATAGTCAATTTTCGAAAAATTTCCTATAAATAGTCAATTTTCGAAAAATTTTCTATAAATAGTCAATTTTTGAAAAATTTCCTATAAATAGTCAATTATAGAAAAATTTCCTATAAATAGTCAATTTTCGAAAAAGTTTCCTATAAATAGTAAATTTTCGAAAAATTTCCTATAAATAGTCAATTTTGGAAAAATTCTTATAAATAGTCAATTTTCGAAAAAATTTCTATAAATAGTAAAATTTTGGAAAATTCCCTATAAATAGTCAATTTACGAAAAACTTCCTATAAATAGTCAATTGTTGAAAAATTTCCTATAAATAGTCAATTTTCGAAAATTTTCCTATAAATAGTCAATTTTCGAAAATTTTCCTATAAATAGTCAATTTTCGAAAATATTCTTATAAATTGTCAATTTTCGAAAATTTTCCTATAAACAGTCAATTTTCAAAAATTTTCCTATAAATAATAGATTTTCGAAAATTTTCTTATAAATTGTCAATTTGCGAAAATTTTCCTATAAATAGTCAATTTTCGAAAATTTCCTATAAATAGTAAATTTTCGAAATTTTTCCTATAAATAGTCAATTTTCGAAAATTTTCCTATAAATAGTCAATTTTCGAAAAATTTCCTATAAATAGTAAATTTTCGAAAAATTTTCTATAAATAGTCAATTTTGGAAAAATTTCCTATAAATGGTCAATTTTGGAAAAATTTCCCATAAATAGTCAATTTTCGAAAAATTTCCTATAAATAGTCAATGTTCGAAAAATTTCCTATAAATAGTCAATTTTTGAAAAATTTCCTATAAAAAGTCAATTATAGAAAAATTTCCTATAAATAGTCAATTTTCGAAAAAGTTTCCTATAAATAGTAAATTTTCCAAAAATTTCCTATAAATAGTCAATTTTGGAAAAATTCTTATAAATAGTCAATTTTCGAAAAAATTCCTATAAATAGTAAAATTTTGGAAAATTCCCTATAAATAGTCAATTTGCGAAAAACTTCCTATAAATAGTCAATTGTTGAAAAATTTCCTATTAATACTAAATTTTCGAAAAAAAAAATCCTATAAATAGTCAATGTTCGAAAAAAAATTCTTGTAAATCTTTTCGAAAAATTTTCTATAATTTATCAATATTCGAAAAATTTCCTATAAATAGTCAATTTTCGAAAATTTTCCTATAAATAGTCAATTTTCGAAAAATTTCCTATAAATAGTAAATTTTTGAAAAATTTCTTATAAATTGTCAATTTGCGAAAATTTTCCTATAAATAGTCAATTTTCGAAAATTTTCCTATAAATAGCAAATTTTCGAAATTTTTCCTATAAATAGTCAATTTCCGAAAATTTTCCTATAGATAGTCAATTTTCGAAAATTTTCCTATAAATAGTCAATTTTCGAAAAAAATCCTATAAATAGTCAATTTTCGAAAAATTTTTTTATAAATAGTCAACTTTAGAAAAATTTCCTATAAATAGTCAATTTTCGAAAATTTTCCTATAAATAGACAATTTTCAAAAAATTTCCTATAAATAGTCAATTTTCGAAAATTTTCCTATAAATAGTCAATTTTCGAAAATTTTCCTATAAATAGCAAATTTTCGAAATTTTTCCTATAAATAGTCAATTTCCGAAAATTTTCCTATAGATAGTCAATTTTCGAAAATTTTCCTATAAATAGTCAATTTTCGAAAAATTTCATATAAATAGTCAATTTTCGAAAATTTTCCTATAAACAGTCAATTTTCGAAAAATTTCCTATAAATAGTTAATTTTCGAAAATTTTCCTATAAATAGTCAATTTTCGAAAATTTTCCTATAGTCAATTTTCGAAAATTTTCTTATAAATTGTCAATTTGCGAAAATTTTCCTATAAATAGTCAATTTTCGAAAATTTCCTATAAATAGTAAATTTTCGAAATTTTTCCTATAAATAGTAAATTTTCGAAAAATTTCCTATAAATAGTCAATTTTCGAAAAATTTCCTATAAATAGTCAATTTTCGAAAAATTTCCTATTAATAGTAAATTTTCGAAAAATTTCCTATAAATAGTCAATTTTCGAAAAAATTTTTTATAAATAGTCAATTTTCGAAAATTTTCCTATAAATAGTCAATTTTCGAAAAAATTCCTATAAATAGTAAATTTTCGAAAAATTTCCTATAAATAGTCAATTTTCGAAAAATTCCCTATAAATAGTCAATTTTCGAAAAATTTCCTATAAATTGTTAATTTTCGAAAAATTCCCTATAAATAGTCAATTTTCGAAAATTTTCCTATAAATAGTCAATTTTTGAAAATTTTCCTATAAATAGTCAATTTTCGAAAATTTTCTTATAAATTGTCAATTTTCGAAAATTTTCCTATAAATAGTCAATTTTCAAAAATTTTCCTATAAATAGTCAATTTTCGAAAATTTTCCTATAAATAGTCAATTTTCGAAAAAATTCCTATAAATAGTAAATTTTCGAAAATTTTCCTATAAATAGTCAATTTTCGAAAAGTTCCTATAAATAGTCAATTTTCGAAAAATTTCCTATAAATAGTCAATTTTCGAAAAATTTCCTATAAATAGTCAATTTTCGAAAAAATTTTTTATAAATAGTCAATTTTCGAAAATTTTCCTATAAATAGTCAATTTTCGAAAAAAATTCCTATAAATAGTAAATTTTCGAAAAATTTCCTATAAATTGTTAATTTTCGAAAAATTCCCTATAATAGTCAATTTTCGAAAAATTTCCTTTAAATAGTCAATTTTCGAAAAATTTCCTATAAATAGTCAATTTTCGAAAAAATTCCTATAAATAGTCAATTTTCGAAATTTTTTTTTATAAATAGTCAATTTTCGAAAAATTTCCTATGAATAGTAGACTTTCGAAAATTTTCCTATAAATGTCAATTTCCGAAAAATTCCCTTTAAAAAGACAATTTTTGAAAAATTTTATATAAATAGTAAATTTTCGAAAATTTTCCTATAAATAGACAATTTTCAAAAAATTTCCTATAAATAGTAAACTTTCGAAAAATTTCCTATAAATAGTCAATTTTCGAAAAAATTTTTTATAAATAGTCAATTTTCGAAAATTTTCCTATAAATAGTCAATTTTCGAAAAAAATTCCTATAAATAGTAAATTTTCGAAAAATTTCCTATAAATTGTTAATTTTCGAAAAATTCCCTATAAATAGTCAATTTTCGAAAAATTTCCTATAAATAGTCAATTTTCGAAAAATTTCCTATAAATAGTCAATTTTCGAAAAAATTCCTATAAATAGTCAATTTTCGATTTTTTTTTTTATAAATAGTCAATTTTCGAAAAATTTCCTATAAATAGTCAATTTTTGAAAAATTTCCTATGAATAGTCAACTTTCGAAAATTTTCCTATAAATAGTCAATTTCCGAAAAATTCCCTTTAAAAAGACAATTTTTGAAAAATTTAATATAAATAGTAAATTTTCGAAAATTTTCCTATAAATAGACAATTTTCAAAAAATTTCCTATAAATAGTAAACTTTCTAAAAATAGCCAATTTTCGAAAAATTTCCTATAAAAATTGTCTATAAAAATAGAATAGATAATTTTCGGAAAATTTCTTATAAAAATATTAAATTTTCGGAGTTTCCTATATATAATGAATTATTGAATATTTCTTATTTTTATAGAGAATTGGCCAATGGTTTTGGATTTTGTCATCCACTGTACTCGACAATAAATATCAAAACATATCATGTATTTTTTCTCTATTTGTCTAAATGTGTATCCATCTTTATGTCCTGGTATAGTTCGTACTTATGTTGTTTTCATATCCTTTGTTATAAGTTTATTCCAACATAAGTAGGTATTATTCCTTCCTTTTTTTCGTTCCGTTACCTTTAAGTAGTGTCATAAAAATTATTTTTCTCCATGTTTTTTTTGGTATTTTATGTTTGTGTGGATCTATTTCCTTTTCTTAATACAAGATAAATGCGTTAAAATGTCTTCAATATTTTTTTGGGAGAATATTTTTTGCAAATAAAATTAAAGTTATAATAACAAAAAAAAAAAACTCAAAAAATAATATAAATGTCTTCTTCGTCTAGCTTTAGCTTCGTCATCAGAAGGTATCATTGTACGCATAATTTTTAATCCAGCTGAGACCTTTCTTTGTCTCCATTCCCATCTCCTAGAAAGTTTATTTCTTTCCTTTTTCGCCTCGAAATGAGACACAAAATAATAAAGAGGATATAAAAACATATTTTAGTTCTGTTAACTATTTATTGGCCCCATAAAGATTATTTCTTTCTTTCTTCTGGCTGAAGTTTATTCATTCTTCTTTATTGATACGTTTAAAAAATTCAATGAATATGAGACTATAAACTTATGCTTGACATTTTATTTAAAATGGAATTTTTGTGTGAATATTAGAAATTCAACAGAAATTTGGATGTAAATCTGGGGTGTAAGCTTAAAATTGGACTGGAATCTGTTTTTTCATAACTCTTAAAAATATCAAAATATTCCTACCGAGTACTGGTAGAAACTCAGGTGCTTTCCACTTACAGTGGTAAAGGGTAAAAACGAGTGTTATATTCGGCAGTGTCGAATCTTATATACCCACCATCAAATTCTGTTAAATTTCAGGTAGAGGTGTTAACATGGAAGCCATGGTAAAAGTGGACCGGTTTCGGTAAACTCCTATACGTTACTCGATAGCCATAAAAATCATCTATTTACTTAATTCTATAGCGTGAACCGCCGTGTTATAGCAGGTTAGTCATCCGCCTATACCAGAAGTCCCAAGTTCGATCCCCGGCCAGACCCACTTGAAAAAAAAACAATTTTCAAAAAAATAGACTATGTAAAACTTGTAACTAATGCATTTGCCGTTCGGAGCCGGAGTAACAATGTAGGTCCTTTTCAATGAGTCTAAAAATAGAATCGGATGCAGCTCATTGTCTGAGAGATGTACCCTTTATTTCAATTGTAATATCGTGGGAATTATGTATGTATGTATAGTCGTAGCTATTAATGTTTGACATTTATCAGCACGGGTCGGCGCAAAGAGAACAGAACAAAAAAGTAGTCGGCAGAGTTGCCGTTTTTTTATACTTTTAACTAAAATAGGTATTTTTTTCTATGTGTAGTTCTAACGTTCTATAGAAAATTATTTTATCAAAAATTTTTCTATAGAAAATTATTTTGTCAAAAATTTTTCTATAGAAAATTATTTTGTCAAAAATTTTTCTATAGAAAATTATTTTGTCAAAAATTTTTCTATAGAAATTTATTTTGTCAAAAATTTTTCTATAAAAATTTTTTTTATCAAAAATTTTTCTATAGAAATTTTTTTTATCAAAAATTTTTCTATAGAAAATTTTTTTATCAAAAATTTTTCTATAGAAAATTTTTGTATCAAAAATTTTTCTATAGAAAATTTTTTTATCAAAAATTTTTCTATAGAAAATTTTTTTATCAAAAATTTTTCTATAGAAAATTTTTTTATCAAAAATTTTTCTATAGAAAATTTTTTTATCAAAAATTTTTCTATAGAAAATTTTTTTATCAAAAATTTGTCTATAGAAAATTTTTTTATCAAAAACTTTTCTATAGAAAATTTTTCTATCAAAAATTTGTCTATAGAAAATTTTTTTATCAAAATTTTTTCTATAGAAAATTTTTTTTTATCAAAAACTTTTCTATAGAAAATTTTTTTTATCAAAAATTTTTCTATAGAAAATTTTTTTATCAAAAATTTTTCTATAGAAAATTTTTTTATCAAAAATTTTTCTATAGAAATTTTTTTTCTCAAAAATTTTTCTATAGAAAATTTTTTTATCAAAAACTTTTCTATAGAAAATTTTTTTATCAAACATTTTTCTATAGAAATTTTTTTATCAAACATTTTTCTATAGAAAATTTTTTTATCAAAATTTTTTCTATAGAAAATTTTTTTATCAAAAATTTTTCTATAGAAAATTTTTTTATCAAAAATTTTTCTATAGAAAATTTTTTTATCAAAAATTTTTCTATAGAAAATTTTTTTATCAAAAATTTTTCTATAGAAAATTTTTTTATCAAACATTTTTCTATAGAAATTTTTTTTATCAAACATTTTTCTGTAGAATTTTTTTTATCAAAAATTTTTCTAGAAAATTTTTTTATCAAAAATTTTTCTATAGAAAATTTTTTTATCAAAAATTTTTCTAAGGGAAATTTTTTTTATCAAAAATTTTTCTAGAAAATTTTTTTATCAAAAATTTTTCCAAGGGAAATTTTTTAACAACAATTTTTCTATAGAAAATTTTTTTTCAAAAATTTTTTATCAACAATTTTTCTATAGAAAATTTTTTTATCAAAAATTTTTGAACAACAATTTTTCTATAGAAAATTTGTTTATCAAAATTTTTTTTATCGAAAACTTTTCTAAAGAAAATTTTTTATCAACAATTTTTTAACAAAAATTTCTCCATAGAACTTTTTTTTATCAAAAATTTTTCTATAGAAGATTTGAACATTTTTTTAAATAAAAATATTTTCATCGAAAATTTTTACAGAAAAATACTTTAATCGAAAAATTTACTATAAAATGTTATTTTTATTAAACAATTTTCTAAAGAAAAATGTTTTTATTAAAAATTTGTCTATAAAAAATTTTTGGATCGAAAAATTGGATCTAAAATTGTTTCATATTAGAATTTATTTCTGTTTTGAAAAATATTCCCAATATTTACAAAAGTATTCCCAATGTTCACAAAAATAATAGTGACGTGGCAACAATGTTCGAGATTATATTTCTTTGTTCTCTCGAACCATGTATTTTGATCTGTTAACATCCAAATTCCAACTGAATGATTTTAATACTCATTTTCACGAGTTTTATTAATGATCGTGGTATTTACGAAAATTAAAAAAAATGATCGGTTTCTGGTGGTATGGACTACCTTTTCCTGTTTATCAGCATTAAAATGGTTTTCGAGGGTAAGTTTATATGCGAGCTATGGTCAAATGTTGACTGATTCTCATGGAATTTGATATGCTCTAGCTCTTTACGTTTAGGTATTATCGTGATCTCAACTGACGGATAGTCAGATAAAACCCTCTATTATTTTTGGTGTTTAAGCTGTTTCCAAAACTAGTTTATATGGGAGCTAAGGTCAAATGAAAACCGATTTATCCCAATTTCAACTATAAACTTTTTTATTAATGAGGAATATGCTTGCCCTAGCTTAATCGTCTTAGAATTTCAAGAATCTTTTTTGGTAGCCAATATTATAGGAATTACAAAGGGAATGACAATATTTATATACCCCCTTCTTTTTGATGGCCTACATAAAAATATAGTGTAATGCAAAAAGTTGTATTTTGTGAACTAGTGTTATTTAAAATTAGTTATAAATAGTTTCATGTTAACTGTCATTTGGTCATTCTAAAAAATTCTTGTAGGTGTTTGTAAATATCAAATAAATCATCATTAAAATTAAAATGTGCTGCAATTTACACTAACAACATAATAGTTTTAACAAGGACTAGAAAAATGCCCGAGCAAAGTGAAAGGACTCCTTGTGGGAGGAAATGATTCATGTCAAACACGTAAATAATTTAAATTACATACAAATTTTTGATATAAAGAAAAAAAGGTAATAAAATCAAATTATTTTCAAATAGTGAAATGAGTCATGATTTGATTTATTTAATTTTCATTTAATTTCAAATAAATCATATCCAGCTAAACAAAGGCAGTTTATAAAGAAACAATTTCGTTTTCAGTCTAAGATTATTCTGCTAAAGCCAATATTCGGCCAATTTAGAAACATACAGAGGAATTGTTCATTGACTTTGTTAAATGTAGCAGAAAATTGCAACAAAATATTTAGTATGTCCTTATTTAAGCTTTTTTGTTTTAACATAAACAATTTTGTTTAATATATATTTAACCCTTAACAAAATATTACAAAATTATATTACATATGTCTAACATTGAGGTAAACAAAGAAAATATTTAATGTAAAGGAAAATGTTTAAATGACACGCATTTAGAACATAATTTACAAAAAAATATTGAAACAATAATAATTTCGGAAAAAGAACTAAACTAAAACATACCGATGGCTTAATATAAAAAGGCCAAAATCGATTTTTTGTTACTTTACAGGAAAAGGAAAAAACTTAATGAAAACCGTCAAAATTTTAGATACTACGAAAAAATTGTTATTAATAAATAAAATGTGCTGCTTTTTATTTAAAATTGTATTAACATATTTGTTGTATCTAAATTTTATGAATTTTATTAAAGTTTTTCCTTCTCCTGTAAAGTGACAAAATATCGAGTTAGCCCTTTTTTATATTAAGCCATCGATACATATTTTTATAATGAAGTAACCGCCAAAAAGTCAATGTTGAAACATTTAAATGTCAAAATTCACGTTTTCTTTACAACCACCAGAGATTGTCTTTCTTTCCGTCTGTCTGTCTGCCATAAAAGTCAAATGATTACGATGACAACTATAAATTTTGGTTTTTAGAAATGCCGAAATAGCGTGTTAAGGAAACGTTTAAAAACCAATCCATAGACTTATTTTGTAAAATTTTTTTAATAATAAACTGAATTTAGAAATTTTGTTTTACCCCCCCCAAATACCACAAAACATAAATTTTCCCAAATTTTTAAGAATGTGTTAACATTTTATTTCAATTAAAAAAACTAAATATTTACCAAAATAATTAAAAACAATTAACAAAATCCAAATTTTAATGGAGGGGGGACATGGAAGTCTTAAGTTTGACCAAATTTTCTTATTCGTACACAGAAATCAAAAACTTTAGCCGATTTTCGAATTATTGAAAATATATACACTCAAGTGTCCAAATATTGTTACACTCCCCTGTCATTAATGACAGATGTTTCTTCAAAGAGTTACTTTGTTATTTACATACAAACTCATTTACGTTTTAATCATCATCGTGTAATCGATTTCTGGGAAAGAAATTTTTTTAATCATAATATTAAGGCCAATTTTTCATTTAGCCCTTAGAAGTATCTAAATATATACGAGTATGACAGTGGTTGTGTGTGATGTTTGGCCGTTGCTGGCAAAAGAGACGCCTTTAAGTGTCTTAACCCAAAACTCTTTTACATTCCAAATGTAAATACAAATAAAAAATAATTCATTACATTTTCCTTTGATCATTTTTGGGCTATTTAGGCAAATACTCCCTAATAGGTATTTACGTGTAATACAATGTTTTTTACATAAATATTTGTATTTTGTTAATATTGTAACTTATTTCTTAAAATTTTTGGTCTAGCGTTTGGCTACATGTTCCCTTAATAATATTTACATAAGAATTTAATATTTTCTCCTCATATTTTACTTTATTTATGAAAATGTTGTAGTCGAAAAGCATTTCGACTAGACTCTAATGATTTTAATTATTGATAAATATTAACTTATGAGGTTTATTTTTCTTGATTTACTTTAAAAAGTAAAATAAACATTTTGTGCAACAATTACATACTTAAAACAAGTAAGAAAGCGCTATAGTCGGTCAAGGCGACCATACGATACCCTTCACTACTAAGGTCAAAGGTGTTATTTTTCCTGTATAAAGACAAATATTTGCTAAATTTTGCCATCATACAAACATTTTCTCAAAACTTATATATTCAACCTGTTTCCGTCATTTGGACTTATATGAGAGCTAGGGTCAAATGTGGACCGATTATCTCGAAATTTGGCAGATTGATTACAGTTGTTACAAAAATTATGTATGCAAAAACTAGACTCTAAATTTCCATTATCTTTAGATTTACGAGTGTTTTAGTGATTTTTTGTCTCATTTAGTGCGTTTTTGAAGAAGAGTTTGTATGGGAGCTATGGTCAAATGTGGACCGATTTCAACGAAATTTGGTACAGTGATTTAAGTTTACATAAGCAGTATCTGTTTTAAATTTAATGAAAAAATATTGATATTTGTGGCCAATATAGCAATTCCGGGAAGTGGGACCTATGGGAGGTACCATAAATAATGGACCGATTTTGACCAATTTCAATAAATAAATTTCATCAAATTATCTTTAGAATTGCGACCTGTAGTTTGATTACAAGGTTTACATGGGGGTCCAGCCAGCCAGCCAGCCAGACGGACGGACGGACGGACATCGCTAAATCGACTCAAAAAGTGATTCTAAGTCTATTGGTATACTAAAAGGTGGGTCTAAGACAAATATTTCTATGCGTTACAAACATCAGCACAAACTTATAATACCCTTTCCACCTATGGTGGTGAAGGGTATAATAATATTTTGAAACAACAAGAAAAATAAGGTTTCTGCGTAATTTTTTAGAAAAGTATTTTTTTTTTATTGTGGACATTCGATTTTCATTTTTTGTATTCGGAAAGACTTGTAGCAAAAACTCTACAATACAAAGATGTTATACTTTTATACATAAATTGACTTAAAGTATGTATGGTCGTTTTGAAAAGTCCCATAAAAATAGAGCGGTATACGCTTATACTCTAATTCGGAAACAACTAATGGAGACGATTATCCAATGAGAGAATGCTAAGGCACATACAAGTGCTCATGAAATACATGTTTGTTTATTTCATTGTTTTTTATCCACTTTAATTTCACATTTAAAAGCAAAAAATGTATAGAGTGCAAAATCTTTGTAAGGCTAAAGGACGGATTTGCTGAGATAATTGACCATAAATGGATGAGTTGTCATAGTTCTCCAATTTCCTTTACATGATTGATTAACTCCAAAATGGACTTGTGTTCTATTAGGTTGTTTGTAAGAAGAATAGATGTAGTGAAATATGGCCTGTACTGTTTTAAAAAATGTATTGAGTCCAATACATTACTTGATTCCACATTTCTTCCACCCAATTTTAGCTTTAACGAAAATGGCGTTCGTAACCATTTGAATAAAAAATAATTTTTTAAAGAAAAGTACGTTTTTTGAAAATATGCATAATCTTATTGGAGAAAAGTACCTTTTAGTTATTTTTTTTTAGAAAAATACTATTTTAAAGAAAAGTACGCATTTTAAAAATTTTGGGAAAAAGTTTTTGGTATTTATTTTGAAGAAAAGTATTCATCTAGAAAAAGGAATCCATTTGGAGAAAACTACCTTTTTGAAGGAAATTATCTTTTTATTTAGAAGGAAAAAAAAATTTTAGAAATTGTTTACTTTAAAATCTTCGACTGCGGGTCAATAAGTCCATATTTTTTTTTTTTTGTATAAAGGATTGTCTTCTGAATTCTTAAACTTAATCCAACCTCTCTTCAATTTTTTGTATTCCTTCCAAAAAATATGATTTGTCAAAGTCGTCTGCACCTATTTTGATGACCTCGAAAAATCATATTTTTCTTTAGGGATACAAAAAAAAAATTAAAGAAAGGTTGGATTAAGTTTTATTTTTTTGTGAAATAATTTCGTCGATAAAGTAAAATCTCTTTCCGCCGAGCTATTTCTTCAACGATCAATCTGGGAATAGGGTGGATGAATGGGTCGTTGTAGCCCTATTCATTGATTTTTGTTATGAATACTTATATATTGCACTGGAGGAAAAAACTATTAACTATTTAATATTCGTCATTGATTAATAAAAACGGTGCGATGCCATAACTTTATTGGGTGACAAACAAATACACCTTTGCCTTCTTTATCGCCGATTCCCCCAGAAAACCTACTTCTTACGTTATTTTATATTTCATTGCGAAATTTTATATACTTACCCCCTAATTCTTAAACCAATAATATAGCTATGACAAGCATATAATTCAAATTATCCAAACAAAATTTCTACTAATAAGAATTTGATAATTTTATAATTCGTTTATGAATACTTTACTCCATTTTTTCTATCTTCAACAAGCTCGTAATTTCGAAGGATTTTAAATAAAATATTTTTTTTTATAAAATAAATTAATATCAAGCAATATTTGGGTCTATTTATTCAATAAAAATTTCTTCTAATTTCAGGTACTAATTCCGGGATAAAAAGCGATGAAACGTTTTTGAAGCACATCAGAAGAATGAATAGTTTTGAAGATTCTGTCAGTATTAAGAGATTCATCCAAAAATTCGGCGTTTACTACCTTAATTTAAATTTATAGAAAAATTATTTTTTTTATAATTTTAACAAACTGATTTATTTAATTGTTTGATTATTATTTATTAAATTTAATTATAACTAAATATTTACTAATTTTAATAAAAATAAACAAAATTAAAAAAACATGATTACGTATGAATAATGCGTTTTATTTAATTACTGCACCCACCCACGCTTACACAATTTTTAATTTCTTCTCAAACATCAAAAGTAAAATTTTGCCTTTGCTAATAGGAGCCCAGGATTTACAGACGGACGTGATTCTAAAAAATTAATGAGTCAAAATTTCCAACTGGGCTTATCCTAAAAAAAATAAACTTCACATATCTTAAGGCTGAAATTAAATTTATTTTTATTTAAGCCTAAAAGTATGTGAAGTTTTTCTGGTTTCAGTATAAACCAAGTAGGAAATGTTGCCGGATGTTAAATTGAAATGTTAACTTTCTTGTAATCCTGTTCGCCTGGTATCAAGAGCAAAATTTAAAGTTTTCGTCGGTTTTAAAAATCTAGTTAAGGAACGAATAGATGGACGGACTGTACGTATGTGTGTGAGTATTCAGTTTTTGGCCTTATAAATGAAATTTTTGTTGTGATTAAAGAATCTACCCTACATATCTTTGTTTTTAATATATATAAAAGTTTTTCTTCTGATCAATTTATTATTATTTTTATTTTTCTTCAAGATTTTTTTCTAGTAATAATAATTTAAATTAAATTAAAAAATACAACTACAAAATTTTTATTTACAAATTAATTTTTACTTTTTTTTAATATTATACAAAATTTTTATAAAAATATAATAAATACAATTTTGACTTCATATTAATGTGCAACATAAAATTCTTGTCGATAAGGATGATGTCAATTCATATAGATTTGATGAAATACTATTGAGATAATATGCCTGCAAAATTAAAAAAATATTTATTGATTAAAAATTATGAAATATTTCAAAATTGTAAAGATTGAAATAAAAATGCTTTTAAGTATATGGAAAAAAAATCTGTTTGGTATGCACAAACTTTACTAAAATTATGTTGTGTCCAAATTTTTCTAGAAATTCATAAATTTATAACGTTATATTTTCGAAACTAAAAACGATTGAAATTGGCTACAAAAATAATTCTTTTGTCGAAAATTGCACAAATGATTAAATCCTGGTACTTTTTTATAATCCCACATCTAATGATTGAGCCAATAAAAGTAGAAACAAAATTTATACCGCAGTTGATAAACATTAAAAGTGTACCAAGAATTGGGTACTTTTTGAAGCAAGAAATAAAAACGGGAAAAATTAAAGGTAAGAAAACAAATTTATAGAGAAACAAACATCAAACATCTATTTTTACAATTTTGAGGATACAAATCGGCAACAATGAAACTGGAGCCGTTTGGGGAATAAAATAATTAAAAGGGATAAATTTCAGTAACGCTATATCTTAAAAAATAAAAGCGAGGGAAATAAAATTGAAATTGTGTTTGGATTAGGTCACACGTATAAAAAATATTTCGAAAAGAGACATATTGGGTGTTAAAAAGAGATGATACTTAATTTAACTCATATACATATCGTCACCTAATATGCAAAAGAGCGTAACTAACACAAAAATTAAAATTGATTTTAAAGGTTGATTATGATAAGTGAAGACCAAAATACTTTTATCTACAAAATTTAAGATGTATAAGATGAAAACATCGATTTTATTCACTAAAAACAAAAAAATATTGCCGATGTCATTAACTTTTGAACCACACATGGATCTCTATTTCCGCAAAATTCCATTATAATATCTTTAACCATTTAGAGTTACGGGGTTATTTCTGAAATAAGTTTTAAACAAAACACTGTGTGTTCTATTTTAAATTCTTTAAAACTTATTTTTTACATTTAATTATGCTTCGAAAATAAACTGGTACAATTTTTAGACCCGTCACTTTATTTTTGACAAAAAAATTGTATGCATTTTGAAAGGTTTAAATTTTTGCTCAAAATTTGTTTGTTTCAGAAAATATTCAACTTGTTAAGCCCTTTTGTTTTGTTTTTTATAATTTCTCAAAAATTAAACTAATTTTATTATTTTAGTTTTTAGAATTTTCTTCGTTGACCCAATTGTTGACCCAATTCAAAAATTTGGATTTAATGTTTCTTGTAGTTTAAAATTTATAATGTTTTTTGCTTCAGAAGTTACGCCCTTTTGCATTTCAGTTGACGATATACAATATCTGTTGAACATTGAACATAAAAAATGTATATCGAAATCAATAATTAAATATCAAACACGTGTTTATTATTTGATTCAAGGTGTCAAAAAGACAGGACAAACTGTTTGGAATTGCTGAGTCATCCTAAAACTTCTAATTCATTTCAAAATAGCTGAGTCAACTTAAAAGTACTAAGTCATACTAAAACAGCTGAGTCATCTTAAAAGTATTTACTCATCCTAAAACTACAGAGTCATCACAAAACTACTTAGTCATCCTAAAATTGCTGAGTCATCCTAAAATTGCTGAGTCATCCTAAAATTGCTAAGTCATCCTAATACTGCTGACTTGTTCTAAAACTACTAAGTCATCATAAAACTACTAAGTCATCCTTAAACTGCTGAGTCGTCACAAAACTACTGAGTCATCCCAAAACTGCAAAGTAAACTAAGCATCACAAAACTTATGAGTCATCCGAAAACTGCTAAATCATTCTAAATCTACTGCTGTTGATGTCGTTACTTATTTCAGGTAATTCCTGGTAACTTCTTTAATTCAATTTTTCCGCTAACGAAATAGCGGGTTCAAATGCTACTTAAGCATAAAACTAAATATTTACGGAATTATGGTTATTAATTAAAGCTCATTTTACACTATTGCTTTAACAACTTTGATGATATTGTGCAATTTTTTTGAAGTTCTTAAAGAAAGTCTCCCCTTAGTTTCAATTTTATATGAACTTTCTTTGTAATTTTCATTACTCAAGTAGATTTGACTCTTAATACACTTCATTAAATCCAGGTACATTTTAATTCGACCTCTAATGTAAGTTTTTACATCAATTCGTACAAAAATTTCATTAAAGATTCTGTTTGGTCGGATTAAAAAGAAAATCATCAACCGAAAATATAAAAACCCCTCATCAGCATTTCAAACACGCATTTTCATTGGTTTTTCCACATTTTCCACTCATTCACTGCATTTAACATTGAAACCATTAAATGCAAGTAATTTCGGTTGATTTTTTGTAATTTTTGCCAATTTTGTTTGTTGCGTATTTTTGAGCTATAAAAGTTGGGATTTTATAACCGTCCGGAAAAATCAAACAAAATAAAAGGCAAAAGTCGTTTTGAATGTAAATGAATGCGAGTGTGTAATAAATATCTGAATGTGAATGTAAATGTGAATGTATTGTATCGTATCGTATGCTGGGTATTAAAAGTACATTAAGTTTTAATTAAAGAATTCATTTATGCCATTTTCCATTTCATTATTCAATTTATATTTTTATTATTTTATTATTATTATATTTACATTTTTGTATTTATATTATTTTGGTTCATTATTTGTAGCGTCGTCATATTCTTTATGATTTTTATTCCTTCCACAAATGATTACGATTATGAGAGTAATTGTAACAGGGACTAAATGACTGACTGACTGATAGACAGAATGACGTTTAAGCCGACTGACGTCTATGAGTAAATGTAAAGGAGAATTTGTGTTTCGTTTAGTTAAACCTAAAATAAACGTTGTCGCGTATTAAGTTTTTATTGCACTTTTTATCTGCAAATGATTCATTCATTCATTCAGTCAGTCATTCATTTTTTCCTTCGTCCTGGTTTCAATGTTTTAGAGGGTATGTCTATCCTTGTATGTATATATGTATGTATGAAGGATAGAAAATCTTTGGTTGTATTTAATATTTTAGTCGAAGTATTGAGTTGTAGACATTATTTATTTTTCGTTAAATAAAAGGCAAAAAATGCTCAAATGTCTGTATGAAATTTATAAAAATATACATATAAAAAAAACTTTATAATAAACATAAAAAATTATTATGATCCCGCATGTGCTGTCATCAATTCTGTAAAAAGGAATAGTCATAATAATAATCATGTCAAAATTGTGGCATTATGGATTTTTTCATAATTTACTCTCATAATTTTTAGAGGGTTGTTGCGAATGCTTAGAAGGTCCTTGAATTTTTTTATAACAAACAACGCCCGCATTTGCTTGACTGAAATTCAAGAGCTGTCATAATTGCTTATAATTGTGACATCTTTTACCACTAATTTTGGTTTTTAAAGGATTTGGAATTGGTTTCATAATTAAAAAATTTTTTAACAGGTAATAAAATGATATTTGAGATGTATCATTGAACTTTTTCTTGATTGAAATGGTTGGGTTTTAATTGATCAATTGTTTTCTTTGCTCATGTGATATGGGTGATATTAAGTTTAACCCAGCATACGCATCATATCTAACTAAGTATGATAAGACATTGCTTTAAGTGAATAACAATTTTTGACTACTCTATTCCAAGCTATTCTTACTGCTATACTACCCTACCTCACCTACCGCTGCTCTGTAATACTTTACGTTAGGCTACTCTATAATATGCTACAAAACGCTGCTTTACTGCACTTCAACTGTTACTTCTGCTGAACTTTTTCCCTACTATTATACCCAACGCCGCCTAAGGTGGAAAAGGTATATTGGATTTTCGCTTGTAACAAAATTATTGGTCACCGACCCGTATTTGAGTACCATTCGACTCAGTATCACTTCATTTCATGTAATGATTTATTGTAATTAAAATACTAGTCGCAATTGGAAATATAATTGGACAAAATTTGGCACAAACTCTTTTTTTGACCAAATCTATTCAAATTGACCGAAATGGACCCATTACTTCTGGTACCTCATATGGGACTAACGAAATTGGTATTTCTCAGCTTCAGCCATATATTTTTATATATTTAGTAAAATTATCGGAAATATTTCCTACATAAATAGTAATCGCTGAACCAGATGTTATTGGAATCGGTCCATATTTGTCATACAAGACCAAGTCTCAAAATTAATTTATAATGATCATTTTCTGCTATATCGTAACAAAAATATCTTTCGGCTGTGCCGAATCTTATATACCCACCATCAAGTTGTGTAAAATTTAAAAATATCTCTTATATATCTCAAGGGTGCAGCTAATTCAAAATGTGGACCAAATTCGAAAACGTTGTTACGCTTGTTGGTATTGTTAGCAAAATATTTTGACTATATTCGGTTGCAGGAGCTTTATAGTTCAACATTTAAAAGTATGTAAGTGGTTTCCCTAGTATTTACTTTGCACAAAATTTAGTCTCATAACCTGGTGTAGTTTAGCATTAATAGTCTGCTAAATAATTTCGTTTAGCTTAATATTTAGTTAGGATAAACATGTTGATAGTAATACGACAGGTCCATATATTTTGTTAGGAGTTCCAAATACCGTTTATAAAGTTTGGACATTGGTGCAATTTTAGTATGATGCTTGTACCTACGAATCTTTTTGATTGTAGATATAAAAAAGGGGATAGATTATAGCCAAATGTCGACCGATTGTAACAAAATTTTACACACTGGCTGGTATTTATATAAAGTTGTTTTTGCAAAACTAAGTGGCCATATATAGCTGTCATAGTTTCTAATATAATAGCTTTTAACTGGCCTTTGATACATTTTTTATGTTTTCCGAGAGTGTTTTTTATATGAATGCTATAGTCAAATATGGACCGAGTCCTATCAAATTTGATATACTGACCAATAGTTGCATAAAACTTCTCTATTCTAAATTTAGTCGTCATAGCTATTACAATTGTATTCAATTTATCAGCATTCATGTGTTTCAGGGGCGGGGTTATATGGGTGCTCTAACTAAATGTGAACAAATTTTGACCATTTTCAGTACACAACTTCTGTTACATATCAAAAATACTTTTGTATAATTTTGTCTCTCTAGCTCTTGTAGTTAAGGAGCTATCGCACTTTTACGGACAGACGGACATAAACCCCTTTTCTTTTCGTATTTTTGTGTTTCCGTAAGTTTTTTATATGGTCAAATGGTGACCGATTGTAACAAAATTTTGCACACTGGCTGGCATTCCGATAAGACTTCCTTGTGCCAAATTTAGTGGCCAAAGCTATTATACGGTTTATCATTTATTGGGATTTAAGTGTATTTCAGGTGGACTTTAGGCTGTTTCCGTAAGTTTTTTGTATGGGAGCTATGGTTAAATGTGAACCGTGTTCGATGAAATTTTATATGCCTTGTGCTGCCTAGTGCTTATGTAAAACATCTAGATACCATAATAATTTTGTCATCATAGCTGTTATAATTTGTCATTATTAGCAAATAAGCGATTAGCCTAGACGAGGTTATACGGAATCTATGGTCAAATGTGAACCGATTTTGCCCGATTTTAAAACCAAAATTTTCCAAGAAATGAAGAATATTTGTGCCAAATTTCAGTGACCTATATCCTTTCGCTAAGATTTTATCGTGACGATAACAGACAGACAGACGGAGATCGCTCAATCGTCTTAGAATTTCATAAGGAGCCAATATTAGGGAAATTACAAACGGAATGACAATCTCAATATACCCCCATTCTTTTTGATGGTGGGTATAAAAATTGCGCAAAAAAAAAATAAAAAGTGTATTTTTATATAATTTTTTTTTAAGTTTCAAACCAATGTGCTACTGTGCCCAGTGGGTTAAGAGACTTGGATACCCTACTGTCTCCGATGAGTACATTCGATCTCTTTTTCTTTTTTATTCGGTCGACAAGCTCCAAAATAGACTTTGAAGAGCTGGTACATACATGAGTGTTGTATTCCATTTAAATTAGGAAGTGTAATAAGTACGGAGATCAGATGAAGTGAAGTATCTTTTACCCCGTTTTAGAAAACCGAATCACTTGAATGCTTATTCCGACACTTGAAAAATGCAAAACGGAACATCTAAATCGCGGTTTAATGATTCATGCATATTTTGTCTCTTAGTGACATATGCTTGGTCTGTGATTGAATGAATACTAATGGCAAATGTTACTATCATTTCCCAAAGGGTAGATAGGATCGGAAGTTTGACGAAGAAGATCGTTTATAATGATAAGAGTAGGAGAAAGAGCGGAGCCTTGCGGTACCTCTGAATTAATCTTAAACTCTTTTGATGAGATTCTCATCTTTAACAACTCGTATATCGTAACGATATCTGAGAAAGCTCGATATAAATCGAGAAAAGTCATTACTAACACCAACAGATAGAAGATAAATGTCATTGAATTTTTTCAGAATCTCGATACATAAGCGACACTTAGAGCCAAAGTTACTACTTGAGTTATTTGAGTCATACAGGGTAAAATATCAAAGTAGATCGTTAATATACCCAAAAGTACGAAATATATCATTAAAAATCTTCGATATAAATTCCTTAATGTAATAGTTTGAAGAGGTTAAGCCTAATCATTTAGAATTTCTTTTAAATCTTTTTATTAATTTATCTCTCTAACCTTACTTAACCTTGTTATTTTGACAAATTAAATCAAAACTTAATCCTATTTAAATATCCAAAATATTCAATTCTAATAAACCAGCACATCATCCATCCATCCATCAATCAATCATAAATAAATCTCTTCTAAACAATTTTTAAATCTTTTTCTTCTCATTGGTATAATAAGTGATAAGGGAATTTTCAATTCCAAATCCCTAAAACACAAATACTCGTATGTGTTTAAATAAGTGTTAATTGAGCTCTAAGCAGCTGTCACATAACAACGCAACAGCAACAATCATATAAAAATGTCAAATATACATGTTGGTATCCGTGTTTATATTGAATCTAAAGACCCCACTAGAGTGGCGTCATTAGTCCCAACGACGAGAATATCATCGATTTATTTGATTTAATCATGCTTTGACCGTAAAAATGCGGCATTTCGCTCTTCACTCAACACCTTGACATCAAAGTCAGTTTGACGTCCTCGCTACAACAAACACAATAGCCAACATAAACTTAGGAATTTTTCGAACATTTTATGTTCGAGTTTGACAAACATGTGACATGAATCATTTAATGAGTTTTAGAATGACTGGAAAGTTTAAGGGGTAATTAAAATTTCCTTAAGATTGAATTTTTGGTTTTTCAATTTATTTCTGAGATTAAATATTTATGTTTTTAATTTGTTAATTAACTCTTAATGATTAACTATAGATTTTGTTTTTTTTTATATAATTCCGATTTATTGTGGAGGGTGTAGGTGAGAAATAATAAAAATGTAAATGTTATCTTTACTATTCTTGACATTATTTCGTTTATCTCTTTAAATTATATTGATTTAATAGATAAAAGGAAATGTTTTATAATATGTTGTAAAGTGTATTTAGGAATTAACGTGGGTCAATTCAACAGGTTGTGTAATTATTTCAAAGAGCAAATATTACTACGCAGTAAATTTTTCACTTCAAGTTACTATAAGATTGATTGAAGGGGCTTATGGGAATATCCTCCCCTTTCTGTACAATGGAAAGAGGGAATGCAGTATTATGACTAACTAGCTGACCCGGTCCGCCTTACTGGCCCTAAGCAAACATCAGGTATAGATAGATGTCAATGGAGTTTTTTTTTACTTTGTGTTGTTGTTAATGGCCAACCTTGTTCTTACCTTGTTCTTTTTATAGAAATCTGAAGATTTTATTCTGCGCATTTGTCTCGCTTTTCTTGGTGCTCTAGTAGGACGACTTCTTCAACTTCATATATATGAAACTTACTTTATCGCGAAGATTTTCTTACCAGTTAGGTCTTGGGAGAATTGAAATAGTAGAGATGATTGAGCAATATATCTTCATAATTTTAACGAAATGTAGTTTAAAAATATTGAAAAATTGGCAAAGTCTTAAAAAAAAAACTTTAGACAATGATGGTCCAGTTTGAAGAAACTTAAACAAGCATGATCTTTTCTCATATTTATTTTTATATTTTGGAATGACCAGATATTCGGGGAAATCATTACCAAATTATCGCATTCGATATTGTTCGAAAACTCAGACTTTAAAGTAAATATTGTGAAGTATACTTTAGGAATATTGAAAGTTACTTTAATGAAAAAAGTTTATTGAAATTTGGTATCCAGTTTGATTCGTTTTTAAAAGCAAATATTTCAGATAACTACAAAAAAAAAATAGCATCTTTTAAATAATTTTGATTATCCTTAAAGTATGCCATACAAATGTTTTGAAAATATCTAAGATTTCGATCGATATCGAATGAGGTAATTAGGGCCCTGGTTTTTGGATCCAGGATAAAAGATATTTAAAATTTTAAATGTTGAAATGACTTTTAAATCTTAATTTTACATATCAGACCCCCATATATGATGCTTATTGGTGATATCTTGACCTAAGGATTAAAAGGTAATGTCTGGTCCAGGGCATTAGACTTTTTAAAATCTACATAATGAGATGACTTTATCTCTAAATTTTAGACATTATCAAAGTCCCCTTTAACTTGCTTCTGGCACTAGAATTACCTTATTATTTTAGAAATGTATTAGCTCCCTTTGTTAAAAATATAAAATTTTCGAAAAGAGACGAACAAATATATCACTCCTTGTCGTAACTAATTTTTAAATATGTAGTCCTTTTACTAATGAAGTCCTAATTTGACATTATCTTAAATGCAATTCTTAACAACAAGATCCTTATCAACGAACCTACGTTCTAAGCATTTTCAATTTTACACACTCACTTTTGGAAAATCTTACAAGAATATTTACACAACATTTGTTGTTTTTCCCTTTTTACCGAGAGAGTTGTTAGATTGTGCGATAAGAGGTCATTTAGACAGGAGTCAAGGAGTAAAAAATAAGTAATATATATATAAATTTTAATAATTTAAATGTCAAATGTAAGAAAATTTGCACTTATTAGTGAAAGAAGAAATATATCCAAAAAGTACCAGGAATAACAGGCAAAAAAGTACTTTTAAGTACCGAAAATTTATTCTTAAATAATTTTCATTTCATTTATATATTTATTTTGATTTTTGACGATCAGAAACTTAAATTTAACAAATCAAAGAATGAAAAATTATTTCCAAACAAATCAAACAAAAAAGATTTAAGTTATAGAGGAAAGGCTTTTACAAAATATATATTTTCCATCGTAAAAAACATTAATAAAAAAATCCATTACAAAGAAAATATCAAAAATTAAAAACATTTTTCTTTCAATTCTAAACAATATCGTAATACAAAACTCTTTAAAATTGTATTGTTTACAGGCAACAAAAGAAAATTCCAAAATACTAGTAAATATGTCATGATCTCTTTTAATGATCGTCAGTTTCATCATCAACGTCAACATCAAAAAGAGATTATTGTCAAAGGTCCCTGAACGAATGAAAGTTCCAATAAAATAAATGATTTGAAATTAAATCTGATTTCAAAAAGTACGAAGAATATACAAATCTTTACTACTTACAATGAAAATAGTACTTCCACTACTGATTTTATATCAATTATCACTCAAAGAAAAGACAAGCAGACAGAGAGACAGACGGATATTCGACAAAGAAAGAGACAGCCAGAGTTGTAAAGAGTTAAACACATCAGTCTAACGTGACTGAAGACTGACTGAACTGTCAGTGTGTGTAACATTATCACAAATGAAATAGTTTTTGATACCAATTTTATGGCTGCATACAGTAATGGATCATATTGTAATGATCGTGTGCTATGTTTCCAAAATCTATAAATGCTTGAGTTTACGAGTGTTGTTTTTTTTTCTTTGATCATATCCAGAGCACTTTTTCGTCACTTTGTCAATCACACTGCGTTTTCCTTCCATCTAAGTAGCAGATGTATAAATGATTTCATCTATTTAGGCATTTAGTCAAACAATTACAATGTTTTTTTCTCTATAGCCAATGATCTATTGTTTTTAAGCATTAAACATTTAGTCATTGATCTCATGCAATAATTGAGAAAAATTGACTTTCTTTTCAAAATATTTTTATTGCTTGAAAAATATTTAATGTTTAGAGCCATTACTAGAGGGGTGATTTCACTTCTTTAAGTGGACAGAAGACCGGAGAGAATAAATCACTCAAAAAAATTTCTAGTTTGAGGATCATACCTGAGGTGCATTCAAATTGAATTAGATTTGCAAAAGTTAACTTTCATGATATGCAGACAAATTAGTAATATTGATCGACCTACTGTCACTTTTACTGGTAGTTTTATAAAAGATTTAAAGAAGAAAAAACTGTCATGTCTACAAGTCTAATTACATAACTTGACACATGTTTTATCTCTGTAAGTAAATAGGGAATTACAATGCTAATATCATGCTCGAAGTGATTAACATTACAAAAAGTATAAATTTCTATACCCAAATCAAAGATGGTTCTTATTAAAAATGTAATTCGAAATGATTCGGTCTGTATACCAAACCTTTTTTTTTCTAATAAAAAATTTTGATAACAATTATTCTATAAAATATTATTGATGAAAATTTTTCGAAAAAAAAAAAATGATAAACATTTTTCTAAAGATAATTTTTTATGAAAATTTTTCTATAAAAAATTTTTGGTAAAAATTTTTTATAAAAAAGTTTTGATGAAAATTTTTCTATAAAAAATTTTTGATTAAAATTTTTCTATAGAAAATTTTTCAAGAAAATTTTTTTATAGAAAATTTTTGATGAAAATTTTTCTATAGAAAATTTTTGATGAAAATTTTTCTATAGAAAATTTTTGATGAAAATTTTTCTATAGAAAATTTTTGATGAAAATTTTTCTATACAAAATTTTTGATGAAAATTTTTCTATACAAAATTTTTGATGAAAATTTTTCTATACAAAATTTTTGATGAAAATTTTTCTATACAAAATTTTTGATGAAAATTTTTCTATAGAAAATTTTTGACGAAAATTTTTCTATAGAAAATTTTTGATGAAAATTTTTCTATAGAAAATTTTTGATGAAAATTTTTCTATACAAAATTTTTGATGAAAATTTTTCATACAAAATTTTTGATGAATATTTTTCTATACAAAATTTTTGATGAAAATTTTTCTACACAAAATTTTTGATGAAAATTTTTCTATACAAAATTTTTAATGAAAATTTTTCTATACAAAATTTTTGATAAAAATTTTTCTATACAAAATTTTTGATGAAAATTTTTCTATACAAAATTTTTGATGAAAATTTTTCTACACAAAATTTTTGATGAAAATTTTTCTATAGAAAATTTTTGATGAAAATTTTTCTATAGAAAATTTTTGATGAAAATTTTTCTATACAAAACTTTTGATGAAAATTTTTCTATACAAAATTTTTGATGAAAATTTTTCTATAGAAAATTTTTGATGAAAATTTTTCTACACAAAATTTTTGATGAAAATTTTTCTATACAAAATTTTTGATGAAAATTTTTCTATAGAAAATTTTTGATGAAAATTTTTCTATACAAAATTTTTGATGAAAATTTTTCTATAGAAAATTTTTGATGAAAATTTTTCTATAGAAAATTTTTGATGAAAATTTTTCTATAGAAAATTTTTGATGAAAATTTTTCTATAGAAAATTTTTGATGAAAATTTTTCTATAGAAAATTTTTGATAAAAATTTTTCTATAGAAAATTTTTGATGAAAATTTTTCTATAGAAAATTTTTGATGAAAATTTTTCTATAGAAAATTTTTGATGAAAATTTTTCTATAGAAAATTTTTGATGAAAATTTTTCTGTAGAAAATTTTTGATGAAAATTTTTCTATAGAAAATTTTTGATGAAAATTTTTCTATAGAAAATTTTTGATGAAAATTTTTCTATAGAAAATTTTTGATGAAAATTTTTCTATAGAAAATTTTTGATGAAAATTTTTCTATACTAAATTTTTGATGAAAATTTTTCTATAGAAAATTTTTGATAAAAATTTTTCAATAGAAAATTTTTGATGAAAATTTTTCAATAGAAAATTTTTGATGAACATTTTTCTATAGAAAATTTTTGATGAAAATTTTTCTATAGAAAATTTTTGATGAAAATTTTTCTATAGAAAATTTTTGATGAAAATTTTTCTATAGAAAATTTTTGATGAAAATTTTTCTATAGAAAATTTTTGATGAAAATTTTTCTATAGAAAATTTTTGATGAAAATTTTTCTATACAAAATTTTTGATGAAAAATTTTCTATAGAAAATTTTTGATGAAAATTTTCTATAGCAAATTTTTGATGAAAATTTTCTATAGAAAATTTTTGATGAAAATTTTCTATAGAAAATTTTTGATGAACATTTTTCTATAGAAAATTTTTGATGAAAATTTTTCTATACTAAATTTTTGATGAAAATTTTTCTATAGAAAATTTTTGATAAAAATTTTTCAATAGAAAATTTTTGATAAAAATTTTTCAATAGAAAATTTTTGATGAACATTTTTCTATAGAAAATTTTTGATAAAAATTTTTTTTAATAGAAAATTTTTGATGAACATTTTTCTATAGAAAATTTTTGATGAAAATTTTTCTACAGAAAATTTTTGATGAAAATTTTTCTATAGAAAATTTTTACTATACAAAATTTTTGATGAAAATTTTTCTATAGAAAATTTTTGATGAAAATTTTTCTATAGAAAATTTTTGATAAAAATTTTTCTATAGAAAATTTTTGATGAAAATTTTTCTATAGAAAATATTTGATGAAAATTTTTCTATAGAAAATTTTTGATGAAAATTTTTCTATAGAAAATTTTTGATGAAAATGTTTCTATAAAAAATTTTTGATGAAAATTTTTCTATAGAAAATTTTTGATGAAAATTTTTCTATAGAAAATTTTTGATGAAAATTTTTCTATAGAAAATTTTTGATGAACATTTTTCTATAGAAAATTTTTGATGAAAATTTTTCTATACAAAATTTTTGATGAAAATTTTTCTATAGAAAATTTTTGATAAAAATTTTTCAATAGAAAATTTTTGATGAAAATTTTTCTATAGAAAATTTTTGATAAAAATTTTTTTTAATAGAAAATTTTTGATGAACATTTTTTTTAATAGAAAATTTTTGATGAACATTTTTCTATACAAAATTTTTGATGAAAATTTTTCTACAGAAAATTTTTGATGAAAATTTTTCTATAGAAAATTTTTGATCAAAATTTTTTTATAGAAAACGTTTCATGAAAATTTTTTTATAGAAAATGTTTAATAAAAATTTTTAATAAAAATTTTCTATAGAAAAACTTTTGATGAAAATTTTTCTATAGAAAATTTTTCTATAAAAAATTTTTCTATAAAAAATTTTTAATGAAAATTTTTCTAAAGGAAATTTTTAATGAAAATTTTTCTAAAGAAAATTGCTAATGAAAATTTTTCTAAAGAAAATTTTTATAAAAAATTCTTCTATAAAAGTTAAAAGTTTTTCTATAGAAAATTTTTATTAAAAAAGAGTATGAGCATTTTTCTATATTTTTATTGATTTTGATGCCATTTTTTCTCTCGAAAACTTTTAATACAAATTTTTTTGAAGACCTCTTTAAAAAAAAAATCTGTAGAAAACTTTTAATGAAAGATTTTCTTTAGAAAAATTTTAATGAAATATTTTTATTTTTAGAAATTTATTTCTACTAGCATTAGACATAAATCTGAAAAGTAATGAAATCGTACTTAAAAGAGGTTTACTGTTTTTTTTTTTTTAGTAAAATTACCTTTTTATAAAAAACCTCACGTTTTTATGAAAAGGTTGTTTTGTACTAAAAATTATGTTTATAATCTAATATTTTTTTTAAATGTCCACATCAAACAAGTTGCACAACACACATTATGTGCTAAAAACTCAAAGAAAAAATACCAAAACAATTGCGCATGCAACATGCCACAAACCAAACACAACAACAAGCCAAATGTAAACAAACAAAGATATAAAAACTTAGAGAAAAAAAAATAAATAGAAATTTAAACAATGAAAGACATAATAAAGGGTATTTTTTTACTCTATCATCTTATTAGATAGAGTAAAAAATACCATACACTTCTTACATCCAAAAAATCACCCCTTTCTTCCTTTTTATAAAATAAAATCCTTTTTCCTCCCTCAAAGGGTTAAATTTTAAATATTTTGTATTATCAAGCTTAATATTCTTTAAACAATTCAATCGGCATGAAGCAAATGTTGCACAACGGAGGAAAGTTGTTGTTCAAACAACCTTCCAACTTGTGTATTATGTTCGATGTGTAAGAACATCATAATGATGTTGTTAGACAAATTAAACAACATCAGCCCAACAAACATTAAAGCAACAACAAACGAAGTTTTTCCATTTGCTAAAACGATTGTTGGCCCAATACGAAACTGTCAGTCGAGTAACGAACGAGCAACGCGATGAACGTCTCATGCGATAAAAGCGGGTGAAAATTTTTGAAAAGAAATAATTTTGATTTAAAAAGAAAACTTATTAAAATAATAATAAACAAATTATGTTTTTGTGAAAATAATAAAATTTATAAAAAATTAAATAAAAACGTTTTTTTGGTAAAAAGAAAATTTGACTGAAAATAATCAAAAGAAATTTAAAAGTGAAAAATTTTTCAGAAAGACTTTATTTGAATGGTTTATAATCTATGAATACTTTGCCCTTAAAGGGTCTAATATATGTTATAAAGTGAGTGATTTGTGTGAGTTGATGGATGGTTTGATTTATCATTTGATCGTTACAGACTTTATTTACTTTTAAAAGTGTTTGGACGTCGGTCTGTTTATGAATTTTCAAGAACGTTAAAGTGCCCGTAAAATTATTAAATATTTTTTTTTTTCTTAACAAAAAGCCGCTTCTTGCCGGTCGGTCTAAATGGATTGATTCACGGTTAGTTATTGTGATGGTTTTAACGCATTGAAGTTGATTTTTTTTTCGGGAGATACAACAATAAAATAACATTGTACTATATAGTAGCCGATAAACGGATAAATGTGCTATTACTCTTCGATATTCAAACTCTTTTAATTTTTTTATTGTTGTTTATATCGTCGTCATCGTCATCATTATTATCATTATCTACAACGTCAGAGCCTAAGTCCGTTGAAGACATCGTCATCACTGACTCTCTAGTGTGAGTGAGTAAGTCTTCTTCTGGGTTTCAAAACGTGTTTCCCTGCCGGCACAAGTTCTTTTTGCCTGAATTTGTTGCTGTTGTGCGTCTTGTCATGTCCATTACCTCATGGACGGACTAATTTCATTGTATTCGTCTTTAGATTTGTGTATGTGTTGGAGTGTTTAAACGTTTTAGTCAAGTTAATGCGCGCATTTTGTCGGCCTTTTGATCTTCAAAAAGGCTTTTTTCCTGCTGTTGTATCGTCGTCGTCGTCTTGTTCTTGTTGTTGCTGCTGCTTTAATACTCCGATCAAGACCAAAACATTGATCTGAAACAAAAACAAAAAAAAAAAACAAGGCAAGAATCTAAAACAACAACTAAAAAAAACTACAACAATTGTGTGCACGAGTGCAAATTGAGTATCTGTGTGTTTTGTTGAGGATCGGTGGTATCTGTATGTGTGTGTTCGTTCAGGAAAGTGATCATATTTGTTTGAACATTTGTTGTATCTTTTAAGTAACATTTTGCGAACAAGTGCCGCAAAAAAAAACTTATGATAAAAAAACCTAAACCGACAAGGCGGTAAAATGTAAAATGTAATACGGGCAACCAAAAAAAGATCATCTGTTGCAATTTCTGGCAAGATCAATTCAAAGAAAATCCGAAAACAAAAACAAACTAAGAAAAGTGTATTAATTTCAGAAGATATCGAAAAAAAGAAGATAAATTCAAAGAAAATCTTAAAAAAGCAAATACTAGACACATCCAAAGAGGCTTCCTTTAGAACCAAGAGTTAATAAAAAAAATGAAAATGATCATAAATTGATTATAAAAAGCAGATAAAATTAAAAACAAAATTGTGTCAAATTAATTAACTAAAAAGTATTAAAACGCCACCAAAAACCAAATTTATAAAAGTTTTAAAGTCTTAATAAAAAATATAAAAAAAATCAAAAATATTAATATTAAACAAAATTTTAAATCCATCTAAAACATAACAAAAATCTCATACTTTACGCAACTTTATCAAAATAAAAGCAAAATATAATTTAAATAATCAAAAATAAATTATTAAAAAATTTTATACACATTAAAGAAAATTCAGCAAAAAATTTAAAAATAGTTCTAAAAAAACGAGTACTTAAAGAATAATAAAAAAATAAAAACCATACATTCTCTTTTAAAATATACCCATAACTCATAATCAAATAACAAAAATTTAAACCCCTCGAAAAAACCCACTTCAAAAAACAATACCAAAATGCATTTATTGTGGATTTTAACCTTAAGCTCTCTGGCCATTTGGCATATGCAGTTCATCAATTGCGATGATCTCTCAATGCATTCACAGCCTCAATCACAAAGCAATAGCGGAAGTTTACAGAATATGGGTGTGGGAGTGCCCAGTCAAGGCTCGATCACTAATCCCTCTAGTTCATTGCACAACTCCAATCCCTCGGCTCCCAATCTCAATCAATTAACTGGTAATAGTACACTTTTAAATACTCTACTGCAAACATCCGGCAATGTGGGCTTAGGCGGACTAAATGGTAATATTGGCGCTATGGGAGGTATAGGAGGCTTGGGAGCTGTTGGTGGTGGCTCTTCAGGTTTAATGGGTCATGCTGGAGCTGGCGGTGGTGGAGGAGGTGTTGGCGGTTCTCATGTTGTTGCATCGGGTGGTCATCATCATGGTCATGCCTTGGCGGGTTTGGCCGGTTTGGGTATTATTGTACCCGGTCATCGTGGCAGCAGTACTGTGGATTCCAGCGGTCGTTATAATCCCCCCTATATGGGCTCTACCAACTTGGATATGATGGGTGGCGGTGGTGGTATGCAACAGGGAGGTGGTGGCGGTTCACAATACTAGTAAGTAGAATAAGTACTTTTCTTCAATTTTATAAAATAATCGTTTGAGTTGATTTACTAGAATAGTGTCATAACTGAAAATATTTCATATAAGTGAAATAGCTCTAAACGTTTGTGCCCTTTTTTATAAATTGTTATATATTCTTGTAAAACTAAAACTGAGATTATCTTTCCACACTCGTTTCACATTAGACGCCTTTAAACGTTTTTTTTTCATGTTCATGGAAATATAACAATAAAAACATGTAATTTCGAGAAACTTTTAAAAAAATTAATCTTTTAAAACTTTTCATTTTGACCCTGGTAATAAAAGGGTTAACGACATCCGATTTCAACCAAATTTCTAACCATAGAGGCAATAATAATTTCAGATCTGCTTATAAAAATTGCTAATATCTAACAATTTACATATTTTTTTATAAGTTTGGTGAATAACTTATTGGATTTTTGTCGAAAATCTTTGGCTTAGCCGTTAGAGATATCGATCTATTTTTTCTTTGTGGTAATCTGCAGAGTGTTTTTACTAACACTCTGTAACTTTTTTTTACTTTTTTGCGAATTCGATAAATAAACTTTTGAAAAAACCAAAACGTTAGCCCATTGTACCAAAAATGGTTATTTAAATATCTTGAGGTCTCAAAAAAGTAAAAAAGTCAAACTTATTAAAATTTAAAAAAATAATAAATTTTTTTATTGCATATGCTCAGGAGAGGGTTCAAAGCTATAAAATATTTTGCAAAACCTTTAATAATTTTGAAAGTTTTGAACGATTTTAGAGTAATATATAAACGCTTTTCAAAAAGTATTCTAAATCTAAATTTTTTTAAACATTTATAGAAACCCCGTATTTTTCCCATATAACTGTTATGTCCAAACTTTAGCGTCAAGTAGACACGCTTTCCTGATAACCGATCTAAATAAAACTTTGTATTTAGATTTTTGGAGTCAAATGTAAACAAATTGAGGGATACGTCTTTCTGTATTACAAAGTTTAATTTTCTCCACATAAAGGTGGGACACTCTAATATATTATATTTCTATTTGTATCGAATGCCTTAAATCAGCTTCCGGTTCGAATAACGATTTTTCTATTTATACCCTTTACCACCATAGGTGGAAAGGGTATTATAAGTTTGTGCTGATGTATGTAACGAATAGAAATATTTGTCTTAGTATACCAATAGGCTTAGAGTCAATTTCTGAGTCGATTTAGCGATGTCCGTCCGTACATCCGTCCGTCTGGCTGGCTGGACCCCCATGTAAACCTTGAAATCAAACTACAGGTCGCAATTCTAAAGATAATTTGATGAAATTTGGCAAAGATATTTTTTTTTGATAATGGGACCATGTCTATTGAAATTGGTCAAAATCGGTCCATTATTTCTGGTACCTCCCATAGGTCCCACTTCCCGGAATTGATATATTGGCCACAAATATCAATATTTTTTCATGAAATTTAAACCAAATACTGCTTATGCAAACTAAAATCACTGTACCAAATTTCGTTGAAATCGGTCCACATTTGACCTTATCTCCCATACAAACTCTTCGTTAAAAACGCACTAAATGAGACAAAAATCACTAAAACGCTCGTAAATCTAAAGATAATGAGAATTTCAAGTTTATTTTTTGCACACATAATTTGTAACAACTGTAATCAATTTGCCAAATTTCGAGATAATCGGTCCACATTTGATCCTAGCTCTCATATAAGTCCACATGACGGAAACAGGTTAAATATATAAGTTTTGAGAAAATGTTTGTATGATGGCAAAATTTAGCAAATATTTGTCTTTATACAGAATAAAGTACACCTTTGACCTTAGTGGTGATAGGTATCGTATGGTCGGGTTTGACCGACTATAGCACTTTCTGACTTGTTTCATTTAATTCCGAAATATTTGATTCGAAATAAAATGCGAATAAAATTTATTTCAATAAAATAATAAATCTCGCTCAAATCGGTTGTAATATAATTTTAGACAAACTATGTAATTAAAAAATTATAAATTGACACATTTTCTATAATCTATATCAAATATTCTCGATATTCAAACCATGGACTATAACTAGACTGAGGGCGAACTGTAAAAGTACATTTTACAAACGTCGTGGTACATTTTTTTCGTTTCTTAGTAGACCATATGTTCTCAGTCTTGTTATAGTCTATGAGTCATACGATTAAACCAAATATCAAAATGTTCCGTAATAAAATTGTATTGCACACTTTAAGGAGTTCACAAGTAAATTTTTACTTGTACAATGAATTTAGGCTTATAATTCTTATTTAGTTTAATATACATTTATTTTAAATATTTTAAGCCTTTATTAAATGAGATGACAAATATCAAGAATTAGAAAGGAGAACAACAGGTACAAAGAAAGTTTCTGAATACTTTTGACAAGTTTTATTATTTAGTAAAAAAAATTATTTTATCCCAAAATTTTAGTACATTTTGAAAATCAGTTTTTTTTCATCACCATAGGTGGAAAGGGTATTATAAGTTTGTGCTGATGTATGTAAAGCATAGAAATATTTGTCTTAGAAACACCTTTCAGTATAACAATAGGCTTAGAATCACTTTTGGAGTCGAGTTAGCGAGGTCAGTCCGTCCGTCCGTCCACTGGACGGCTGGCTGGACCACCATGTAATCAAAGCACAGGTCGCAATTCTTAAGATAATTTGATGAAATTTGGCACAGATCATTTTTTCATAATGGGACCATGGATATTGAATTCGTCAAAATCGGTACATTATTTATAGGACCTCCCATGCTTATGTAAACTTAAATCACTGCACCAAATTTGGTTTAAATCGGTCCACATTTGACCAAAGCTGCCATACAAACTCCTCTGTCAAACCACACTAAATGAGACAAAAATCACTTAAACGCTCGTAAATCTGAAGATAATGCGAATTTTGAGTTTATTTTTTCCACACATAATTTTTGTGAAAGTTGTAATCAATTTGCCAAATCGAGATAATCAGTCCACATTTGACCCTAGCTCTCATATAAGTCTAAATAACGAAAACAGCTTAAATATATCTGTTTTGAGAATATGTTTGTATGATGGCAAAATTTAGCAAATATTTGTCTTTATACTGGAAAAAGAACACGCTTAACCTTTGTGGTGAAGGGTATCGTATGGTCGTGCTTGACCGACTATAGCACTTTCTTAACAGATAATATTTATTCAAAATTCATAAAAATGATAATGATATTTTATGCTAATAAAACATTTTAGTATTTACTCTAAAACGTATCAATAATTTTTTTTTTTACTAATTGCAGTCTTTTTGATTGTTTCTTCTTCTATAGAAATTCTTTATCCAAATCTTGACACTTTCTTTAACAAAAAAACTTTGCAGTAAATCTCCCTTACTGTAAATATTTATAACCGTTGCAACGGTACCTTGAAAATTTATTTTAAATTGTTTTTTACTTTTTTTAACAAAAATTTGTTTATTGACCATTAATGTACATTTACTGTGCGAAATGTTTATAAATCTTAGTATTTCTTTTTTGCATTTTGAGAAAAGAGTAACAGCATTTTTGACATCTGATTGACAGATGGTTGTGTTTACAAAGTCATTTACATAAAAAGATTCATAGGACCTCAATGCAGTTTATGAGAAGTAAAAAAACATGTAAAATGCAAAATGCAACATCTTTTTCATAATTAAAAGATATAAAGGAATTTTTCAAAAATTTGATTTGAGAGAAATTTATCAGAAATAGGCCAAGAATAAGATTAAAAATGTTATTTAAGCATTAAGGCACTATAAGAATTAAGATTATTACTTAACAAATTTTAAATTTCGAGGTACTGACATTAAAAACAATAGTTTTTCAAAATTAATTGAAATGACTTATCTGAGTCATCACCACTCAAAATATAGACAATGGTAATTCGTAAAGCAATTTGATTTAATTCCTAAGAAATGATAATCTATATCGGCTGTCGGAAAACTTATGCTACTACATGTTGTGATAGTGTGTACACTTATATAAAAATCAATGCCACTTTTCGTTGTAACTCTGTAACTCAAGAATGGGCTGACCTATCCAAACCAAATGTTTAGGCTTTGCTTGGACTATTTAGTTTATGTGAAGTTTGCTCAAAATCGGTCGAGCGCTTCTCCATTTATCAAATTTTTTTCGACAAATAAGTGTTTTTTTTTTTTGGAGTTTATAAAATCCATGGAAATTTATATTATTTATATTATTTATACATATTGTATAATATAGTTTCCATATATTGTATAAACTCTATAAATTATCTTCTTCTATATATATACATATTTGATCATGTAATGACCTTTAGCAAAGTTGTTGTGCATGAACCGACGAACATTACCAAATTGGTATGACCAAGTGCCTACAGATGGCTCCACTGAAAATTAATCAAATTAAATTTAATACTAAACTATTAATTTGTTCATGCTATGATATTTACCAAAGTTATTTCCCATGAGCTGACGAGGGTTTCTAAGTTGGTATGACCAATTTCTAACAGGTGGCGGTATAGAAAATTACTCAAAATTAATTAAATCATAAACTGTGCACTTGATCATACTATTATCTTTAGCAAAGTTGTTGCTCATGAGCCGACAAGAGTTTAATGTTGGTACGACTAATTTTCGCCAGATGGCGCCAAATCTACGTTAAGTCAAAATTAATTCAGTCGTAAATTGTGCATTTGATTTTGCTATGTTCTTTAACAAAGTTGTTGCGCATGAGTCGATGGAGGTTTCTAATGTCATTCCTTCAAATATATTTTAATTGGTGCCGCAGCAACGCGCACTGGGTACAGCTAGTAAAGTATAAAAAATAACTCCAGTAATAACTTCTTTATCAAGTAGGAAGCTAAATTTTTGTATAAAAAAATTTCATCACTTTCGGAAAAACATAATTTAAAATCGTGGCCCCCTGTGACCATAAAGCTTAATCCAAATACAAAGCCCATAGCCTGACCATGGGATAATTTTTGAATATTAAAAATTTGTTAAAAGCAAATTATTATCATCCCTTGCGACTACGAACAAAAGAAACTTTATTACTTTCAGTGAAAGGCAAGGCGCCCGAAATAAATTTAACATTAAAAAAAAGAAAACAAATAAATAAACATAAATATTCCGGTAATGCATTAATTTTGATATAATAAAAAACAATATGAATATTTAAAATAGAAACAAATCCATCCATCCCTCCTTCTGCGCTGACACGACAGCCTCACGCTCATCTTCAAAGATTATATGACATTTATAGCTTGTGACTACTAAAGGAAAAAGCATCAGCTATCATTTAAATCCAGGGGGAGGACACGATTATATAGAATGTGGAGTAATAATTTATTTTCTTTGGGGAATTTTAACGTTTAATGCGTTCGTCGTTGGATGTTTCATTGTAACATTTTTGGTTACCGTCAATGTTGCAGTTTTTTTTATTACCGTGATTATTCATAAAAAAGACAAAAAACGTAAACAAATTCGAAATAGCTCTAGTTTTGAATCAATTCAGGCAGGCACTGGCGGCGGCACCCACTCACTTACTCACAATGACAACAAAATTGAACGACAAAATAGAACAAAAAAAAGAACAGCCACCGCAAGAAACCACAAAATATTTTACAACAAAATCTAAAATTATTATTGGGATGTTGTGGTTAAACGTATCTGCTACCAGAAAAAAGAACACCAGGCACAAGAGGGCGGGAAATTTTTAATTCGAAAAGTGCACAATAATTTACATTTTACAATGACAAACAACAGCCAAAGCACAAGCAACAGCAGCATTTGTTGTCGGCTATAAAACTGGTGAAACTCCTCGTCATCAACAATATCATTGCCGTCATAATCATCATCATCATTGAAGTCCTCTTTCAGTCCTCATCTGCAAATACTATATTCGCTTGAATTAAATGTCTGTTAGTCAGTTAGACAGACAAACAGACAGACAGATAAACTACAGGTACTATTTTACATTTTATTCCTGTTCATTTGAAGTTAAATGGATCATTTGTATGTGGAACACAGAAACAATTTTGAAAGTATAGAAGAAATAAAATAGAATGGATGAACATCCCCATTTGAGAATAAGACAACTATTGTATCTACTACAATTTAGAATTTTAGTATTTAGTTAAAGACCAGCTATAATATTTTCAAACAACTTGTTTAAGTAAAACTGCGTGTATTTTTGGAGTATTTACCCGGAGTATTGTATCATCATTATTTGTCATTACATTGTTGCAACAAATCTTATTCAAACATACAACAACGCCACACACACTTACACATGCTTACACTCAACAAACAAACAACGAATGAATGAATGAATGAAAGAATCTTTTGGATAAATGCCTGGATCCATGAAATGCCACCCACCACTTCTTCTCCGTCATATTAAACATATTTTGTTGGCTTTTTCTTGTAAATATTTTTTTATTATCTTGGGGAATTGAATGGCTAAAAAAAATAAATAAAAAAAACTAAACTTTTGCTGAAATATATTTTTCCTAAGAATTTTGAATAATTATTTTTCAATGGTCAATATTTCAGTTTAGTTTTGTAGACTTAAAAATTGCTCGTATGATAATTAATTTACGCTTTCAAAATAACTTCCTCAATTTCAAATTACATAGCTATTCCCTTTATAATTTGTACAATTTCCATGTCCGATCCCACAAAGAATATCATTTATTATCTAGATCCAATAGGCGGTTTGGTGGGTTTTCAAATGTCTATGACAAAGTTTTAATATATGATATGTATATTTATGTAATATTTAGAGTGTCTAAAAAATTGGAAGTCATTTTACAGAAAGACGTACCCTAAAGCGGTTCTTCTTCCATACAAAGAAAAAAAGTTGTGTCAGTCACCCTCTAGGATTAAAGATGATGGTAAAACAATTCTAAGTTTTTTTATTTTTTACCATGCCTACAAATACCGCCCTTTTAGTATTTTGTTCACTGTGTCGCTATTTTAAGTCCGATAATAACATTTAATATATCTGTGTTCGCGGCTCTGTAAGGGCTACATTTCTGCCTTTGATAGTTTTTCACTATCACGACAATTTACAGTCATAACTTTTAAAAATTAGAATTGTACTAGATTCGATCAGAGTGGGCACGAATCGAATTTTAAAAAATTATGACTAGAAATTGGAGTGGTAATAAAAAACAATCAAAAAAGGAATGTAGCCCATACAGAGCCGTGAATACCAATATATGATAGGACTCAGCGACACAGGTAACAAAATACATAAAGGGCGGTATTTGTAGGCGTGGTAAAAAAAAATGTTTTTATTTTTACATTATCTTAAGTCCTAGGGAGTGACTGACTCAACTTTTTTTAGAACCACTCTAACGTACCCCGAATTTTTTACATTTGACCCCGATCTAAAAGAAACTTTTGTACAAAGTTTCATTTAGATCGGATATCGGGAAAGCGTGTCGACTTAATTCCAAAGTTTGGTCATGATAGTTCTATGGGAAAAAAATAAGGGGTTTCTTTAAATGTTTGAAAAAAGATTCCACTTAGAATACATTTTAAAAAATGTGTTAAGCATCATAGTACTGTGAACTAAATGGACTTTCCAATGAGGTATAGTACTTTAAAATAGGTTAAAAACTTTCCTAATTATTAAGGTTTTTCCAAAATATTTTACATCTTTGAAGACTCCCCTCAGCATATGCAATATTTTTTTTTTTATTTTTGAAAATTTCAAATAGTTTGACTTTTTTACTTTTCTGAGGCCTCAAGAAATTCAAATATCTAATGGGTGTTTTTTTTTAGAGGTATAGAACTTCGAATTGAAATAAAACACAAGAAAATCGTTTTAATGTCCATCAATTTGGCTTTATTGGAAGGATAATTTTATGCCATTAATGTTTAAATATGATTTCGGGCATGTGGCCGCCGCGGCTGGCTCGAATAAAGCCAATTCTACAGGTCCAATTTTCAAATTCTTTTTCGAGCATATGGAGCCGTATGTTGGCAATAACGCTTTTACAATAACGTTTGTTGGCGTAGACGAGCGACTTCACATATCCCCAAAGAAAATAATCCAGTGGTGTCAAATCGCACGATCTTGGTGGCCAATTGACAGGTCCATTCCGCGAAATTATGCGCTCATCGAATGTTTCCTTCAATAAATCAATTGTGACGTACGCTGTGTGGCATGTAGCGCCGTCTTGTTGGAACCACAACTCATCCACATTCATGCCATCCAATTGGGGAACAAAATAGTCGGTTATCATGGCTCTATACCGGTCTCCATTTATGGTAACTGACTCTCCAGCATTATTTCGGAAGAAGTATGGCCCAATGACTCCACCAGCCCATAGAGCACACCAAACAGTCAGTTTTTGTGGATGTAATGGCGTCTCAAGGGTCTCATGTGGATTCTCTTCACTCCAAATGCGGCAATTTTGCTTGTTGACGTAGGCATTCAACCAAAAATGAGCCTCATCACTGAACAAAATTTTGCGATGAAAATCAGCATCGAGATCAATCTCATTTTCGGCCCATAGACCAAAATCACGACGCATTGCATGGTCTCGCGGCTTTAATTCTTGCACAGCTGGATCTTGTAAGGTCGCAAGCCAAGATCTTTGCGCAAAATCTTCCATAAAGTTGATGGACAAAGCTCAAATTGCTGTGCACGGTGGCGAATCGATTCATTCGGGTCCTCTTCAACACTTTGCTCTACAGCGGCAATTGTTTCTTCGGTGCGCACTGTTCGACGTCGCTGCGGATGCGTATTATCACATAGAGTAAACGTAGTGCGACAACGATCCATGGTTAACCGAATTAATTGCTCTGATGGACGATTATGTCGACCATAAAATGGACGGAGCTTGCGGTAAACTTCGCGAACTGAACCATTATTTTCGAAATAAATTTGCACGATTTGCAAGCGTCGTTCTTTTGTCAACCTGTTCATGATGAAATGGCAAACCAAACTAAATATTAATCACTTGACAGCTGACAAAATGGCCGCCAGTTAAAAAAGTGATGCCAACTTAAAGTTCTATACCTCAATAAAAAACACCCGGTATTTGTATTACAATGGGATAACGTTAACATCACTTTTGCATAGGACGAAAAAAAGTTTTCAATGGTTTTTTAAACGAATTCGAAAAAAGTAAAAAAGGGTTCCAGAGTGCAGATTACAACAAAGAAAAAATTAGGTCGATATCTCTAACTTAGCTTAGGCGTACCTGTAACCAAAAATCATAGGAGTTCCAAAAAACCCAATTTTTCACAAAAGTTATAAAAAAGCGGGTGAATCGTTATATATTAGCAGTTTTTATAAGAAAAAAAAAAAAATATTATTGCTTAAGTAGGTACAAATACATATATATTAGAAATTTGGTTGAAATCGGATGTAGTTAACCCTTTTATTACCATGGTCAAAGGTAAAATTTGAAAATATTAAATTTTTTCAAAAAGTACTATAAATTAGATGTTTTCATTGTTATATGTCAATTAGAATTCAAAAAAACATTTAAAGGCATTTTTAATCGTTTAAAGGCATTTTCAAATACATTTGTATAAAAAACTAACCCTTGCGTACTCATGGACTCCAAGTTATATCGATATTTTAGTAAATAGGTTTTGTGTGATAGCTAATGCCGATTGTAGTCTGTTTGTCACAGAATTTATATGATATAAATTTTTGTGATGATCCGTCTACATTTGATATTATTTTTCATACAAACCCTATTTACTTAAATATCGATGTAACTTATGAAAATTATTGTTTCGATTAATCCAATTTTTAGTATCAAATCAAATTTTCCATACAAAATTCTTACAATAAGCCTTTGATAATTTCATTATTATATGTGTTATAAATAAGGAGGTTAAAATTTTAGTAAATAATTAATTATATGGTGACATTTTAAATTTTTTAATTAAAATTAAAATTTTATAAGTAAAAATTTAAATTTTTCAAGTAAAATTTAAAATTTTTTATGTACAAATTTTAATTTTTCAAGCAAAAATTATATTTTTTTGTGAAAATTTTAACTCATGTTCGCCACTTATTACATTTATTTCAACACCATTTTTGACTTTACAAATACTACTTTTGATATTTTTCATTTCAATGTACCCAAAAAAAGACCTAAGTCAATTTTTTACAAAATAATTTTAATTTAAATGTTTTCTTATACACACATATCCGTTTTATCATTTTGTTAAATGTTATATTAAACTTAAACAAGCAAGAAAGTTTTATAGTCGGTCAAGCCCGACCATACGATACCCTTCACCCCTAAGGTCAAAGGTGTTCTTTTTACTGTATAAAGACAAATTTTTGCTACATTTTGCCATTATACAAACATTTTCCCAAAACTTTTATATTTAAGCTGTTTCCGTCAGTTGGACTTACATGAGAACTAGGGTCAGATGTAGACTGATTATCTCGAAATTTGGCAAATTTATTATAATTTTTACAAAAGTTATCTATGCAAAAAATAAACTCTAAATTCTTATTACCTTCAGATTTACGAGCGTTTTAGTGATTTTTGCCTCATTTAGTTCGTTTTGACGGAAGAGTTTGAATGGGAGCTATGGTCAAATGTGGACCGATTTCAACGAAGTTTAGTACAGTGGTTTTGGTTTACATAAGCAGTATTTGTTTTAAATTTCATGAAAAAAAAATATTTATATTTGTGGCCAAAATATCAATTCCGAGAAGTGGGAACTATGGGAGGTTCCATAAATAATGAACCGATTTTGACGAGTTTCAGCCATAGGTCCCACTATTAAATAAAATATCTGTGCCAAATTTAATCAAATTATCTTTAGAATTACGACCTGTACTTTGATTACATGGTTTACAGGGGGTCCATCTAGCCAGACGGACGGACTGACATCGCTTAATCGATTCAAAGTGATTCCAAAACTATTGGTATACTAAAAGGTTGATCTAAGACAAATATTTCTATGCGTTACATACATCACCACAAACTTAAAATACCCTTTCCATCTATGGTGGTGAAGGGTATCAAAAATCGCAGTTAGCTCATTTTAAAGCCAAAGGGACAGTTTATTGTGCATACTCTCCCACTTACATATGTTTTTACACATTATGCACTTTTGTCGCTGCAAATTAGAAACTAATCAGAGTTAATCAGCTTAAATACATTTTAGTAAATGTTGCATTTTCATTCAAAGGGAATATTTAAATGAACAATTTCTTAGAAAAGGTGTTGACATGACTAATAGACGACAAGAAAATCTGGACTAAAGCTTTAAAATAAGACTTCAATTTCAACAAAAAAGAGGGAAATTATATACAATAAAAGAAAATCAAAGGGGTAAATAGTAGATGCTTTATAATAAGTTAGAAAGATTTTAACAATAGGCACTTAAGTAAATTAATACAATATTTGAATTTAAATAAATTTAATTTAATATAATTTTATTACCTTTTCTAGACTTTTTGCCAAAATAAACATGTTTTTTTTTAGTTGAAAGTATCTTCGAATTTTTGAAAAATTCCTTCTTTGTATTAAAGTTAAAAGCGTGTAATTGTGTATTTGAATCTTAAAAATTTTGATCTAGAATAAAAGAAGCAAAAAATAGCACAAAGACATTGACTTGATTTAAATTGACACGCCTCAGACACATAAACTACTCGAAACATTGGCGAATACAAAAGAAACTAAAACGAAAAACTCTTTTCTTAACATTTTCCACATTTTACTTATGTTTTTTTTTTACTTTTTTCTACTTTTCTACATTAAGTCGAGTAAGTTGATGATTTTTGCCTTAGCAGAGGCATAAAGTACTTCTGCTATATAAAAGAAGAAGATTTTTGTATATTGATAACAAAACTATTAATGAAAATTATGTTGGTTTTTTGGGTACTTTTTTCCATCTTTTACTTAAAGAGAAAGATATAGTCATAAACATAAAAGAGTTCTTTGGACGGATTTTTTTTTTTTTTTGTTGTGCTGTCTTCTACCAAAAAGGGAACAATTTACATTTTCTAGTATAAAAGATCTTTTAGAAAATTGTCTAGATAATGGAATTTAATTTATAGATTGTTTTTATTAACTTTTAAGATTATGTCTTCTTTCATATGTGGAAAATGCAAAATCATAATTTGTGGTAAAAATCTTGATTGGATTTTTGGAAAATAATGCCGTTGCTACTTTGTATGTGACTTTTGTATTGGTAGAGAAAATAATGCATTTTTATAAATTTAAAAACGTAAAAGAATTATCTATTTTTGTAGGGGAAAAAAAATTTAAATTGTGATAAAATTTTAATTGTGATATTGTTACAAAAATAATGGGACGGACACATGTTAAGTACGAAATAGGGGTTAAAAGGGTAAAAACACTTTTAGGTACTTTTTTAGTCAAACGTGTATCTTTTAAACCAAAAAATATAAAAACAAAATTTATCCGCGATCTTTAAAAATGAAAAAGTATCATCATACTTGTCACAAAACGAGTATGAAACACTTACTTTTTTACAATTTAGGATTTTAAAGGGTGGAAAATAGTTAACACTATTTTTTTTAACCATAAGAGATCAGCTATAAAAATAAAATAACATATATATTCCTTACATTTAGATAAAGTTCGTGGTAGAAAAGGGATAAAAAAAGGTAAAATTTCAATAACATAGTATCTCTAAAACTAAAAACTATAGGACAAAAATTGAATTAAATTTAGATTAGCCAAGAAAAAACAGGATACATATTTAGTACTTTTACAAAAATAGGAAGAGAAGAAGTTATGAAAAAGTCAAAGTTATTAATAATCATGAAAAATAATAAAAACAAGTTTTTGGTACTTTTTTGATAAATGTGTAAATGGGCATAAACGGGGAAAAATGTTATGAAAAAGTCAAAGTTATTAATAATCATGAAGAATAATAAAAACAAGTTTTTGGTACTTTTTTGATAAATGTGTAAAAGGGCATAAACGGGGAAAAAATTTTACTAAAAAATTATAAAGAAGTCTATTGACATGGAAAATATATCGAAAAGAGGGCAGTAGTTGGTACTTTTTTTTTGAAGATCGTTTAAATCAGTTTGATATATCTCCGAAATTAAAATGTAAAGTAATAATACTTACATTTTTTAGAAACGGGGATGTTTTTGATACTATTCGAATTAATTGGATATTAGTACCTTGTTACGTAATGTCTCGTAACAATTAAAATTTACTAACAAGGTAGCGTAATTGACTTAAAATTAAAACATTTTATTTTTAATAAACATTTAGATAATTAAATTTTTCCCAAAAATTTACCCCCTAATCCATAAACGGGTTTTAAAATTATCTAACTCTTAAAGTAGAAAATTTGTATGTTGTATTTTTCGTTTATATTTTTCTAAATTTTAAAATTGTTCATAAAATATTAAAATTTTTATAAAAATTCAAATTTTCACTAAAAATTTAAATTTTTACAAACAATTTAAATATTCACTACAAATTTATTTTTTTTTAAATTCAAATCTTTACAGAAAATTAAAATTTTTACTGTAAATTGAAATTTCTACTAAAAATTTACTAAAAATTTAAATTTTCACTAAAAATTTAAATATTTACTGAAAATTGACCCCCTAATTCATAATCGAATTATAAAATTAAAAGAACATTAAAATATGAATTTTGTATGGAAAATTTGAATTATAAACTTGCAATAGCTGAAATTTTCAATAAAAATTGAATATTTCACTAAAAATTTAAATTTTTACCAAAAATTGAAATTTTCACTAAAAATTGAAATTTTCACTAAAAATTTAAATTTTCATTAAAAATTGAAATTTTCACTAAAAATTTAAATTTTTACTGAAAAAAATTAAAATTATCACTAAAAACTGAAATTTTCACTAAAAATTTAAATTTTCACTAAAAATTAAAATTTTCATTAAAAATTTTTCAATTTTCACTAAAAATTAAAATTTTCATTAAAAATTTTTACGAAAAATTAAAATTATTACTTAAAATTTAAATTTTCACTAAAAATTTAAATTTTTACTAAAAATTTAATTTTTTATTCAAAATTAAATTTTCACTAAAAATTTAAATTTTCAATAAAAATTTAAATTTTTAGTAAAAATTTCAATTTTTCGTGAAAATTTAAATTTTCACTTAAAATTTAAATTTTTACTAAAAATTTAAATTTTTACTAACAATTTAAATTTTCACAAAAAATCTAAATTTTCACGAAAAATTTAAATTATTACTTAAAATTTAAATTTTCACTAAAAATTTAAATTTTCACGAAAAATTTAAATTTTTACTAAAAATTTAATTTTTTATTCAAAATTTAATTTGTCGCTTAAAATTTAAATTTTCTCTAAAAATTTATAGTTTTACTAAAAATCCAAAATTTTAATAAAAAAAAAATTTTATTATTTTCGGGGTATTTTTGGGAGCTGCAGTCAATTGACTTCGCAAAATCAGACCTTTGCCAAATTCAATAAAAATGGTCCCAGTAACAAAGAAATGTCATAAAGTTGTATTAAAAATATCGGCCTGAGCCAAGCATTACATTGACTGCTAAAAGTTCAGATAAATTGTAAGTAAGACATAATATATATTGACCCAGTATTTAAAACTTTAAATTTCAATAAAAATCTTTAAATTAAAAAAAAAAACTAATAAATTTTAAATCAAAATTTTAATTTTTAGCAAAAAATTCAATATTTTTTTTTAAACTAAATCAATTTTGAAAATCCGTTAAATATTTTATGTCTTTTTATTGTTTGCTCTATAAGATTCATCAAGTCCTATCTTTAAAAGTTAATAAGCTGCTGATTTGACAGTTTCAAGTGGATTTAAAAATAAAAATCTCAATTGAAAAGATATGTATGTATGCAAATACAATAAGTCAATAAATATCAAGTGTATTCAAAATATTTATTTAGTTGTTTTGAATTCTACTGGAATTAAATTTGCTTTAATTAATCATCAGCAGAAGAAAACCCCATCATCAGTCTCATCTTGATGACGATAGTTCTTTTTTTTTTTTTGTCCCAAAGAACAAATTTTTGCTTATTACACATAAAAAGGGATTTATAAACAAATTTAAAACGATTTAGTCAGATTTTAAGTGGGAATATTGTAAAAAAGTAAAAAAATTGTACGTAAGAATAAAAAAATAAAATTAAAAAATTTATTCTATATCGACTTCTTTAAAAAATCTCTGATATTTCAAATTTCTATTTGAGTTTACCAAACTAAAGTAATTTTCTTTGAAAATTTCAATATTTTCTTAGAAGTTTTATTTTAATGATAACATATTTAATAATTTTTTGTTGCTTGTAAGTTTTATGCAAATAAAAGAAAGTTTCAAGAAAAAAAATAAACATTTCTCAAAGGAGAAGAACAAAAGTCTAATAAAAATCACAACAAAACTCATTTACAAAGAAAAAATTAAAAAAATACAAAGAAAAAAAAGAAACATATCTAATAAAAATAAAGAGAGTCAACGAAAAAAATTTACGTTTTTAAAGAAAATTATTCAAGACTTTGTTCATGATAAGATATAGAAACATGTTGATGAGGATTTTCTTGTGGAAAATTTTAATCAAATTTTTTTATAAAAAAGTTTTGATGAAATTTTTTTATAAAAAAGTTTTGATGAAATTTTTCTTATAGAAAAATTTTGATGAAATTTTTCTTATAGAAAAATTTTGATGAAATTTTTCTTATAGAAAAATGTTGATGAAATTTTTCTTATAGAAAAATTTTTATGAAATTTTTCTTATAGAAAAATTTTGATGAAATTTTTCTTATAGACAAATTTTGATGAAATTTTTCTAATAGAAAAATTTTGCTGAAATTTTTCTTATAGAAAAATTTTGATGAAATTTTTTTTTATAAAAAAATTTTGATGAAATTTTTCTTAAGAAAAATTTTAATGAAATTTTTCTTATAGAAACATTTTGATGAAGTTTTCCTTATAAAAAATTTTAATGAAATTTTTATTATAGAAATATTTTGATGCCATTTTTCTTATAATTCTTAAAGAAAATTTTTTATTTATATTCTTTTTTTTAATTTTGATGAAATTTTTCTTGTAGGAAAATTTTGATGATTTTGTTTTTTATAAAAAAATGTTTATGAAATTTTTCTTATAGGAAAATGTTGATGAAATTTTTCTTATAGAAAAATGTTGATATAAGATTTCTTATAGAAAAATGTTGATGAAATTTTTCTTATAGAAAAATTTTGATGAAATTTTTTTATAGAAAAATGTTAATGATATTTTTCTGATAGAATTTTTTTTTTGCAATTTTTGAATTCTATTAAATATCTTGTTAATTTATGATAGGAATGAAAATATTTCTATTTATTTATATTCTATACAGTTCGTCTTATCAGTTAGGTCTAACGGCTTTTAAATAGTTTGAACCAGTACTTTAATATTTAAATTTGAAAATGTAAAATATTTTTCGTTTTCCCACTTTAGAAATATTTTTTTGTTTAAAAATAAAACTCAAATTTCACAATTTCGGAAGATATTTATTTTATAAAGAACTTTTGTATTAAAATGAAAAAAATTTACAAGTACTTTGATGAAAAAACAAAAAACTAAACAAAAAAAAATTCAAATACAAATACCAAAATTTTACGTTAAGGAAGATTATGATGATAATGATGTTGAGTTCAGATGAGATGAGTCGAGTCGAGTACATTTCTTTTTTTTTTATTCCTTTACTAGTTATTATTAAAGTTAAAAAACTTTGGCTATAAATGTTAAGACAATAGACAAAACTCCTCTCATACGCTTTTAGATACTTAAATACTCAAAAGAGTCTGACTGAATTTTTGTTATTTAAATAAATTTTTGAAAGATATAAAATTTAACGACGAGGTATCAAAGCAGCAAAAAGTTTTTTTTTACTTAAAAATATTTTTTGGTATCAAGACATTATCATTAAATCGGGGGAAAAACTAACAGAAAAAGAAAAGAACAAACATTACAAATTTAAACATTAAAGCGAAAATATTAAGGATTCACCCTGAAGACAAGCCCCTTAGGTTTTAAATTCAAAACAAATTTAAATACTTCCAGTACAAGCACTCGAGAATAGTAGTAGTAGGTATTTACTTTATTTATTTAATAAATAAATCAGTTTTTCACTGCGTATCAATTACAATAGAAATTAGCTTTTGCTTTTTCTATTGAAATTTTAGAAGTTTAAGCAAAACGTTTCAAATGAAAGGTTTCAAATGAAATAATAAAACCATTTCCATTCATTTGAAGATGAGGATGAGAATGGCGATGAGGTTGGCTTGTGTTTTTTTTTTTATTCCAGAGCTTTTAAATAATTGATTTTTTCTTGTTTTTTTTTCTTTTTGTCATTTTTCCTTGGAAAAGCTGATTATGGGAATGAGAGTAAGAGGATCAAATAAATGTTAATACGCTAAAGTTAATAACAAGTTTTGAAGTCAATTTGTGTAGAGGGGTTTTATGGTTAATAACCAGAGATACGACAAAGGAACATAAATGACAAATTAACGAAATGACCTAAAGAGTATTTCAATGTATATTTAAGTAGGAACAGACATATTATGTCCAACGCCAAGAACAGAAAATATGTCCCACCTAAAAAACAAGACTATTAAGTGTATTTTATATTTAGTTGATTCTCTTAAATCTAATGTATTTTTGGATATTTTTCCTCTTTGGTTTAAATTTATTTTTTGAAAAATTATTAAGAAATTAAAAAATGGAATTTTTTGGTATTGCAGAAAAATTATAAATTTTAAAATCTAATAAGTACGAAAGTGCTAATATTCGGCAAGGCTGACTAGTTGATACTCTTAGCCACGGAGGTCAAATGTGGACCACTTTTTGATAAACTGATAAATAGTTCTTAGCTCTTTTATACATATGTAGCAACAATTTTTCGAGAGACACGTGTCTGATATAGAAGCTATTGCCACGAAATTTCAATTATTGAAATATAATTTTAATCTGAATTTAGATTAAGATTAAGCGTATTTAGTCTCTCTAGTTTTCGAGATATAGCGTTATAAAAAATAGAGGAGGTTGCACAATAAAAATACTCGAAAACCGTTTATTTTCTTGAACTAAGTAACAAAACCGAAATTCGGCAACAAAATTATCTTTCAGGAGTTTTTTTTTTCAAAATTGTATAAGTTTAACCCTTTTTTTCCTCGGTCAAAGGTAACATTTTCATTTCAAATTTTCTATGGTAAATTCACGAAATTTTATTAATTTTGTAGCGAATTTCGACAAAAATGCTTAAAAAGTTTTACTGAATATCATGAATATGGTATTAATTAAAAACTTGATTTTAACCTTAAACAGACAAATGGACAATTTTTTTTAAATTTAGACTATATGTCTTCTAAGGTATAAAATTTATTCATGCATTAAAAAGGACTTAAACTTACTATAAAATAATAATTAAATGTTCGTAATTTTTCCATGAAAAACTAAAATATCCATATTTTTTACATTTGACCCCGGGAAGAAAAGGGTTAATCTCATACAATTTCGAAAGAAATCATTCTCCATAAACTAGGCAATAATACGCATCAATAGTTTTGTTAAATTTGAATAAAATTTACCTAAAATCTCAAAAAATTGTGACCAAAAAAATACATTTTCGCTAAAATCGGCGAATTCAAATAGCGAATCTGTACAAGATATTAATCTAAAATTTTTTGATTTTTATTTTTCCATTTATATATTTTTACTAATCGATGAAAAAATTGTAAATTTCTAATATTTGTTGAGCAAAATTTCAAAAAAATTTAAACAGAAATTTTGAAACTGGCCTGAGAAAATTTTTTTCCAATATAAAAAAACTGGGTAAATTTATTTATATTTTATCAATATTAAAGTATTTAGTAATTACAAGTCTTGAAGAGATTAATTAAGTCTCAATTTAGTGACATTTTTTCTAATGTAAATTTTGTTGCTGAATATCCTTTGGAATGTGGTCAAGAACACAAATTTTCGGGGGAAAATCGCAAGAACTTTAAAACTACACTTTCGATATTTGATTTTTACAACTTTAATGAAAACTGTTTTAGTGCTGTTTCAGATTCTATTATTAAAAAAAAATAATCGCATTTCTTCCATACAAATGGATCCGGTACCGGTGCATGTGGTCCTAGATCCATCAATTTTTGTTTTAAGTAGTTTCATTCTAACAAAGGGACACTAATATACATACGCAGATTATAATTACAGTACCTGGTTGACCGAGCCTTGCTCGGAGTTTTAAGGAATTCGAGCCACCCGTCCGCTTATTTTCTTAGCTGTTCAAAACGTAATTTAAATTTTGTTTCTATATCTCTTACTTTAGGAGATATAACGTTTTCGTTTTTTCCCCTTTTTACTCCCTAAGAGGCAAAACTCCCAAAAGTCCCTTCTTACTCGATCTATACGACAAGAAAGCTACCCATAGTCCAAACTTTATCAAAATCGTTAGAGCCGTTTTCGAGATAGCCGTTCTAGAACCTCACTTTCATATTAAAACTCTAGTGTTTCCAAAGCTGTAATCCTTTACATAAAATAAGCGAAGTAGCTAATTTTACTAGAATATAACTGAAGCTTTAAACTTTCAAGATTAAACTCCTTTAAATAACGAATCGCATTGTTTTCTAATTATGACGATGTTGCAACATAATTATTTGATTAGAATATACAAGTTCGTACAATTGTAATATCAAGCTCAAGGCACACACAACCGTAAAATGTCTGTCAAACATGATTATGATGTTAAAGGTTTAATATTGTTGCTGTTATAGAAATTTGTTGTTATCGTTGTATTCAAATTTCAAATCTATTAAGTTTGCAAGTATTTTCGTTGTTTGTTGCTTTCATCAGGCCTTAAATGTTATATCTTCACTCTTTTCATTCGAATTCTTCTTAAACCATGACTACTCTACTCTATAACTTCATTCTCTAATTAAAACTAACGCTTTTATTGTTGTAGTTGCTGATATTTGCTATTACAGAATTTGTGTATTTTCTATTTGTATTTTGAATTTAAAATTGAAACAACCCCTTTTTTTCTTGTTTGTAGAGTTTGGTGGGTCGTTGTTGTTTGTCGTTAGTTTATATGAACTTACCTTGTTTGGTCGTAGTTGTTGAAACCCCCTTCTTAAAGGGCAATTATTAAATTTTCATTACATCCCTTAATCAGCTTTTGAACAAAGTGATTTTGTTCTCATTACATATTACACATGTTTATACATTTTGTTCGAGTATTTGCTAAATGTTTGCTGCTTGTCTATTGCTGTTTGTTGTTTTTGTACCCTACACCATTATAACAGAAAAGGTATTATTTATGATGATGATTTATATGTATAACGCATATATTTACATATGTATGTATTTATCTGATACCCACTGATCGGCTTAGACTAAATTTCTGAACTTTTGTGCTCCGTCCGAATGACTAACCATCCATGTCCATTAGGGTGACAATTTTTTGTATGAAGGAAAATGGTTTTTTGAATTTTATAACTTTTTCTACGGAATATTGTGACACTAGGTCTAAAAGCTTAGATCTGAAAATTTGAGCCATATCGGACAACGTTCTATGGGCACGCATCGGGTCCAAAATTTAAGAGCCCATTTGTATGGGAAAAATGGGTTATTTTGTTTTGTTTTTGCGAAATTTAGACCAAAAATAAATAATTACAAGAAAAAATAATGGAATATTAAAGAGAACTAACACAGCTTTATTTCAAATTGTGAAATACGAAAATGAGGTAGTTTAAAAGTTATTGCAGTTTTCCCCCGAAAATTCTTGTCCTTGAAAACGCGCCTAAGGATATGCACCAAAAATTGTATGTTGTAAATAAAGAAATTCCAGAGTTAGACATGATTTATCATTTAATGGCTTGTTACTAGTAAATAGTTCAGTTTTGTTTAAATATAATCAAATTTACTTAGTTTTTTCATGTTGGAAAATGGTATAATTTTCTCAGGTTGGTTTCAAAAATCATTTCTTAATTTTTTGAAAATTTTGTTCAACAAATATTATAAATTTAGAATTTGCTCTCCAGTGTGTTAAAACAGACAAATGGGAGAATAAAACCCAAAAAAATTAGGACGATATCTTAGAACGTTGTCTGATTTGGCTCAAATTTTCAGATCTAAACTTTTAGACCTAGTGTCAAAATATTCCGTGGAAAAATATTTGAAATCAAAGAAAAACAAATTTGCTTGTCACCCTAATGTCCATCAATGTAAAGCTTGTAATCAAAGTACACTTCGAATTTTTAAAGATAAATTGAGCTCTGTGGAAATGTCTTGAAATCCGTCATTTATTTCAGGCGTTAAATCTACCGAAATTCAGATAAAAGCAACTCACTGCCACTTAAAAACTTATATTTCAGTCAAATTATAAATAAAATATTTGTACCAAATTTTGTTAGAATCGGTCTATTTTTGATTATAACTCGACAAGGAATTTCTTTCAAAAATCATTTAAATACCACCAAAATCACAAAAGTAATCTTTAATCTGAAGAAAATAATATTTTTAAAGCTAAGTTAATTGTCAAGCACTAATCGGTCCAAATTTGAACATAGATAATTTTAAAAAATCACTTCATGAATTGACATAAATATATATAAAAATGTTTGTTGAATATTTATTTGAAAAGTATACAAAATTTAATTCAAATACAATGCATTTGCTAACCATTAGCTTACATTTTACATAGTTCATGTAGAGTATCATAGTGTTGATCTTGACCGACTATAGAACTTTCTTACTTGTTCCTTTTTTTCGTATGTAAATGTGCGTTAGTTATTTTCTCTGGTATTTCTGTTAATACTTTGTTTGCTTAAACTTAATAATGGTTGTTAAATTGTAATCGAACCCCGAGTCTTACGTTCTTCTTTTTTCTTACTTTTGTGAAACCAACACAAATATTGATTTACAAAAACAGCAACAACAAAAAATTTAATGCATAAAATTCAATTATTTATGCATGTACGAATGAATAAATGTGCGTGCGTGTGTGTGTGTGTGGATTTTATTTTTCAAATCAAAAGGAGTTTGAACTTGAGATTGAATAAATAATTTTTAAACAACGAAACAAAAGATTTAAATACAAAGAGAACAAATATAAATTTTTTATGAATATTAATAGAGTATTCCCAAAAAAAGTCATTATATTTATAAATTATGAGACAGTTAATGACTGTCTTTGAAAAAGGTGACAGATTTTTAACATATTTAAGCAGTTAAAAAGGGATCTAAAGCTTAATTCTCATGGAATGCAAAAGGGCTATGGGAAATGTTAAAAGAATTGAATAATGTCACTCCTTAATTTTTTGAAGTTTAAATATTTTTAAATGTTTTTAATTTTTGATTGGTGTCAACTTAACTTCTAGTTTAATGATTTCTGTTCTAGTTGGGTGTTAGTTCAAATAAAAAGTGCCATTATCGGTTCTAAGTTTAACCCTTAGCTCGAAAAGATTAGAAAATTTGTATTTATGAAAAATTGGTAATAGTTTTGAAAACATATTTTGTTACTTCCTCCATGTTTTATTTTTTAAGCCAAGTCCATTGACATAAAAATCGTAAGACTTAATATCTTGATAAAATTCTAATTTCATTGATGAATGCGTTTATATATAACCACTAACAATTACAAACAATAAACAACCTACACACATTTTGAAAATAAATTTCAATATTCTGAAGTTTAATATTTAAATTAAAATGCTAAAATGCACCTGCATAAGTGTAGACTTGCCTCGAACTTTTATATTTTTTTAATTTTCATTAATTTCCTTTATAGTATTTTTCTCTTACGAAGATTTTTAGTTGGTATTGAGTTCATTTAGTCGGTTGATTTCGAAGTTTAAATTGAAGAAACGAGAGGAAAATTACAGAAAAATTATTTGTTTTAAGATTTTATTATGGTGTTTATGATTGAAAGCATTTTTTTTCTACTTCTTCGTTAGTTTTATGATTTTTCTTTCTTTATTTTTTATTGTATTATTTTACTACCACTAGCAGATTACACTTAAACACATACAAAACTCCTCTAAAAGTTAAGGAAAATTGTTTTGAAAATTTATTAACAATATAAAAACCAGCAGCAAGAAGAAAACGTTTAAAATCATATAAGAATGAAATGATATTATATGAAACCGTCCGTCTGTCTGTTCTTCGGTAGTTCGTTCATTGATGATCGTGTGTTGTTTCCCAATGATGATGAAAATGTTGTTGCTGCTGCTATTAATGATGATGCATCATTATCGAATCTAACACCGGCAGTTTTATATTTGGTTTTTCGCCAAGATCAAAGGCAATTTAATTTTTTTATAATGAAATGAGTTTACTTTTATATTTACACACATACACACACACACAACAATTTTGGAGTATTTTACATGTGGGTGTGTTATACTTGATCTTTCTTCTGCTGATTACACATATAGTAAATGTGGTAATTGTCTAAGCAAACTAACTAAGTATTGGTGGGATTTTCTCAAAATGCATTCATCCAATCAACCAAACTTACTCACTTCTAGACCTTAGACCATTTTGGTATCTAAAATCATAAAATAAATATTTGTGTGTTCTACCGGTTTTTCTCTTTCGATTTCTGACTTTCGTACAAACCTTTCAGTTTTTCGTCACGTTTGTCTTACAGTTTACACCTTTAATTGTCTTGACTTAAAATGTTTTTTTTTTTAAGTCATTTTGTTGTTTGTAGTTAAGATTTTCGTAAAAAGATTATAATAAAAAATTAAAAACGTATTAGAAAAGGGTTTTGAAAAAGTTTTGTTACGCTATTGAATTATCTTAGATTTTTTTTTTTTATCTACAATATGATTTTATACGCTTCTTTTATGGTTTAACATGTTTAACATTTTGTTAAAAAGAAGATTTCGTTGATTTTTTGATTCTTTGAAACATATGAATACAAGTTTATGTTGAAAAAAAAAATTTCGCTTAAAAGTTTAAGTACAAGATTAGTTATTGTCGACCAAGCCCTACTCTATGATACCTTACACGTCTAAGGTCAAATATAGACCAATCGTCAACATGTCGTCTTACGAACATTTTCTCGACAGTATATATACAAATTGGATTACCTTCTCTGGAAAGCGGATATTAAAGAGGTGAAAGGTGATAAAAAGGAGATATCAATATTTTTTAACATTGTAATTGAAGTCATGTCTATTTTTGGAACAGTAAAGTTGTGTCATCTCTTGTTAAGAAGGCGCATTATTTAAATATTTTGTTCTACAGCCAATTTTATTTCTTTAATATCGACGGCGCACTATTGTATTTCTGCTGCGAAAAAGGCATTTTTTGACCACCGCTTTTGAAAAATTCACCGAAATTTACCAATCGTAAAAAAAGTTCAAAATTTTTAATTTTTAAAATTTAAGCAAAAAGTGTTGCAGTCATATAGGCGTAACTTTTTAATCAAATTTAATTTGAGTGTAAGTTCTTTTGGAGTCCACGGATTTCAACCAAAACTAGTAGAGCTCTTTTTTGGGTCAACCAATAGATGTGTGCCGAATTTCATAAAATTCTGTTAAGAATTGCGGTTTATATTGAGAAGAAAAATATATGAAAAATCAATATATTTCAATTAAAATTGGTTGAGATCTTGGTTGGCTAAACTAATAGACGTGTGCCAAATTTTTTCAAATTCTGGACGGCTGGCTGGCTGGACCCCCATGTAAACCTTGTAATCAAACTACAGGTCGCAATTCTGAAGATAACTTGACGATATTTGGTACAGATCATTTTTTTGATAATGGGACCATGGCTATTGAAATCGGTCCATTATTTATGGTACCTCCCATAGGTCCCACTTCCCGGAATTGGCATATTGGCCACAAGTATCAATATTTTTTCATGAAATTTAAAATAAATATTGCTTATATAAACTAAAATTACTGTATCAAATTTTGTTGAAATCGGTCCACATACACTTTTCTTTAAAAACGCACTAAATGAGACAAAAAAATCACTAAAACGCTCGTAAATCTAAAAATATTGAAAATTTTAAGTTTATTTTTTGCATACATAATTTTTGTAATAACTGTAATCAATTTGCCAAATTTCGAGATAATCGGTCCACATTTGACCCTAGCTCTCATATAAGTCCAAATGACGGAAACAGGTTAAATATATATGTTTTGAGAAAATGTTTGTATGATTCCAAAATTTAGCAAATATTTGTCTTTATACAGGAAAAATAACACCTTTGACCTTAGTGGTGAAGGGTATCGTATGGTCGGGATTGACCGACTATAGCGCTTTCTTACTTGTTTTTTTTCAAATTCTGTTGAGAATTGCGCCTTATACATTGAAAAACAAATTGGTGAAAAATGTGGGTCCAAGGTAGGCACACAAGGAGTCAACTGATTTCAACCAAAATTAGTAGACCTCTTTTTTAGATTAACTTATAGACGTGTGCCTAATTTCATCAAATGTTGTTGTGGATTGTACATCAAAAAGAAAAATAGATACAAAAAATGGGGGTCCGAGGCAAGTACCACAAGGGGTAGTCTAATTTCAAATTAATAGAAAATTAATTTGAATTAATTAATAGGCGTGTGTTGAATTTCATCAAATTCTATTGAGAATTGCAAGTTGTACATTCATACAAAAATTTTTCATATGGTTCAAAGAAATAAATTACTTTACATTTTTAACAAATATTAAACATTTCAATTCAAACCAGACTCGTTTTAGGTCGTGATTTGTTGTAGAAGATCGCGATCTTATAACAAATTTAACACAGATATTTTCACTATGAATTAAAATACTTTTTTTTTAATCGGTCAACACTCGGGCTCAGTGCTATAGAGTATCAAGAAGTCGCGGTTGTGCAATTTTCCTATTCCAGTTAAAAAATCAAAACTCACTTTATTAACATCAAATTAATTTTCTGTGCACATAATTCAAAAATCAAACATCTGTTCTTAGTAAATTTTAATATTTTTATTAATACACTCGAAAAAAATTTAGTGTTATAATGCAACCAATTGTTGTCGAAAACAAAATTAGTCATTAATTAAGCATATCATGTTCATGGCTTAAAGAAAATTTATATCCAGGTTTATTTGAAATAAAAGAATTGGTTAATTACTGCCTTTAGGGTTTAAAAATAAAATCGCAAATAATCGGCTGCAGCCAACCGCTGCAATACTTTCCTTTGATATGGTTTGAAACACCACTAAGACTTCGAAAAAGAAAAATATTATGTGAAATATTTACAAACATTTTTTAAGATCTTCAGTAAAATTTTGTAGTTAATGTCTTAAATGTTAAAAATACAGATAATTGAAACTCAACTGCAGCCAACAGCAGCAACGAGTTTTCTTGATGAAAGAACCATAACATTCGAACAGATTAATTTGTGAAATCTGAAGAAGGAAATTAAACAGTTTAAGAATATACATACAATTTTTTGTGGTTTCCGTACAATTTTTTTCCATGTTTGTTCGATTTCTTAAGGAATTGATGTCTAAAGTATATAAAATTAATAAAAATTATACTGCAGCTAATCGCTGTAATACGTCTGTTTGATCATGTTCAAAGGACCATAAACTGTTCTAACAGATTAATATGTAAAAATTTAAACAGAAAATTAATATTTTTTTAGGTACTAGAAAAACTTAAATGCTTGTTTATTCGAATTAATTTTTAGAATGAACTTATGTCTCAAATGTATTGAATTAACAACTAAAAAATCAACTGCTGCCACCTGCGGCAATGCGTTTGTTTGATCAAGTTCGAAGGTCCATAAAAAAGTTGGAACAAATTTGGTTGCTAGTCTGTGAATATATGAAATCTTTAAATGAAACTACCTTTTTTCCATGGGTGTAATACACGTTTTTTCAGCCTTCTTTTGCCGTCTTACTGTGGCAGTAACACTTTCAGCTATTTGCCAAGTCATCGTTTACACCACACATCCCTACAAACAAACACACTTCCACACCAAAACAGATAGACGACGACAGTAATAAAATAAATACATGTGCAACATGGAAGGAAAACAAAAAACTTTGGCCACACGCCACAGTTGAAGCTAAAAACAACAAAAAAAACACTGTAATGTTGCAACAAACACAAAAAAAAGGCGGCAATTATTAATGAAATGAATGAAGAAGAAAATGGGAAACGAAAAATAAAAAAAAACTCTAGCTTTGATGTTGACAGACAGACAAAATAGGCCTACAAGGCGGTCTTTGAAGTAGGAATATGTGGCTGAAGACGACTACAGATGACACACAAACACTTGGGAATATCTTACTCTAAATACAAGAGATTCTTTTTCATAATTTAGTACTTTTTTTGTTGTGCTAAAAAAAAAAAAAAAACGTTGGTATAATGCATTTTGCGGTACTTTATAGAGCGTACATAAAAGGCGTTTAGTAAGTACTAGAAAGTACACACACTCTCGATTACAAGTATGCCAGAAAAGAAGGTATGTATGTGCATTTAGGAGTATTTACAGTTGTAATTGTACAGATTTAGATGCTCACACATAAGTTGTTGCCGTTGCTATTTTCGTTGTTGGCTTATAAATTGCTAACTTAAGTCGAGCATTTTTGTTTCTTTCATTTCTGGGCAAAAAAAGAAAAAGGCTACATCTGGAAAAGGGTGACCCTTATTTTACGGAGATTTAAAATCTTCTCTAGTTAACCCCCAAATCAGTTGCAGTTATTATAATACAATAATTAGGATCACAAAGTTTAAGGTTAATCTCTGAATGTTTTTTTTTTTTAATAGTTAACAGAACTAACATGTGAGCAATGAGTCATTAAATAGATCATGTTTTTGCCTAAATTAATATAAAATAATCTAAAGGTAATTATACCCTTCACCACCATAGGTGGAAAGGGTATTATAAGTTTGTGCTGATGTTTGTAACGCATAGAAATATTTGTCTTAGACCCACCTTTTAGTATACCAATAGACTTAGAATCACTTTCTGAGTCGATTTAGCGATGTCCGTCCGTCCGTCTGTCCGTCTGGCTGGCTGGACCCCCATGTAAACCTTGTAATCAAACTACAGGTCGCAATTCTAAAGATAATTTGATGAAATTTGGCACAGATTTTTTTGATAATGGGACCATGGCTATTGAAATTGGTCAAAATCGGTCCATTATTTATGGTACCTCCCATAGGTTCCACTTCCCGGAATTGCTATATTGGCCACAAATATCAATATTTTTTCATGAAATTTAAAACGGATACTGCTTATGTAAACCTAAATCACTGTACCAAATTTCGTTGAAATCGGTCCACATTTGATCATAGCTCCCATACAAACTCTTCTTCAAAAACGCACTAAATGAGACAAAAAATCACTAAAACGCTCGTAAATCTAAAGATAATGAAAATTTTGAGTTTATTTTTTGCATACATAATTTTTGTAACAACTGTAATCAATTTGCCAAATTTCGAGATAATCGGTCCACATTTGACCCTAGCTCTCATATAAGTTCAAATGACGGAAACAGGTTGAATATATACGTTTTGAGAAAATGTTTGTATGATGGCAAAATTTAGCAAATATTTGTCTTTATACAGGAAAAATAACACCTTTGACCTTAGTGGTGAAGGGTATCGTATGGTCGGCTTGACCGACTATAGCGCTTTCTTACTTGTTTTTATGATAGTTTTAAGGGAATAGGAAGAAAAGTCGTAAGTAAAGAACGAAACCTTTCGAAATTCAGCCAAATAAGGGTCACCCTTATCAAAAGTTTATCCATATGTCTTGCCTTAGTTACTTACAAAGCAACATTTTGTATCAGTGTCAGTTATTTTGCCAGCAACCGCCCTGACTCCCAGCTAAACTGCCTGTTGCAGTCTGGTCTAATGTTTGAGCTGGGATGATTGCTGCGCGTTTGCCAGTCAAAATAACTGGTTGGTTGTTTAAATGTTTGGTTGGCTGGTTGTATTGCCTTTACAAGTGTATGAGACTTTAGTTGATCTTGAATTGAGATGAAAGGTGCACTGGCTAAAATGCCGCTGCTGTATTTAAGACATTGTTTTGCATTATATCTAGTTCACATGAAGATATTTTTATTGACGGATGTTGGAACATACATATATTCATACATATGTATATACTTACATATATACACACATACATATGTACTTTATTATAAGAGTGTGTGAACAAATAGTACTTCATTTGCACTTGTGTAGTAACAACAAAAAAACGAGGAAAAAAAGGTGTGACTAAAAGCATAAAATGACACTTAAGTTAATTGTTGTCTAAAAATGCTTAAAATGTGTTAAAAGGCAATAAATTTTAATAATGAATAGGACAATAATATATTTCCTCATACTCATTTATTTATTTATACTTTTCACAAGAAAATACCTAAATAAATTACGAATTCCCTTTTTGATTTCACATAAAAATTTAATAAAATTTTATATCTAAACATAAAAATGGAAAATAAATTACACTAGTTAACAAAATTCAACTTTTTGTGCTTCATTTAATAACTACTATTTTTTATACATTATCGTTTTCTAATTATAAAAATGGTCGAAAATATTTTTTTTTAATTAGTTGTTTTTTTTTATATAAAATTTTACATTTTTGAAAGGGCTAATCCATTAAGTTTTTCACATCTTTAGAACGGTTGTTCGATCTAGTTGGAGTTTGTGTTGTAAAATTAATAATATTTTCTTTAGATGTTATTAACCAATTTTTTATATGTTCAACAGATTCTAAGTTATTTGCACTTCAAATTTGTTCATAATTTTAATTTTTTAAAAATTCATAAAAAATTGTAGTTGACAAAATCTTACAATTTTTTTACATGATCTCAAAACTGTGATTATTCGTAATAAAATATGCCATATTTCCGGAAAATCCATAAATAAATGCCAATTTTATTAACAATAAAGTCAATGAAAGAAATTTACCATATTTACATTTAAGCCATTTCCGTCACTAGGTCTTAAACGAAAACAAGTGGTTTTTGTCAGAATTATTTATATGGGTACTATGGTCAAATATGGACCGATTTAAACATAATTTCCTACAATGATTTTTGTTTACATTAGAAATTTCATAAAAAAAATACTGAAATTTGTGGTCAAAATCACAATTTAGGCTGGCGAGGCCTATGGGAGGTACCGGAAATAAAAAACCGATTTTACCCAATTTCAATAACAATGGCCCCAATGCCAAAAAAGTTATCTATGCCAAATTTCATAAAAACAAAACCAAAATTTGTGGATTAAAAGAACTTAAAACTATTTTCCAGGAAGAAAATTGTTTAGAGGTACCCGAAAATGTTGATGGATTTTGTTTATTTTAAACACGCTTTATAGTTGTGCCAAAAAAATTTATAGGGCCAAGTCCTTTGAAAGTATCTCGACAATTAGGCCCACTATTTTAATGATTTTAAATACAAGAAAATATATTAAAAATTATTCTTAATAAAATCACTACTCGATTCGATCGATTTTCAAAATATAAGGGTTATATTGTTCGAAATATTCATAATTTTACATTTGTTGAGTAACGATTTGTAAGTAAGATTTTGCAAATACCAATTTTTATATATGTTAGAATGTTAGAATTTTTCGGTTTTGCACAAAAAAAAATATTTTTTACATTGAGATATTAATATCTCCAAAACCATTGATCATACAAAAATCTTATGTTAAGACGACTTAAAAGCAATTTTGTTTTTAGGCAACTCGTTTTCAAGGTGAACTAACTAGGATAACTTATTCAAAAATTCTAAATTTTATAAAAAATAATAAAAAATCAACGAATATAAAATCATTGCAATATAAAAAATAATTTTTCTTCAATATAATTTTAGCTGTGACCAGTGCTACAGATTGCGGGTAACACAAATTTTTACCTAGTATCCTTATTTATATCTGTATTAATATCCTTATTTGCTCTTAGCAAAAGATCAAAGTGTTTACACTCTCACCTACAAATCGTTGATATTTAATACAAAAATTAGCCTCTGGTCGGTCAATCACTGAAGTTTTATTGATACCTCCAACCCCGAAATTACAAAAATCGGTAAAATTCGGCATTTTAAAATTAAAGTAAATTAAGTTCATTTAAAAATATCACATTCCTTTACATCTTCATATTTAAGGAACCCACATTTTACCCTACTTATACCCATAGTGCAGATTAATGTAAAAAAAAAACAAAATTAACTGATCATTTGTACTACTTTTTCACATATTAAAAAATTTTCGTTCATACGCTTATTTTTCGCTCAAATTTCTTAATCATTTTATAACATAAACATGTCAATTTAAATTTTTCAGTTGGACGACACAATGACAATAAAAATTTCTTAAATTACAACTTTTATTTCCACGCCAATGACTTCTCAACACACACTTCAGCCAAACAGACGGACAGACAAGACAATTTCAAATACTTTTACATACGAAAACAAAAACCTCAAAAGACCACGAGAAGTTGACAAATGCTATTTTCTTTATAAGTCAGATCAATATGAATTACGAAGATGACCCTGAGTGTCCCCAAAATATGAATGAATGTCAAATAACATCAAAATCAACAGCAAAAAAAAACATCATACTCCTCTTCTCGTTCATACGATACATCATCAAATGTCGTTCGTTATTGAGTTGTCTCTTGGCTTTATTTGGAATCAGGAATTTATAATATAAGACCACTTACACTCGCCATTCATTTACTTTGTGTTTATGTAAATAATTGAGCTCGAGTCTGTGTTTTTGATTTTATTTTTTTTTTGCTGCTGCTGCTAAATTGGTCTGTTGAACTGAACTGGGGCTGAGAATGTTATCGGAGTAAAGTCAGTTAGTCAAAACTCCATATGTAGATAAATTTTAATGTGAAATGTTTGTTAAATGTTCTACACAAGATTTAATTTGCAAATCAAAACATACGACAAACGATTTATGTTCATGTTAATAAATATGTAAATGACAATCAACCAATCGACATGACATTCACACATTCATTTTCTGGAAAATAATGCAGTGTTTCTTAAATGGTTTTTAAAATTTGTGTTTTTGCGTTTTTAATGGAAATGAAAATGGTGTTGGAAATATGAATCTACTTTAATATCCATGGATTTGATTCTTAGACAGTTTGACAGAACAATATCTCTAGATTATTTTTGCTAAAGAAATCATCCAAATCGGTTCTTTAACTCCTGAGATAGGGATGATGTAGAAGAATTACTTTAATTCAAAAATTGTATATAACTACTTTGGATGTTGTCTTGGATACTTATTATTGACATCTACCCCAAAATAATACCAATTTTTGCACCCCTAAACAAAATATCAAATGTATTTATACCCTTCACCACCATATAAGTTTATGCTGATGTATGTAACGCATAGAAATATTTGTCTTAGACCCACCTTTTAGTATACCAATAGGCTAAGAATGACTTTTTGATTCGATTTAGCGATGTTACCGTCATTCTCCAAATAAACTATATAATTAACACGTTCACGCCGGCGTGTACCACCGGTGGCTCGCACATGTCTGCCAGATCGGGCGGCGCGTACCACCGGTGGCTCGCATATGATTGTACTACCAATCAGTGTGCATCACCAAATAACATAACCAATAACATAACCACAATAGCATCGAAAGAAAAATACAGACCCATGGAGACCGTTTTTCCGTGCGATAATCTTTCGTTGAAACATTTAGTTCGGCCCCGTCCGAAGGAACAAAAAGCTTTCAGCGCAACCGCCTATGGGCGCGAAACATGAATTGCAGTGCCGGCGTAAACGTGTTAAAGTACAGGTCGCAGTTCTAAAGATCATTTGATAACATTTGGTACAGATCATTTGTTTGATAGTTGATAGATATTGAAATTTGTCGAAATCGGTCCTTTTTATATGGTACCTCCAATAGGTCTCACTTCCCGGAATTGATATTTTGGCCACAAATATCAATATTTTTCATGAAATTTAAAATAAATACTGCTTATGTAAGCTAAAATCACTATACCAAATTTCGGTCCACATTTGACCATAGCTTCCATACAAACTCTTCTGTCAAAACGCTATAAATGAGACAAAAAGCACTAAAACGCTCGTAAATCCGAAGTAAATACATAACTTTTGTAAAAACTGTAATTAATTTGCCAAATTTCGAGATAATCGGTCCACATTTGACCCTAGCTCTCATATAAGTCCAAATTACGAAAACAACTTATATATATAACTTTTGAGACAATGTTTGTATGATCTCAAAATTAAGCAAATATTTGGTTGAGCTTGGCCGACTATTGCACTTTCTTACTAGTTTTACATAAAGCTTGTCGTTTTATAAGCATATATATATGAGGGTGCCGAGGCTTAGTTGGTTAGCACGTCGACCACTAAGCATAATATTACATTGAGCCTGGGTTCCATCCCAGGTCACGTCAACATGCATTTCTGTAATTATTAATTTCTATTGAAATTCCGGCTTATCGCCGATCGAGGATGCTAATTACCTCGATCGGCGATAAGCCGGTGGAATTTTATTGTCTATATCTCGAAAACTTAATAACCGATTTCGAAAACTACTTTATAAAATATAACATAAATATACTGCTCTGGTTTCAGCTTTGAAAGTATTCTTACAATTATGAACGTCTTCCTTATTCAGGGAACACAATAATTTAGGTCCGACTATTATTTTTTAATTGTTTTTATTGTCTATATCTCGAAAATTTAACACCCGACTTTAATAATAATAATAATAAGATAAATTAAATGCTTTAATTTTTTGCTTAAGATTAAGTCAATATTCTTACAATTGTGAATGTTTTCCTTGGCAGGGATTATTCCCTGAAAAGGATTATTCGGTTTTTAATAAAAAAGTCGTCTTTTATTGTTTATGTCTCGAAAAATTGAATTGAAAGTATTCTTACAATTGTGAACGTCTTCCTTATTCAGGGAACAGCATTATTTAGGACCGACTATTATTATTTAATTGTTTTTATTGTCTATATCTCGAAAATTTAATACCCGACTTTAAGAATTTTTTCATAAAAAATAAGATAAATTAAATGCTTTAATTTTTTGCTTAAAATTAAGTCAACATTCTTACAATTGTGAATGTTTTCCTTGAAAAGGATTATTCAGTTTTTAATGAAAAAAGTCGTCTTTTATTGTTTATGTCTCGAAAAATTGAATTGAAAGTATTCTTACAATTGTGAACGTCTTCCTTATTCAGGGAACATCATTATTTAGGACCGACTGTTATTATTTAATTGTTTTTATTGTCTATATCTCGAAAACTTAATACCCGACTTTAAGAATTTCTTCATAAAAAATAAGATAAATTAAATGCCTTAATTTTTTGCTTGAAATTAAGTCAACATTCTTACAATTGTGAATGTTTTCCTTGACAGGGATTATTCCTTGAAAAGGATTATTCAGTTTTTAATACAAAAAGTCGTCTTTTATTGTTTGTCTCGAAAATTTAATTAGAGATTTCGAAAATTTCTTTATTATAGTTTTTTGTTTAGAAAGTAGGTCCGTATTCTTCCAATTATGAATTTCTTCTTTATTTAGGGCCGACTATAATTTCTTAAATGTTTTTATTAAAAAAGTGGTCTTTTATTGTCGATATCTCAAAAACTTGGTAATAGATTTCGAGTATTTCTTTAATCAAAATAAGATAAAAAAAATTGATTTAACTTTTGCTTAGAGAGAATATCCATATTCTTAAATTGTAAAAGTATTCCTTATTTAGGAAACAAAACCTTGTGCTTTTTTGTCTATATCTCGAAAATTAAATAACCGATTTCGAGAATTTCTTAAAATTAAGATAAATAATTTTTGTTTTGAAATTAGGTCCGTGTACTTACTATTGCTAATATCTTTCTTATCCCGGATTATCCAAATTTTATGCTATATCCTATTAGAAAATACTCTTTAACATCTCTTGGGAACCACTGCTAAAAGCTATAATAAATTTTCTGTTTAGGTAGCGCCAGTTAAATTGACTTTTTTGTCGATTGTTCATTTCGAAGGAGACGTAAAAAAATTGAGCTGTTGAAAATAAAAGTGATTTAATAAAATTAATAAAATAAAAAAATTCATTTAACTATTAAAGCAAAATGTTAAGTGTTGCTGTTTATTCCTAAGAAAAATAAAATTTTAATATAATTTTTTGGTTTTACAATGAATCTACCAAAACATTAGTCTCTCATGGGTAAATGGGTCTTAAATGGACATTGTATAAATAGACAGACAGACATACACACAAGATATCATTGGCAGTTTAAATGGTTTTGATACTGACACTTGCTTGAATAGTCGCCTAAACTTTAACATCTCGGGGCGTGAATTGACAATTGCTGTCAATTGAAAAGATTTCTAAGAAAAATTGTTAAATATAAAACAAAATTTGGTTCAGACATCAAAGTGATGATTGAGGTGATTTTTTCTTTTTAGAATAAAACTTTTTTATCTTTAAATTCTTTCCCCCTTTTAAGATTGTCCCAAAGCAACTGTAATATTTTTGAATGTTTTATCTATCACCTTTTGGTTTTGAACTTCTAAAAGTGAATGAATGATTTAAATTTCATTTTCTAACTAAAAATTTTCTATTAATTAGAAAACAGGAAATAAATCATAAATGAGTAAAAAACATTTCACTTCTATTTTCTAGTTGAATTTTAATTGCCCTTTATTTATCAGGAACAAAAATCTACAAAAAAAAAGTAAAAAGAGTTCAATGCAAGCCCGAAACTACACAAATACACGTGCCCATGAGGAGGCATATAAATAAATATACTTTCGATTTGAATTTATCGCATATAACATAACATTTCTACCCAACTCATGCAATAAAGTAAGAATGGAGACTATCTGTTTCTCTATCTATATCTAGATTTAAAGATATTTATAAATTTATGTACATTTCTGCTTTTATTTTGTATGAATGGCAATGAGTTTAACGGTGGAAGTTTTGTTTTTTTGTAATCTTGATGTATAGTTTTACATTACAAAACTCTTCATATGTCGGCATTTAGTGATGTCATAAAATTTGATTAAAGGCACCGACAATATCCATCCAAAACCAAGCAGCAAAACCATTAACATCATATTTGTATCTAGAAGATACTCACTCGTTCATACTACAACGAATGTACTTCATCATTTTCATATAAATGATATATGTGAAATGAAATTACCACCCCTTTCATCGGCAGAGATTTTTCATTTACATAAAATTTATTTGAAGTTACAATTTTTGACTTTTTGAAGCTGCTACCGTCTGTCTGTCTGTCCCATCATATGTTTGATGTGAGTGAGTGATTGTCATTTAGTAAATAATTTTCTTTAGTTTTTTTTTTTTGAAATTACTAAATTTTGTAGTTATTTATGGACAGCTTTCTTATATGTTCTTAAATAATCATATTTTAGAAAGTTGATTTAATAACTGTTTTAATTTAAAATTTTTAATTTAAAACTTTTAAATAACTTTTAAGCTAAATAACTTTAATTTCCCTATTGCACCCTACACCAACATACGTGAGAAGTTTGTTTCATGATAAGCCAAATCCGATTGGTGTGAAAGTAGACTAATGTGGGGTTTATATAACTCAAGCGGCGGACGATTGAGTGAAATTTACATGTGTTTTGTTATTGTAAGAAAAACAAAATACATGTAAATTTCACTCAATCGTCAGCCGCTTGAGTTATATAAACCTAACATAAGTCTCTTCTAAATTATTTTATTTGTTTATTATATTCTTTAGGAATAAGATTTCGAGGTGTTTGTTACTCCATTTCACCACCACGGATGCATTTTTCTTTTCCCCCAAATTTGTAAATTTCGTTTTTTTTTTTCAAGGAAATTTTGAAATTTTCTTAACATCTGTGTTAAATGTTATTGTTGTTGTTTTTATTTCTCGCCACTATCAACCGGTATCAGTTCATATTTAACATGGGGCCCGGCCTTAAAGTGCAGATGGATGGATATATGGACGGACGGACCGTTAGAGATGTTTGAATGTTTTTCTTTTAAACTTGAGGTTTTATGAAAGAAAACAACAAAATATTTGTTGTTGATGTTTAACAAACGATTTATTACTTCATGTTCATAGCAAAAGGTGGCAAATGAGCAGAGAAGAAGAGATTCTATTTAAAAATCGAAAAATATTCAAAAATACCAAAAACTAAAATTCAGAAAAGAAAAAAATAAGATTTATTGCACTCTTTAACTACACGAAGCAACAACGAAAAACAACAAATTATGAAATGATTTATTTTGCATTTTAAAGAAAAAATTTATTTATGATGATTTTTCGGTTAAATGTGAAAAGTAAATGGATTATTTTTGGCTATTTAAGGCTTTAAAATGTAAGGAAATAAAATGAATGACTTTTGTCTTTTGCTGTGTTTTTGTTTCTCATTCGGTTCAGACGTGTTGACATGTGATCATTTAGTGGTAATATATAAAAGTTGGATAGACAAATGTGTAATGGTTAAGTGTAAATTTGTTATAAATGTCATAGGGTTCGTGTCTTGGGTATGAATAGAATTTAGGAATAAGGGAGAATTATTTGGCGTTTAATATGTAAATCCCCTTACACAATTAAAACTGACATTTCCAGGAAGCAAAAAATCAGAGATTATATGTCGACTTTTCCTTGACATCACAATATTTTTAAAATGTATAAACAAAGATTGAAGTGTATTATTTAATTTATTAAGACTTTAAAATTAAAATAATATTTTTCAAATTCTTGAAAACTTCAACACCACAAACCCTATTTACATACATAACACTTTGTTTATTTGCAAAGCAACTCAACTTTTAACACATGTTGCCTTCAATCACATGTAATTTACAAAAATAAATACAACTATTTTAAAATTTTGTACAAAAATGCAAAAAGATACAACCAAATACTTAAAAATAATATAAAAACAAATTTTGAAAATTTTCCTTTAAAAAATTAAATTTTGAAAATTTCCTATAAAATTTGTGAAATTTTAAAAATTTACTTTGAAAGATAGTAAAATATTTAAATTTGTATAAAAATTATAAAATGTTAAAAATTTAAATACAAAAATAGTAAAATTTAAAAATAATTCCCTATCAAAACAGTGAAATTTTGAAAATGTTTCTATAAAAATGTTGAAATTTGAAAATTTTCCAACAAAAATTACAAAATTTTGAAAAATTCCCCATAAAAATAGTGAAATTTTGAAAATTTCCTTGTAATAATACTAAAATTTTGAAAAATTCCCTATAATACTAGTGAAATTTTGAAAATTTCCCTGTAAAAATAGTGAAATTTTGAAAATTTCCTTCATAAAAACAGTGAAATTTTAAAAATTTTCTTATAAAAATATCAAAATTTTGAAAATTTTTTTATAAAAATAGTGAAATTTTGAAAACTTTCCTATATAAATAGTGATATTTTTTAAAATTTCCCTAAAAAATAGTAAAATTTTCAAAACTTCCCTATAAAACTAGTGAAATTTTGAAAACTTATCCATAAAACTAGTGAAATTTTGAAAATTTCATTATAAAAATAGTGAAATTTTGAAAATTTCGCTATAAAAATAGTGAAATTTTGAAAATTTCCCTATAAAAATAGTGAAATTTTGAAAATTTCCCTATAAAAATAGTGAAATTTTGAAAATTTCCCTATAAAAATAGTGAAATTTTGAAAATTTCACTATAATAATAGTGAAATTTTAAAAATTTCCCGGTAAAAATAATGAAATTTTGAAAATTTCCCTTGTAAAAACAGTGAAATTTTGAAAATTTTCTATTAAAAATATTGAAATTTTGAAAATTTTCTTATAAAAATATTGAAATTTTGAAAATTTCCCTACAAAAATAGTGAAATTTTGAAAATTTCCCTATAAATATAGTGGAATTTTGAAAATTTCCCTATAAAAATAGTGAAATTTTGAAAAAATTCCCTATAAAAAGAGTGCAATTTTAAAAATTACACTTTAAAAATAGTGAAATTTTAAAAATTTCCCTGTAAAAATAGTGAAATTTTAAAATTTCCCTATAAAAGTAGTGAAATTTTGAAAGTTTTCCCTATAAAAATATTGATATTTTAAAAATTGAAATATTCAAATACAAAATAATGAAATTTTGAAAATTTCCTCATTGAAAATAGTAAAATTTTTAAAACCTCAATATAAATTGGCAAAATTTTAAAAATTTTGTATACAAATACTGAAATTTTTAAAATTTCCCTATAAAAATAGTAAAATTTCGAAAATCTCCCTATAAAAATAATAAAATTTTGAAAGTTTTCCCTATAAATATATTGAAATATTGAAAGTTACAATATTTAAATACAAAATAGTGAAATTGTGAAAATTTCGTCATAGAAAATAGTAAAATTTTGAAAATCTCAATATAAATTGGCAAAATTTTAAAAATTTTGCATAAACATTTGGAAATTTGGAAAATTTCCCTATAAAAATGGAAAAATTTCAAAATTTTGTCCGGAAAAATAAAATTATGCTTTAATAGTAAAATTTTGCAAATTTCCCTAAAAAAAGGAAAAAAAATCTATAAATAGTGAAATTTTGTTAATTTCAAATTAAATATTGCAATATTAAAAATTTCCGTATAAATTATGAAATTATGTGCATTTCCCCTAAATAGTATAATTCTTAAAAATTTCTTTTAAAATGTAAAATTTTGAAAATATCCCTAAAGGTTACAAAGCCAACTTTGAACTCCATAAAATTTAAAAATAACTTCTGGACATTTAATTGTCTAACAATTTCTCAGAAAACCATCGGCGAAACCTTTTTGTAATAATTTTTTTGAGAATTCAATTAAACCACTTAAATCATTTTCAAGTTTAAAGACAAGTAATCTTCAATAGGGGTGATCATTAGTTTTTTTTTTTCGGTTCTCTTTATCATTTTTATCATTATCATAACACTTTGCAAACACTTGAATTATCAAAACGAGAAAAAAAAGATAAAATACACACCCATTTCCAAATAACAAAAGACAAAAAAAAAGACCTTTGGAATAAAATTTCCCACATTTGTAGATACTTGATGTATCTTTTCCTTGTGGAATGTTTGTATTTAATTATTGAATTTGTATCGAAAATTATTGCTGTTGTTGTTATTGTTGTATCACACAATGTTTTTTTGTTTTTGTTATTGTTGTTTTCTGTTGAATGGACATTTGTTTCTTTTTATTTTTTGTGGAAACAAAAGTGTTAAACGAGTGTTAATTAAGCTAATCCCGCCTAATAATTAGGCCAAACAGGCGCCATATTTTCCATGAAAACACGCACACACACTCTCATAAAATTCCATATATTTTCTTAAGTACTATAGGAAATTTTGAAAATAAATATTGAGGAGTAAATAAGTATTTGTTTTGTTAAAGTATAATTATCTCTAGCCAATAAGTATAAAAAAATATTTATTCTCTGTATCCACTTCAACTTATAAAAAAATCATTAATGATTTAATTGAAATTTATCGATGTTTTTCTAAACAAATCAAGAAAATGCCCACACATTCAATCAATAAAGATCTATTTCACTCAAATTCAAATGAGGAAGAAGGAATAAGTATCTGGAGGAGTATTAAATGAAGATTTAAATAAATTTTAAAAGATTAATGAAAAATTTAGGAAAATACGAAAAAAAAATTTCAAATTCAAAAAAATTTCACTTTTTCAGTTTTCGAAAAAATTCCTACAAATAATCAGTTTTCGAAAAATTTCCCATAAATAGTCGATTTTCGAAAAATTTCCTATAAATAGTTAATTTTCGAAAAATTTCCTATAAAAAGTCCATTTTCGAAATATTTCCTATAATTAGCCAATTTTCGAAAAAATTCTAATACACACTAAATTTTCGAATAAATTTATATAAATGTCAATTTTTAAAAAATTTCGTATAAAAAGTCAATATTCGAAATATTTCCTATAAATAGTCAATATTCGAAAAATTTCCTATAAATAGTCAATTTTCGAAAAATTTCCTATAAATAGTCAATTTTCGAAAAATTTTCTATAAATAGTCAATTTTCGAAAAATTTCCTATAAATAATCAATTTTCGAAAAATTTTCTATAAATAGTCAATTTTCGACAAATTTTCTATAAATAGTCAATTTTCGAAAAATTTCCTATAAATTTTTCGAAAAATTTCCTATAAATAGTCAATTTTCGAAAAATTTCCTAAAAATAGTAAATTTTTGAAAAATTTCCTATAAATAGTCAATTTTTGAAAAATTTCCTATAAATTTTTCGAAAAATTTCCTATAAATAGTCAATTTTCGAAAACTTTCCTATAAATAGTCAATTTTCGAAAAATTTCCTATAAATAGTCAATTTTCGAAAAATTTCCTATAAATAGTCAATTTTTCGAAAAATTTCCTATAAATAGTCAATTTTCGAAAAATTTCCTAAAAATAGTAAATTTTTGAAAAATTTCCTATAAATAGTCAATTTTGAAAAATTTCCTATAAATAATCAATTTCGAAAAAATTCCTATAAATAGTCAATTTTTGAAAAATTTTCTATAAATAGTCAATTTTCGAAAAATTTCCTATAAATTTTTGGAAAAATATCCTATAAATAGTCAATTTTCGAAAAATTTCCTATAAATAGTCAATTTTCGAAAAATTTCCTATAAATAGTCAATTTTCGAAAAATTTCCTATAAATAGTCAATTTTCGAAAAATTTCCTATAAATAGTCAATTTTCGAAAAATTTCCTATAAATAGTCAATTTTCGAAAAATTTCCTATAAATAGTCAATTTTCGAAAAATTTCCTATAAATAGTCAATTTTCGAAAAATTTCCTATAAATAGTAAATTTTCGAAAAATTTCCTATAAATAGTCAGTTTTCGAAAAATTTCCTATAAATAGTCAATTTTCGAAAAATTTCCTATAAATAGTAAATTTTCGAAAAATTTCCTATAAATAGTCAATTTTCGAAAAGTTTCCTATAAAAGTAGTCAATTTTCGAAAAATTTACTATAAATAGTCAATTTTTGAAAAATTTCCTATAAATAGTCAATTTTCGAAAAATTTCCTATAAATACTCAATTTTCGAAAAATTTCCTATAAATAGTCGTTTTTCGAAAAATTTCCTATAAATAGTTAATTTTCGAAAAATTTCCTATAAATAGTCAATTTTCGAAAATTTCCTATAAATAGTCAATTTTCGAAAAATTTCCTATAAATAGTCAATTTTTGAAAAATTTTCGATAAATAGTCTATTTTCGAAAATTTGCTTTAAATTGTCAATTATCGAAAAATTTATATTTATATCAATTTTCGAAAAATTTCTTATAAATAATCAATTTTCGAAAAATTTTCTATAAATAGTTAATTTTCGAAAAATTTCCTATATATAGTCAATTTTCGAAAAATTTCCTATAGTCAATTTTCGAAAAATTTCCTATAAATAGTTTATTTTCGAAAAATTTCCTATAAATAGTCAATTTTCGAAAAATTTCCTATAAATACTCAATTTTCGAAAAATTTCCTATAAATAGTCGTTTTTCGAAAAATTTTCCTTAATAGTTAATTTTCGAAAAAATTTCCTATAAATAGTCAATTTTCGAAAAATTTCCTATAAATAGTCAATTTTCGAAAAATTTCCTATAAATAGTCAATTTTCGAAAAATTTCCTATAAATAGTCAATTTTCGAAAAATTTCCTATAAATAGTCAATTTTCGAAAAATTTCCTATAGTCAATTTTTGAAAAATTTTCGATAAATAGTCTATTATCGAAAAATTTATATTTATATCAATTTTCGAAAAATTTCTTATAAATAATCAATTTTCGAAAAATTTTCTATAAATAGTTAATTTTCGAAAAATTTCCTATAAATAGTCAATTTTCGAAAAATTTCCTATAAATAGTAAATTTTCGAAAAATTTCCTATAAATAGTCAGTTTTCGAAAAATTTGCTATAAATAGTCAATTTTTGAAAAATTTTCGATAAGTAGTATATTTTCAAAAAATTTGCGAAATTCAACAAATAAATGTTACTTTTACTCAAATTTTTTCTAAGAAATTCGTATTATTCCACAGAATTGAATAATTTATATTATACAAAAAAGTATGTATTAGCAATTACTAAATTAATCTAAAGTTAAATGAACTTTTTTTGCTTTCCACTCATTAATGGATTTAGCCCTAAAATTATTTTAAATTTTTTTTTGCCCCAAAATTACTGGAAATAATAGAATAAACATCACAATCTTCCGCCTAAGAAAATGTGTTAGAAAAATATGCATATGAAAAAAGTTATAAAAATTTTAAAATATATATGAGTTTATAAAAAAAAAACAAAATGGGAAAACAATTTATAAAGAAATGTTGTAAAAACTCTAGGCCTCCAAAAATAAAAAATGAAAAGAATGAATATAGAATTTAGTGAAAAGTATTTCGTGTTAAATGTCTGGCGCTAATAATAGACTTAAACGAGAAGAAAATAGAAGAAATTAAATTTTTATTATGAATTTGCACATTGGGGTAGGGAAAATGTGTGAAGTAATGAGTTTATAAAAGAACAAAAGTGAAAATATCTTACTATGAAAATAAAAAAAAAAACTTTTCAAAACATTTTTCTATATAATTATTAATGGCTTATGATTCAGAAATAATAAATATGTAATAACTTCAGTAATTTAAGTTGTAAGCAGGTAGTCTTTCACATAACGCTTAAGCAATTTGATTACTTTATTTTCTTTTTAATTCGATTTGATATTTTGTGGTACCAATTACAATTTTCCCAATTTAAATTTTCACTTAATGGATTTTCCCACTTTGACATCAACAAAATGACTTTATGACAATACAAACTCACATATCTGTCATGTTAACACCAAATACCTTTTTTTTAAATGACCATAAAATTTTTGATTTATTAAAGTATTGAAATGTTTTCCTGTGGAAAGCTGAAAATTCCATTTATTACTGTTTTATGGTTTTACAGAAATTTTCTAAAGAGATTTTTCATAAAATCTTCACCTAAAAATTCATGCGTGCTTCCCAATGTTTGATATGTTTTGGATGAATTTGTGTGCAACCACCAATTTAGCTTCAAAGATTGTCGACTCTCCTCTTCCAACATCAAAGGTTATAAACTTTGTAACAAATAATTTTTGTTAACAAAAGAATGCAATTAAATAATTTTAAATGCTTAAGGAATTTTTATATCTTCGTTTTTTTATTATTATAAATTTTTAATGTAAAAATATTTCGTAATTTGGGACATAGGAAACACGAAGAATTAAAAGAAATTCGTCTAAAAATTGGAAAATTTTTATGAAATTTTAAAAATTTCTCTATTTATGGGGAATTTTATAAAAAAAAATTTCATAATTAACAATGAAATTTTTTTAATAATTTCCAAAATTTCTCTATTCCTAGAGGGAAGTTTTAAAGATTTGAATTTTTAAAAACAATTTTAAAAAATTATTTTTTTCATAAAATTTTTAAAATTCGTTATTTTAAGGCCCTATGTTCCACCAGGAGTTAAAGGACTAAATATGTATATATTTTAAAGGAAATTTTAAAAATTTATAAAGAAATGCTTAAAATTTAGAATATTTTCTAAATTTCGCTTTCCATGGAAAAATTTTAAATTTTCTATAAAGAGTAAATTTTCGAAAAATTTCCTATAAATGGTAAATTTTCGAAAAATTTCTTAAAATAGCAAACTTTTTTAAAAATTGTCAAACAAAAAAAAAATAATTTTCGAAAAATTTCCTATAAATAGTCAATTTTTTTAAAATTTCCTAAGAATAGTCAATTTATAAGGAAAATTAAAAAATTTCGTTATTTATAAGGAAATGTTCAAAATTTTGTGATTTATAGGACAATTTTCAAAATTTTGTTATTTGTAGGGAATTTTTAAAAATTTCGTTATTTAAAAGGAAATTTTCAAAATTTTAGGAAATTTTTCAAAATTTCGCTAATTTTTAAAATTTAATGTAATTTTCGAAATATTCTTATTTGTAAGGGAAATTTTTAAAATTTCGGTTTTTACAGGGAAACTTTTAAAATTTCGTTATTTAAGGAAATTTTCTTATTTATAGGAAAAATTTTCGAAATTTTGTTAGTTATATGGAAATTTTCGAAGTTTCGTTCTTTATAGGGAAATTTTAAAAATTTCGTTATTTTTAGGAAATTTTAAAAATTTCGTTATTTATAGGAAATTTTAAAAATTCGTTATTTACAGGGTAGATTTCAAAATTTCGTAATTTATTGGGAAATTTTCAAAATTTCGTTATTTTTAGTGAAATTTTAAAAATTACGTTATTTTTAGGTTAATTTTCAAAATTTCGTTATTTTTAGGGAAATTTTCAAAACTTCGTTATTTTTAGGGAAATTTTCTAAATTTCGTTATTAAAAAGGAAATTTTCTTAATTTTGCTATTTGTAGGAAAATTTTCAAAATGTCATTATTTACAGGGAAATTTTCAAAATTTCGTTATTTATAAGGAAATTTTCGAAATTTCGTTATTAAAGGGAAATTTTCCAATTTCTTTATTTTTAAGGAAAATTCCAAAATTTCGTTATTTGTAGGAAAATTTTCCAAATCTCGTTATTTCTGGGGAAATTTTCAAAACTTCGTTATTTTTATGGAAATTTTCAAAATTTCGTAATTTATAGAAAAATTTTCAAAATTTTGTTATTTTTAGGGAAATTTATAAGAAAATTTTGAAAATTTCGTTATTTATTTTATAAGGAAATTTTTAAAATTTCGTTATTTATAGGGAAATTTTCAAAACTTCGTTGTTTTTAGGGAAATTTTCTAAATTTCATTATTAAAAAGGAAATTTTCTTAATTTTGCTATTTATAGGAAAATTTTCAAAATGTCATTATTTACAGGGAAATTTTCAAAATTTCGTTATTTATAAGGAAATTTTCGAAATTTCGTTATTAAAGGGAAATTTTTCAATTTCTTTATTTTTAAGGAAATTTTCAAAATTTCGTTATTTATAGGAAAATTTTCAAAATTTCGTTATTTATAGGGAAATTTTCAAAACTTCGTTATTTTTAGGGAAATTTTCTAAATTTCGTTATTTTTAAGGAAATTTTCAAAATTTCGATATAAAACAGGAAATTTTCTAAATTTTGCTATTTATAGGAAAATTTTCAAAATTTCATAATTTACAGCGAAATTTTCAAAATTTCGTTATTTATAGGGAAATTTTCAAAATTTCGCTATTTATAGGGAAATTTTCAAAACTTCGTTATTTTTAGGGAAATTTTCAAAATTTCGTTATTTTTAGGGAAATTTTCAAAATTTCGTTATATTTAGGGAAATTTTCAAAATTTCGTTATTTTTAGGGAAATTTTCAAAATTTCGTTATTTATAGAGAAATTTTCAAAATTTCGTTATTTATTAGGGAATATTAAAAACTTTGTTATTTATAAAGAAATTTTAAACATTTTGTAAGTATTTATACTAGAATTTTCAAATTTTCGTTATTTATGGGGAAACTTTCAATATTTCGTTATTAATAAGGAAATTTTCAATATTTCTTTAGTTTGGGCCAATTTTCAAAATTTCGTTGTTTATAAAAAAATATTACAAATTTCTATATTTATATGGAAATTTTATATATTTCGTTATATAATTCAAATTTTAAAAAATTTTCTCTTTAAAGGAAAGTTTCTAAAATTTATATTTTAAAGGGAAATTTCGTTATTTATTTTTTGATGTAAAAACACTGCATATTAATTCTAACACTCATAAAAAGATTTTTAATAATTTTTTCTACCGCAAAAATATAACAATTTTGAGGTTGATTTAAGTTTATTTTCCTCTAACAAGTGTTTTTTAGTGATAACGTAGAAAATTATAAATCTCCCTGAAATTGTCGTCCTTTTCATTAAATATTTGATTTCTTAAATAAAGTAAATATATAATATTTCCGCCCTCAAAGTCATTCAACAATCTTCCCCCTTTGTCCTATAAAATAGAAACTGAATTCAAGGAAATCAACTCTTATTATAATAATAATAATAATGAGTTGTTGGCAAGGCAGATACAACGACAGACAGACGGACATACATAAGCAGCTGAAATACTTTGTAATCATAAAAATTAAGCTCAAACGCAATCATCATTAAATTTGTTCATTTTCTACAAAATTTTTACGATTATACAATATTTTTTTCTTGCTTTTTTTAAGGGGTTTTCCCATTTTCCACAAACCAACAAAGTAAATATTCTCGTATTTATAACGTATTTTTTTCTCATTTCGTTTATACTTTATTTATAACTTATAAAAGCGTAACGAAAAATAAAAAAAAAAAAACAAAAAGTTCAACAATTTTTATTACCGCCTATAAATGCTTCGCCTTCTCTTTTTTCGCTAAACATTAACTTAACATTAAATGCAACCCTGTTTTTTATGTAATTCAACAAAAAAATCTCCTCTACTTTTAACGAAATGACGAAATGCGTAAAGAACGCATTTTAAATGCAATTTTTATGACCATGACGAAAATTTTCGCAAAAGAAAAAAAAAATACAATAAAACTCCTTTTTTCGTCTCTTAGGGGAACAAAATACTTAAATGATGTATTAATATGTATACGGTCACGTAATGTTTAAGAGATTTTTCTTCATCATCATCGTCAACACCTCTATAAACTCCTAAGGCCTTTCTTCCCTCAGCTCCTGAGATTTGGGCAGGGAATGATTATGGGATGATGGTGATAAATACTTTGCGAAATTTTGTAGTTGAGCGTAAACAAAATTTTATTTTTATTACCAACTTTTCTGGGTTAAATTTGTTTTGTGGGAAAAAATTTATTTCACGTTGTTAAGGTTGTCAGCAAAGAAAATCTTTAGTTTCTACACAAATCTATAATTTCGACTTTATAGAAAAATTTTGAAATAAAAAAACTGCTAAGAAGAAAATTTTAAAAAATTTAGAAATACATATTCGACTTGTCATTTGTTATCTTCTATTTATTATTGATTACATTATATTTAAGAAAATTTTCAAAGTTTTTTGAAAAATAGATTAATTTTTACATTTCATTATTTATAAAAATATTTCAAAAACTTTTATTTTTAAGATAGATTTTAAAATTCCATTATTTCAAAGTAAATATACGAAATTTCATAATTCATAAGAAAATTTTCAGATTTTCGTTATTTATAGAAAACTTTTCAAAATTTAATTATTTAAAAGGAAATTTTAAGAATCACTATTTATAAGGAAACTTTCGAAATTTCATTACTAAAAAGGAACTTTTCGAAATTTTAAAAATTTCCTATTTTATAACGAACTCAGAAAATTTTTACTGTTTCTATTCCAATTCAGAACCATTTTATTATCTTTAGGTACATTTTTAAAATTTCACTTTTTTAAAGGGATATTTTTAAAATTTCACTATTTATTGCCAAATTACAGTCTTTGTTGGGAAATTTGCAAAATTTCACTATTTAAAGGAAATTTGTAAATTTCAAAATTTTACTATTTCAAACAAATTTTAAAAATTTTTATAGGAAAATTTTCAAAATTTTACAATTTTTGTAGGAAAATTTTGAAAATTAATAAAAAAATTTGAAATTTTACTATTTTTTTAAGGAAATTGTCAAAATGTTCCTACTTTTATAGGAAAGTTTAAAAAATTTAACTATTTTTATAGGAAAATTTTCAAAATTTTACTATTTTTATGGGAATATTTTCAAAATTTTACTATTTTTATAGGAATGTTTTTAAAATTTTACTAGTTTTATAGGAAATTTTTCAAAATTTTACTATTTTTATGGGAAAATTTTTAAAAATTTTTGCTATTTTTAAAGGAAAATTTTCAAAGTTTTACAATTTTTATAGAATAATTTTCAAAATTTCATTATTTTTATAGGAAAATGTTAAAATTTTACTATTTTTATAGGAAAATTTTCATAATTTTACTATTTTCATAGGAAAGTTTTAAAAATTTTACTATTTTTATAGGAAAATTTTTCTATTTTTATAGGAAGATTTATAAAATTTTACTATTTTTATAGGAAAATTTTCAAAATTTTACTATTTTTATAGGAAAATTTTACTATTTTTATAGGAAAATTTTCAAAATTTTACTATTTTTAGGAAAATTTTCAAAATTTTATTATTTTTATAGGAAAATTTTCAAAATTTTACTATTTTTATAGGAAAATTTTCAAAATTTTACTTTTTTTATAGGAAAATTCTCAAAATATTACTATTTTCACAGGAAAATTTTCAAAATTTTACTATTGTTATCGGAAAATTTTCAAAATTTTACTATTTTTATAGGAAAATTTTCAAAAGTTTACTATTTTTATAGGAAAACGTTCAAAATTTTACTATTTTTATAGGAAAACGTTCAAAATTTTACTATTTTTATAGGAAAACTTTCAAAATTTTTCTATTTTTATAGGAAAATTTTCAAAATTTTTAAATTTTTTAGGAAAATTTTCAAAATTTTACTACTTTTATAGGAAAATTTCAATGTTTTTAAAGAAAGTATTCAAAATTTTATTATTTTTATAGGATAATTTTCAAAAATTTCTATGTTTATAGGAAATTTTTCAACATTCTACTATTTTTATAGGAAGATTTATAAAAGTTTTACTATTATTACAGGAAAATTTTAAAAATTTTACTATTTTATAGGAAAATTTTCAAAATTTTACTATTTTTATAGGAAAATTTTCAAAATTTTACTGTTTTTATAGGAAAACTTTCAAAATTTTACTATTTTTATAGGAAAATTTTATAATTTTTTAGGAAAATTTTCAAAATTTTACTATTTTTATAGGAAAATTCCAATGTTTTTATAGAAAAGTATTCAAAATTTTATTATTTTTATAGGATAATTTTCAAAAATTTCTATGTTTATAGGAAATTTTTCAAAATTCTACTATTTTATAGGAAGATTTATAAAAGTTTTACTATTATTACAGGAAAAATTTCAAAATTTTACTATTTTTATTGGACAATTTTCAAAATATTACTATTTTTATATGAAAATTTTCAAAGTTTTACTATATATGGGAAAATTTTGAAAATTTTTATAGTGAAATTTTCAAGATGTCTCGGTTTTTATATTATTTCTATAGAAAACTTTTCAAAAGTTTTCTATTTTTTAAGAAGGATTTTTTCAAAAACTAAGGAAGGTGGTAATTTTCAGAATTTTACAATTTCTATAAGAAGATTTTTTAAAAATTATTCCATTTATTTGGATCTTTTTCTTTTAATTAAACTTAAACAAGATTCTCCCCTTTAATCATGAACCGTTATATTTATTACTCCAAAAATTTTGTATTTTATGTTTGACCATAAAAATTTAATCCCCAAAATATTAAAAAATTTTGTCATATTTATTTATTTGGATTTGTTTTATGGCAAAAATCAGGAATTGTTTTTATTCCCCAACTCCTCTTTTTTGATTTGGCTCTTAAATGTAAAACTTTTTGTGTTTTTGGATTCTATTAAAACGACCTCGTGATACCAAAATTGATGACCATAATCTCTGATGCTCATATTACAACGTTCATAAAAATGCCAAAAAAAAAGAACAAAAAACAAACAGCAGCAAAACAACGTCAGCGATAAGAGGAATAACAATAATATTCATTACATTCCATTTCAGCAGCATTTTATGCGTTTTACAAATATTGCAGCAGCAGCAGCCGCGGCAACTTATAATTCAACAGCGAAAAGCAGCAGCAACAGCAGTTTTTTGTTGTTCTTATTTTTATAGTCAGTCATGTTGTCTGTCTCGGTTTGTGCGTTGACACACAACTTCTGCCCTATCTCCAGAATGTTTTGTTTTTGTGGGGGTTGTTGGTATTTAAGGAGGTTGGGGGAAGTGTGGGTCTTTGTGTGTTTTTCTTGTGTTGCTGCTGCGGATTGTTTTGTTGCTCATTATTCATAAGCCACATTTGCTATGCAGCATATTTTATACTTTAATGTGTCAAATCATACATCAGCATTTGTTGTATTTTAACTTAACCGTGTTTTACGAAATATTTATAGTTGTACTGCTCCTGCCTCTGTTCCTTCGTTCCTTGGTCTTCATCCTTGATAAGCTTGTTGATATGAGTTTATTTATTTGGTTTCTGTTACTCTTTGTATGTGAGTTTGTTTGTGTTGGAGTTTGATGGAGTGTATTGGTATGAACGAACGAACACATTTATGATGCATGTTGTAGTTACAATTTATCCAGAATGATTTTTTATTATTATGATGATCCTCACCATCATCTTCATTCTCATCGTCATCATGTTGCGTGTTATGGCCATCTATCAGTGTTGTTGGCTAAAATAATCTCAATGTAAATATTACAGATTTTGTGCACTTTATCTTTAGTTTTGGCTGTTGCAACATCAAAAGACAAAGATGCTGCTATTAATGACTATACCCTACACCCCTATTTTAAAAACTTCACTACTTTCGCAGGAACTTTTTTACTGTTTTAATAGAGAAATTTTTACATTTTTATAGGAACATTTTTAAAATTTTACTATTTTTATAGGGAAATTTTGAAAATTTCACGGTTTTTATCAGGAAATTTTCAATATTTCACTATTTTTATAGCGAAATTTTCATAATTTCACAGGGAAGTTTTTAAAATATCACGATTTTTTATAGAGAAAATTTTCAAAAATACTATTTTAAGGGAAATTTTAAAAATTTCTTTATTTTTATAGATAAGTTTTAAAAATTTCACTATCTTTATAGGGAATTTTTTAAAATTTCACTATTTTTATAGGGAAATTTTAAAAATTTCACTGTTTTAATAGGGAAATTTTCAAAATTTTACTATTTTTATAGGGAAATTTTCAAAATTTCTATATTTTTATAGAAACATTTTTAAAATTTCACTATTAATGCAGGGAAATTTTAAGCGTTTCACAATTTTTACAGGGAAATTTTAAAAATCTTACTATTTTTACAGGGAAGTTTTCAAAATTTTACTTTTTTTATAGAAATATTTTCCAAATTTCTCCATTTTTATTGTAAAATTTTCAAAACGTCACTATATATTGGAAAATGTTCAAAATTTCACTATTTTTATAAGGAAATTTAACTTTTTTTTATAGCAATGTTTTAAAAACTTTTTATAGAGAAACTTTTTATAGAGAAACTTTAAAAATTTCCCTATTTTTATAGGGAAGTTTTCAAATTTCACTATTTTTATAGGGAATTATTTAAAATTTCACTATTTTTACAAAGAAATTTTAAAAATTTTACGATTTAAGTAGGAAAATTTTTTATAGTAAAATTGTTGAAATTTTACTATTTTTATATGGAAATTTTCAAAATTTTACTATTTTGATAGGGAAATTTTCAAAATTTCACTGTTTTTATGGTAAAATTAATAAAATTTTGCTATTTTTATAGGGAAATTTTCAAAATTTCACTATTTTTATAATATAATTTTCAAAATTTCACTATTTTTATAGGGAAATTTTCAAAATTTCACTATTTTTATAGGGAAATTTTCAAAATTTCACTATTTTTATTGGGAAATTTTTAAAATTTCACTATTTTTATAGGGAAATTTTCAAAATTTCACTATTTTTATTAGGAAATTTTCAAAATTTCACTATTTTTATTGGGAAATTTTCAAAATTTCACTATTTTTATAGGGAAATTTTCAAAATTTCACTATTTTTATAAGGAAATTTTCAAAATTTCACTATTTTTATAGGAAAATTTTCAAAATTTCACTATTTTTATACGCAAATTTTCAAAATTTCACTATTTTTATAGGGAAATTTTCAAAATTTCACTATTTTTATAGGGAAATTTTCAAAATTTCATTATTTTTAAAGGGAAATTTTCAAAATTTCACTATTTTTATAGTAAAATTTTCAAAATTTCACTATTTAAATATCAAAGTTTCACTATAATATTGAAAATTTCACCACTTTTATAGGAAAATTTTAAAAATGTTACTATTTTTGAAAAAAGTTTTTTATATAGGAAAATTTTTTAAATTTCTTTTTTCAAAAGGACATTTTTAAAATTTCACTATTTTGACAGGGACATTTTCAAAATCTCAGTGTTTTTATAAGTTAATTTTCAAAATTTCACTATTTTTATAGGGAAATTTCAAAATTTCAATTTATAGGAAAATTTTAAAATATATTGGAAAATTTTTAAATTCTTAAAATTTTAATGTAAACAATAAAACTTGAAGGCTTTTAAAGGGTCGGCCTTGAACGACATTCATACTTTCTTCTTTTTTTTTGCATTATCTTTGGTTTTTACTCTTGCAACATTTTAGTCTTCTTATGCTGCGATTGTTGGCTATTTTTATAAGGAATTGTTATAGTGCAAACTTTATTTTGATTAATTTGAGAAATTTAAAATAATATGTTAAAAATGTTTTATACTTTTAAAGCTGTCAGCTAAAAATGTTGGAGAAAACACAAAATTTGCTTAAAATTTTTTCAAAATAAAACCTTAAGAAATAGTGATGATTAAATCCATATAAATAATTTTTAATACATTTTTTTTATAATTTCCATTATTAAATTTTATTAAAATAAAAAAAAAAGAATCAGCATCAGAAAAGGCATTAATTTGAATATTTACTTAATTTGTTATGATATCCACTGCCACCCATGTGGCTGGCAAATAATCCCATCCATTGCTCCGAGCTATTTTTTTTTCTTTGTACATGTTTAAATGATTATTTATAATTGTAAAATGGTTGTATTTATCTACGACACAAATAGGAAAAAACAACACCAGCAACAACAATATAAAAATGTTTGCACTATTTTCCAATAAAATTATTTGCTGGTGTTTTTTATTTTTGTGTAGTTTTTCCTGCTGCTCATGATTTGGTGTCTCCTCTGCACAGGTTTTCTTGTTAAAACGAATTATCATCAACAAATAGTGGCAGATTAGTTGTTGGCAAGCTGTTGCTGCCACTAATGTAGGCAGTCGTCAACTTAAACTTACTTATGGGTAATTCCATACACATTTAATTATGTCCGTATGATATTGAACTAAAATGCCTTGAACAGTGAGCGATAAAAAAAAATAAAATAAAGCTTGAATTTTGTAAACCTCTTTAACGTTTTCAAGAATGAGAGCTTAAATTATTGTTATTTTCATTTTATTTTTTATGTATTGCGAGAAAAACTTTTTATAAAAAATCGAATTTTTTGTGTTTTCATTTACATTTAGGTTATTTGAGTATTATTACTCATTAGTGTGGAATGACCCATATGTAGTCACATGTAAATATTTATAGCCAAACAGTAGTCGCAGTCATCGTCATCAGGTTTTAGACAAATTAAGTAACATCGTCTTTTTACTGTTTGTTAATGTTGAACATGAAAAATAGCATTAGACGATAAACAAAATGTTTATTTGACTTTTTACTATTAAATGCAAAAGAAACAGTGAACGACAAAAAAAGTTAGAAGAAAAAAATTTTGAAATATTCAACATTTATAAGCAATATTTGAAATTTCGCTATTTTAAAATAAAAAATTTAAAGATTTCAATACTATAGAATAAATTAACAAATTTTGTTTTTTAAAGGATTTTTTAAATTTTTTTATAAGAAATTTTTAGAATTTTCTTAAATATATTGAAATTTTCCAACACAAACAGTAAAATTTTGAAAAATTGCTTATTAAAAAAATTTTAAAATCTTTTTTTAATAGAAAAATTTAAAAAATTTTACTGTTTGCGTTGGAAAATTTCAATATATTTAAAATTCAAAAAATTTCAATAGCAAATTTCCGTATAAAAATAGTAAAATTTTTAAAATTTCTCTAGAAAAATAATAAAAATAATAAATAAATAAAAAATAAATTTTCTGATAAAAAGTTTTGAAAATTTCCCTAAAAAAAATAATAAAATTTTAAAAATTTCCTAGAAAAATAATGTAATTTTAAAAATTCTTTCAAAAAAATTTTGAAATTTTGAAAATTCTTTCAAAAAAATTGTGAAATTTTGAAAATTTAATCAAAAAATAGTGAAACTTTTTAAATTTCCCTATGAAAATAGTGAATTTAAAAATTTTCCTAAAAAAATAGTAAAATTTCCCTATAAAAATAGTGAAATTTTGAAAATTTCCTTTAAAAATAGTGAAATTTTCTAATAAAAATATTGACATTTTAAAAAATTTTCTATAATAATAGAGAAATTTTGAAAATTTCCTATAAAAATAGCAAAGTTTTAAAAGTATCCTATAAAAATAGTGAAATTTTATGATAAACATAGTAAAAATTTTCTATAAATATAATAAAATTTTGAAAATTACCTATAAAAATAGTGAAATTTTCTGGTAAAAATAGTGAAGTTTTAAAAATTTTCTATAAAAATAGTGAAATTTTGAAAATTTGTAAAGTTATGAACATTTTCTATATAAATTGGAAAATTTGGAAATTTTCCTACAAAGATAGAGAAATTTTGAAAATTTTCTATAAAAATAGTAAAATTTTCTGATAAAGATAGTGAAGTTTTGAAAATTTCCTATAAAAATAGTGAAATTTTGAAAATTTCCTATAAAAATAGTAAAATTTTGAAAATATTCAGAAAAAAATTGTAAATTTTTAAAAATTTTCTTTAAAATAGTGAAGTTTTGATAATATTCTTAATATTCTCTAAAATTTTCAAAGTTTTCCTATAATTTGTAAAATTTTGCTAAATTCTTTATAAATAATGAAATTTTCCTATAAAATTTAAATTTTGCAAATTTTCCTATAAATTGAAATTTTTTAAAATATCCCTATAAATAAATTATAAAAATTTCCCAGTCAATAGTAACATTTTGGAAGTTTGCCTATAAATAATGAAATTGACAAATTTTGCTACAAATAGCAAAGTTTTGGAACTTTCCCTATGAAAAGAAAATTTTCAAAATTATTCTATATATAAAAAAATTTCAAAAATTCCCCTATAGAGAAATTTTCAAATTTCAAATAAATAGTAAAGTTTTGAAAACTTATTAAAGGTTTTCAATTTACCTATAAATAATCAAATTTTACAAATTTCCCTATTAAATTTTTGCAAATTTTCCTGTAAATAATGAATTTTTAGAAATTTCCCTATAAATATTTAAATTTTGAAAAGTTCCCAATAAAAAGTAAATTTTCATAATTTTTCTATAGATAGTTAAGAATCTTCAAAATAATAAAATTACAAAATTTTACTTTTAAATTGAGAAATTTTTGAAAATGTTCTTAAATATTTTAAAATTTTGAAAAAATTCCCTTTAAGTACTAAAATTTGTCACTAACTGTAATAAGAAAGAAATTTCCTTTTATATGAGTATGTAAAACAGTCTATTTGTCTGCTGTTCTCTAACAAACAAAACAAAATCATAAATATTTATTTTGATTATACGATTTTCTTCCATTTACAACTGCTGACGATTCAAAATCAAATCTTTAAATCTTTTATTAAAAAAAATACAGTGGTGAGCTAAACATATCGTAAATCATGTTTTAATTAAAAGAAATTTTGAATTGTTAAAAAACAAAATTACAAAGAAATTATTACCACAATTTTTCTAAAATCTACAATAAAATTAAAAGATCCAAATCTATTTTCATATTTTTTATAACAAGCAGATTCCTAAGATTCTTTAACACAAAATTTCCTCACTGCTGTTACAATTATGGCTAAAATGTTTATCGTAAAGGTAGATAAATGGTTTTTGGCTGGAGACTGGCTGGGAATATCTGAGTGAGTGGATGGATGGATGGGTAAAATTCTTAGATGCTGACTAAACATTTTAGACATTACTAAAATTCTTTATATTTTATTTGCTTTTGGGGAGCGAGAATAGAGTTTAATTTGGATCTTGTTGTTTTCTTCTGGGGGTTTTGCGTTTGTGTCGTAAAATTGGAAAGAAAACAAATGCAATAAAAATAATTTTACGACATTCTTATGGCCAACATGGAAAATGCTACCGATAGCAGCAGCCAGTCTGAAAGCATAAACACTACCATTACCCCGATTCCATGAGTGAAGAGTGACTGACTGACAGAGTCCATGAGTGAATGAGTGATTTTATGCTGCAAAGCATAAACTCAAGTAGACGGACGCATTTGATTAATGCATAAGTTTTATTTCAGACATTGAGTGAGGTATTTCTTCAAGCATAAATTGAGTTCCTATTTTCCTTAAGAAATTACTTTTCAATCTTAAATGGAACTTTTCTAATCTCAAAGATTTTAATATACATTTAGCTAAGATATACAAGATTTTTAGGTCTTAAATTTGGATACAATAATTTGATGTAGATATAAACTTTAGTTTTTAACACATGCGTATTAAAAGGTGGCAACGAAAAAGTTTTTACAAATGAAAAATATGGAAATTTTAAAATTTTAAAAATTTTCCTATAAAGATAGTGAAATTTTGAAAATTTCCCTATAAAAATAGGAAAATTTAGAAAATTTCTTTATAAAAATAGGGAAATTTTGAAAATTTCCCTACAAAAATAGGGAAATTTTGAATATTTCCCTATAAAAAAAGGGAAATTTTGAAAATTTCCCTATAAAAATAGAGAAATTTTGAAAATTTCCCTATATGAAAATAGGGAAATTTTGAAAATTTCCCTATATAAAAATAGGGAAATTTTGAAAATTTCCCTATATAAAAATAGGGAAATTTTGAAAATTTCCCTATATAAAAATAGGGAAATTTTGAAAATTTCCCTATAAAAATAGGGAAATTTTGAAAATTTCCCTATAAAAATAGGGAAATTTTGAAAATTTCCCTATAAAAATAGGGACATTTTGAAAATTTCCCTATTAAAATTTCAAAATTTCAAAAAAAAATTCCTATAAAGATAGTGAAATTTTAAAAATTTCCCTATAAAAATAGGAAAATTTAGAAAATTTCTTTATAAAAATAGGGAAAATTTGAAAATTTCCCTATAAAAATAGGGAAATTTTGAAAACTTCCCTCTAAAATAGGAACATTTTGAAAATTTCCCTATAAAAATAGGGAAATTTTGAAAATTTCCCTATAAAAATAGGGAAATTTTGAAAATTTCCCTATAAAAATAGGGAAATTTTGAAAATTTCCCTATAAAAATTTCAAAAAAATTTTCCTATAAAGATAGTGAAATTTTGAAAATTTCCCTATAAAAATAGGGAAATTTTGAAAATTCCCTATAAAAATAGGGAAATTTTGAAAATTTCCCTATAAAAATAGGGAAATTTTGAAAATTTCCCTATAAAAATTTTGAAAATTTCCCTATAAAAATAGGGAAATTTTGAAAATTTCCCTATAAAAATTGGAAAATTTTTAAAATTTCCCTATAAAAATAGGAAAATTTTGAAAATTTCCCTGTAAAAATAGGGAAATTTTGAAAATTTCCCTGTAAAAATAGGGAAATTTTGAAAATTTCCCTATAAAAATAGGGAAATTTTGAAAATTTCCCTATAAAAATAGGGAAATTTTGAAAATTTCCCAATAAAAATGGGGAAAATTTCTCTATAAAAATAGGGAAATTTTGAAAATTTCCTTATAAAAATAGGAAAATTTTGAAAATTTCCCTTTAAAAATACTAAAATTTTAAAATTTCCCTATAAAAATAGGGAAATTTTGAAAATTTCTCTATAAAAATAGGAAAATATTGAAAATTTTCCTATAAAATAGGGAAATCCCTGAAAATTTCCCTATCAAATAGGGAGATCCCTGAAAATGTTCCTATTAAAATTTTGAAAATTTCCCAGTTTAAATGGGGAAATTTTGAAAATTTCTTTATAAAATAGGGAAAATTTTAAAATTTCCCTATAAAAATAGGGAAATTTTGAAAATTTCCCTATAAAAATATGGGAAATTTTGAAAATTTCCTTATAAAAATAGAAAAATTATGAAAAATTTTCTGTAGAAAGAAGATAATTTTGAAAATTTCCCTATAAAAATAGTGAAATTTTGAAAATTTCCCTTTAAAAATAGTGAAATTTTGAAAATTTCGCAAAAAAAAGTTAAATTTTGAAAATTTCACTATAGATGGTGAAATTGTGAAAATATCCCTGCAAAAATAGTGAAACTTTGAAAATTTCCCTATAAAAATAGTGAAATTTTGAAAATTTCTCTATACAAATAGTGAAATTTTTTCAAATTTCCCTATAAAAATAAAATTCCCTATAAATAGTGAACTATTGCAAATTTTCCGTCTAAATAGCAAAATTTAGAAAATTTGTCTATAAATAGTAAATTTTTTAAAAATTCGTATATACGTATATTTTCAAAAATGTAAATTTATTTTCGTTTCCGTCTTTTATCAAAAATTCTTTAATTCTACCAATATAAAATACTTCCTCTTTTTTACACCTCAATCTAAATATTTCGAATGTTAAGTCTTAAACTGTCAGTTTTTTAAAGAATCTGGTCTATTTTACATTAAATGTTTACACAGGAAATTTTGATACAAATAATGTTTAACCTTAAAATTTAAAGGTTAATCATCATGTAAAATTTTGTTTAGTATTCGAATGATAGAAAGCTTAAAAAATTTTGACAGCCGAAAAAAACTACAAGATATTAAGAAACAAATTTAGGTTTCCTAAAATGTTTATTTTAACTTGAAGTTATTTTTTTTTAAACTGGCGGAAGATTTGAGTTTTGAGTGTCTATTAGGCATCTTTGTTTTGATTCCACTTCATCTTTTTTTCTTTGTTTATATCCTGTCATTCTTTGATGATTTCAAAAAATGCCTAAGCTGGCGCCTCTTTGAATTTGTTAGAAAGATGTATTTATTTTATTACACTCCACCTTAGCGTTTTATAAATTAATTAATTAGTAATAATTTCTTTTCAAATATTATTACATTAAACTTGGAACCTAGGATTTTTAGTAATAAAATTAAACGTCACCTAAAATACAAAAGGACTTAAGTGCCAATTATTTTCATTAAAATCACCCAAAAAAAATGCAAAAATATTTTTATATTTTTGTCACTTACCTCCTTTTGCATTTTAGCTGATGTTATATATCTTTATTTTCAAATGTTTGTTTTGTTCAGCAAAATCATGCTAAATGACATTAAAAATTAAATCCACATTTTTTTGCCAATTTAATGCATTTTTATAATTGAGTCGTAAAGATTTTGTTTTGATGCCTATTTTTTCGCGTATCAGAAATAAACAAGTCATTCATGTTCTGAAATTTAACTCTTAAGTACTAAAACATATTGAGGCTCTTTATTGTTTTTTCGCTTTAGTCATGTTTGGCATAATTTTGCTCAAATACCATAAAATCAAGCACCTGTTTTTCTGATGATCCAAATGCGGAGTTGGTTTTAGTAAAAGAGTTTATTGATAAGGTATTTATTTTCTAGTACCAAATATTAAGCAAACACCTAGTAGAAAGTTTACAATTCATTACAAGGTATTCTTTAGTACTAAAATATTTTGGTAGTTTTTTGTTTAAGAGGTAACCTAAACAGCTAATGGCATTGAAAACTAGTACAAATTGAGCCTTGATTTACCTAAAATGAGCCTACAATCATTGGTACTATTTGGAAAAATCGAACTATTAAGATGTCTCAGAGGGTAAAATTAAAGTGTTTTTTAATTTTTGTTAATAATGTATCTCCTTAATAGCGTTAATGGATATAAAATATATTGAAACTAATTAAAATTTATAGGCTAGGGTGTTAAATGTGGACCCATAGCAAAAACTCGCATATCGAGTTTGTCAAACGTTTTTCGACCATGACCAAAGACTCCATAATATAAAGATGTTGCAATTCCATACATTGATTTGCCGTATGGTCGTTTTGAAAAGTCCCATAAAAAAGAAAGTATACCGCTTTTGCTTTAATTCGGAAATAACTAATGAACACTATTACCCAATGAGAGAAAGCTAAAACACACACCCGAGCTCATGAAATGTATGTTTATTTGTGTTTTGTGTTTGGAGTGCAATATCTTTACATATATTGTCTTTGGCATAACAAACATCACGATTATCAAAATACAAGAAAAATGTTTGGTGTCTTGGAAAATAGGTCCAAATATGAAGTAAGCACTTATTTTTTAACCAATAAACATTAAACATTTATTCCATAATTTTTGAATTTGTATAAGGTTTGGTACTTTTTTAATCTATGTATAGATTCTTATATAGCAAACAAATTTTTAGTACTTTTTTACCACTACATATGAAAAGCTTGTGTTGGAACTAGGAAAATATGTTATGAGGATTTGAATTTGTTTATATCATAACTGGGGGGAAACACTTCCGCGGGGAATCAATAGAATTGACCTCTTCAAAATAGACCTTGAAGTTCCCGATCATTGACAAAAATACCTTTTATTAATATAATTTATAAGCATTTATAAGTAGGCAACCCATAATACTAGAAGCCGAAGACTTTTCGCTATTTTCGTAAATATCACGATCATTAATGAAACTCGTGAAAATGGGATTAAAAGCATTCAGTTGGAATTTGAATCGTGCAAAAAATTTCCTATAGAAAAATTTTGAGAAAAAAATTTTCTATACAAAAAATTTTGAGAAAAACATTTTCTATACAAAAAATTTTGAGAAAAAAATTTTCTGTAGAAAAATTCTTGAAAAAAATTTTCTATAGAAAAATTTTTGATAAAAAAAATTTTCTATAGAAAAATTTTTGAAAAAAAAAATTTCTGTAGAAAAATTCTTGATAAAAAATTTTCTATAGAAAAATTCTTGATAAAAAATTTTCTATAGAAAAATTTTTGATAAAAAAATTTTCTATAGAAAAGTTTTTAATAAAAAATTTCTATAGAAACATTTTTGATCAAAAAAATTGTATATAGAAAAATTTTTAATAAAAAAATTTTCTACAGAAAAATTTTTAATAAAAAAATTTTGCAATTTTCTATAGAAAAATTTTTGATAAAAAAATTTTATATAGCTAAATTTTTAATAAGAAAAATTTGCCAATATTTTATTGAAAAATTTTTAATAAAAAAAATTTTTGAGAAAAAAATTTTCTATAGAAATATTTTTGATAACAAAATATTCTACAGACAAATTTTTGATAAGAAATTTTCTATAGAAAAATTTTTGATAAAAAATTGTCTATAGATAAATTTTTTTGATAAAAAAAATTTCTATAGAAAAATTTTTGATAAAAAATTTTCTATGGAAAAATTTTTGATAAAAAAATTTTATATAGAAAAATTTTTTAAAAGAAAAATTTGGAAATTTTTTATAAAAAAATTTTTAATAAAAAAAATTTTTGAGAAAATAATTTCCTATAGAAAAATTTTTGATAAAAAAAATATTCTATAAACAAATTTTTGATTAGAAATTTTCAATAGAAAAATTTTTGATAAAAAATTGTCTATAGATAAATTATTTTGATAAAAAAAAATTCTATAGAAAAATTTTTGAAAAAAAATTTTGATAAAAAAATTTTCTATGGAAAAATTTTTGATAAAAAAATTTTCTATAGAAAAATTTTTGATAAAAAAAAATGTCTATAGAAAAATTTTTGATAAAAAAAAATTTCTATGGAAAACATTTTCTATAGAAAAATTTTTGTTAAAAAAGTTTAGCAATTTTCTATACAAAAATTTCTGATTAAAAAATTTTCTATAGAAAAATTTTTGATAACAAATTTTGCAATTTTCTATAGAAAACTTTTGATAAAAAAATTTTCTATAGAATAATTTTTCATCCTTTTAAGTATTCTTTAGAAAATATTGCTTTTTCCAAAAAAAAAAAAAATATTTCTAACGTTTTATTAGGAAAAATTAATTCTAATCTTTTAAAGAACTGTCTAGCTCTTGCCACCTATTAAATATTTCTCTGACTTTTTTTGTTCCTTTTGCCACTTTCCAAAGTAGGACTGAGAGTGTGTGTGGCATTTAGTTGTGGCATGATGTGTTGAAAAAAAGTGTTCAGCATTTTTATGGTACATTGATGATGGTTGAGGTGTATTGTAGCTAGTTGTGCTGTATATTATCTGCCTCTGTTGCTCCAGCCTGGCTAATAATGATGATGAGTCTTGATGCGGCTTTTATGCACTTAACCAGGCAATCACAGACCACTCACAGTCAGCCGCCGCTCACGTATTGACCACAAAAGTAAGTTGTTTGTAATGATCTTTAAATCATCATTAGTGGAGATATTTGCTAATTTAGATGCCACTCGTTTAAGTTTCAAATTCAAAATTTTCAACTTCGAAAAAAAAGTATGAGTATATATAAATAACGGCCATAATATGACAGATAAAGATTAAAATCTTTATTTTAGTTTAATGGAGGAGCAGAATGTATGTTAATCACTAAAATTGCAATTTCTTTTTATTTCGTTTTGTTTCTCTGGTGCTTCTAATCTTTAAACAATTTACATTTTTCTAATCGTAAAAATTTTAATTTATGCTTTTAAAACGCCTCATAATGCAAGTTTTTCCGTTTTTTCCCCATCATCTTGTGAATCTACTTGTAGTACAGAGTAAGAAATAGACAGACAGACATACTGAGGGACAGACGGACGAATGAATGGTTAAAGTTAGAAATAAACCACTTGCCATTAAAATATGAAACAAAATGCTCCTCTTCGACTGCTTTAAGTTCTCATGTGAGTATAAATGCGTAAATAGTTTGATATGGAAGATGTAATCAAAAGTCTTGGATTCGAACCCCCATTCCTCTGTCTTCTTCCCTTTAAAACTTTTAGTAAGTAGCAAACTGTTCGCTTCATTTTGCAATCAATTTAAATGAACAAAATAAAAAAGATTTTATTGAAATGTAATAAAAATTGTAATTAATTGAAATAGAAGAAAGAAAAAATAAATAAATATGAAAAGCAAATACTTTACTTTTTATTCGCATAAGTATTTATTTACACATCCAAGTACTTAGTCCGTATTTTTATTGTGGCTAAATAGATTGAATGTTGAATCTTTTTCATTTACTTACGACTTTGCACCACCCCCAACATGTGGCAAGTTGCAATGAAGAAAAAAAAATAATATTAAATTGAATTGAATCTTTTGTTAGGTTCCTGGTCTGAAAACTTGTAGGAGAATTCATTTTAAAATATGTATGTACTTGGTTCGGGTCACAAGAGAATGAAAAATAAAAGCCAAAAGCTACTATTAAACAATAAGTCTAGATTTTTATAAAACAATTCCGATTAATAATATTTAAATTACATACATACATATGTAGCAAAAATCAATATTAAAGTGATTAAATTATAAAAATCTTCAAGATTAATTTGTCATATATTCAGGGAAAAAAATTATTAACCCTTTAATGGCTTCGAATTTAACTAGCAAAGACAAAAACCACACTTTTTAGCGGAGCACATTTTGCAATTAACAGAGCTCTGTAAACCGTTTTAACAGCAATGTTAAGCTTAACATAGGACAAACATGAAAATTTACAATATATTACTATATGGAGATGGTGCTTCAAATGAACCTTATTGAAAGTGTATAAGCAGGCGTAGGCAGCCCATACCACCAGAAGCCGATGAATTTTTTTCATTTTCGTAAATCATTAATAAAACTCGTGAAAATTAGTATTAAAATCATTCAGTTGGAATTTGGATGTCAACAGAGTTGGTTGGTGCTGCTTTGCTAAACAAAATAAGCAAGAAACAAATCAAAATCCAATTTGAAGCAACAAAATACATGGTTCGAGAGAACAAAGAAACATAATCTCGAACATTGTTGCCACAACACTATTATTTTTGTAAATATTGGGAATATTTTTGTAAATATTTGGAATATTTTTCAAAACAGAAAAAATTCTAATATTAAACAATTTTAGATTTTTATATTTTTTAGATATTTTCGATATATTTTATAATAAAAATATTTTTCTTTGAAAAATTGTTCGATAAAAATAATATTTTATAGAAAATTTTATATCAAAAAAATTTAAAATTTTCTATAGAAAAAGTTTTGATAAAAAAATTTTCAATAGAAAAATTTTTGATAAAAAAAATTCTATAGAAAAATGTTTGATAAAAAAATTTTCTACAGAAAATTTTTTAAAAAATGAATTTTCTTTAGAAAAATTTTTAAAAAATGAATTTCCTTTAGAAAATTTTTGATAAATTTTTTTTTTTTTTATTTACAACCAGTTAAGGTCCATGCGCTCTTGTGCGCATATTCTTCAATTTCATAGGCCAAACTTTGAAAGATTTTTCTCTATTTGGACTTTCTATCAAAGTTTCGGACATAATCTTCTAACATAAGGGAGGTCAGTGTCCACAGTTGAGATTATGATTAACCAAGGTAAGTCTGGGCTTACCAAGTTATGACCAATCAGAACCGTTTTTTTGTATCCAAAATTAATTTAATTTTTATCAATTACGCAGTATTCCATGGTTTTGTTATAAAAAGTTTCTCGAAAAATAATGTTGGGTCATTTTTGTCCCCCTGTCTGTCAAGGGTTAAAATATATTTTTAAATAAAAAAATTTATTCTTGGCAAAAAAAGTACTTCAATGCCCTTTTTCAATAAAAACCCGCTTCTAAATTCTTAATATCTAGTAATTTCTTTCCTCTGAAGATTTAAAAAATCGATTTTTGACCTTTCGCCCCGGGAAAGCAAAGGTTAAGTTTTTCAAATATCAAAAAAACATTTCAATATACATTTTTCATAAACTGAGCATAATATTCTTAATATTTTTATTTAATTGAACACAAGTAAAATTTTTAAAGCATCTATGACCAAAAATTTAAATTTTAGCAAGTTCGACGATTTCAAATCGCAAGTACGACAAAACTGTTCAAGATTCGTGTTTATTTTTTTTTTTTGAGTTTTATTCCCCCCCATTTGTCTTTTTTAACGCAGCGATAAGAAAATTCTCAATTTGTTATATTTGTTGGACACAATTTTTAAAAAGCTAGAAAATAATTTTTCCCTGTATGAAAAATACTAAATAAAATCATTTATATTTTACAAAATTTTACTTTTTAGTATTACCAAGTCCTACAATCGTATATCACGTCTTACTTTGCAAGTTCTATTTGAGTTCTATTTGTAAGAGATCTAATCGATTTATCTGAGGCAGATATTGTTATACTTAAGAGCTTTCTAAAGAAATCCGGATGGTTAAACAAGGAGAGCTTGTAATGTTTTTTGCTTAATTCCGTGATAACACAATGGACTTCATAGTTTATATGAGTCTGACCACTAACACTAATCTAAGCTTAACAATATATCGCTTTAATAATGTTATATCAATTTTATCAAAAACAAATATTTTTATAATTTTTCTCATATTTTAAATTTGAGAAGGTTTGTGTCTAGGCTAAACTAAATTTTCGAGACCTAATTAAGAGTGTTTTAATGAACACAATTTAATGTAATTGAATTAATTTTTATTTGAAATGTACCTCTGGAATTCTGTAAAGAAAAAAAACCTGCAAATAAAAGGAAAATTTAAGAAAATTTTATAAATAAGAACTTATGAACAATTTTGTGTATCAGCCCTCAAAGGGTTAAACAATTTCATACATAAAATCTAGGAAATTCAATGATTTAAATCTTAGAGCAATAACAAATTTAATACGATACATTGTATTTTATTAAATAGGGCGCATTTTAAATTCGTTATCTATTCAATTGCTTGAATTTTTTGCTGCAATCCAAAGAAAAATATCAATCAAAATCAATTAACATTTTTGTGGTCATTTTTCATTTTTTGTCCTTTGCAATTTTATAACTTTATTTATTATCAAGTCGTTAAATTTTTATTAAAAGAAGAATAATGATAATGTTAAGATAAAAAGTCATTTGTTCTTCTTTTTTATTATTAAACAGATGCTCTTTTGAACGCTTAAATATAGAAAAATTTGTTATTTAATTTGTTAATATTATAAATAGCAAATCTAAAAAGTAATAATGAAAACAGATAAAATCAAAATTTTATTTATGTTTTAATTTTAAAGCAAATGGAATTTGAATTAGAATATATTCTCAAATTGAATAATATCATCAAAATATTAAATGGAATATGTTGCAAGATTTAAGTGCTTAGAAAGTATCAGGTCTGTACTTACTCTCAAAAGCAATTGCGTTTCAAAATTTAAAGTTTTTAAAGTTTTACAGCAACTGCAAAATTGATTAATTTTCATGTTATTCTTAATAAAATCACAACTAATCAATGAAAATGTATGACTAATAATATTTGGAGTATTCACAGTTTTGCGATTGTCGAGTAAAGATGGTAAGTTTTTTTCATTTTCTATTTTTTGTGGTTGTTACAATTTTTTTTTCCGATTTTACACAAAAAAAAAATATTTCTTTATATTGCAATATAAATAACTTTAAAACAGTTTATCACATAAAAATCATGTGTTAGGATTAATTAAGAGCAATTTTGTTCTTAATCTACTGATGGATTTTTCAATAAAATCGAACAAACCGTTCTTAAGATACAATAAACTAGACAAACATAGACAATCTCTTCAAAAATCCCAAATTTAAAAAAATCGATGAAAAAAAAATTTTAATTTCTGTGTTTTTGTTTTGGGGACCCATAAGCAGGAATAGGCAGCCCATACCACCAGAAGCCGATAAAATTTTTAAATTTTCGTAAATACCACGATCATTGATAAAACACGTGAAAATGAGTATTAATTTGAATGTTAAAGAAAAGACAAAAAAAATAGGCAAGAAGAAATATAATCTCGAATATTGTTGACACGACACTATTATTTTTGTAAACATTGGAAATATTTTTGTAAATATTGGGAATCTTTTTCAAAACAAAAATAAATCCTAATACAAAACAATTTAATATTTTTGATCCAAAATTTTTTCTTTGGAAAATTGTTCGATAAAAATTATATTTTATAGAAAATTTTTCGATAAAAATATTTTTCTATAATAATTTTCGATAAAAATATTTTTATATCAAAAAATTTTCAAATCTTCTTAGAAAAATTGTTAATAAAAAAATTAATTTCTTTCTAAAAAAATTTTCTATAGAAAAATTTTTGTTAAAAAACTTTAATAGAAAAATTTTTGATAAAAAAATTTTTTTAAGAAAAGTTTTTGATGAAAAAATTTTCTATAAAAAAGTTTTTGGTAAAAAAAATTTTTTATAGAAAAACTGTTGATAAAAAATTTTTTTTTGATAAAATTTTTTTTTTCAAACATTTTTCGATAAAAAAATTTTCTATAGAAAAAAATAAAAAAAATTTCTATAGAAAAATTGTTGATAAAAAAATTTTCTACAGAATAATTTTTGATAAAAAAATTTTCTACAGAAAAATTTTTGATAAAAAAATTTTCTATAGAAAAATTTTTCATAAAAAATTTTCTATAGAAAAATTTTTGATAAAAAAATTTTCTATGGAAAAATTTTTGATAAAAAAAATTTCTATAGAAAAATTATTGATAAAAGAAATTTCTATACAATAATTTTTGATAAAAAAAATTTCTGTAGAAAAATTTTTGATAAAAAAAATTTCTATAGAAAAATTTTTGATAAAAAAAAATTTCTATAGAAAAACTTTGAAATTTTTTTTTTTATTAAAAATTTAAATAAAATTTTTTTGATAAAAAAATTTTCTATAGAAAAATTTTTGATGAAAACAATTTTCTATAGAAAAATTTTTGATAAAAAAATTTTCTATAGAAAAATTTTTGATGAAAACAATTTTCTATAGAAAAATTTTTGATAAAAAAAATTTCTATAGAAAAATTTTTGATAAAAAAATTTTCTATAGAAAAATTATGGATAAAAAAATTTTCTATAGAAAAATTTTTGATAAAAAAATTTTCTATAGAAAAATTTTTGATAAAAAAATTTTCTATAGAAAAATTTTTTTTGATAAAAAATTTTTTTTATTAAAAATTTTAAGAAAAAAATATTTTTATTAAAAATTTAAATAAAAAATTTTTTTGATAAAAATTTTTGATAAAAAAATTTTCTATAGAAAAATTTTTGATAAAAAAAATTTTCTATAGAAAAATTTTTGATGAAAACAATTTTCTATAGAAAAATTTTTGATAATAAAATTTTCTATTGAAAAATTTTTGATAAAAAAATTTCCTATTGAAAAATTTTTGATAAAAAAATTTTCTATAGAAAAATTTTTAATAAACAAATTTTCTATGGAAAAATTTTTGATAAAAAATTTTCTATAGAAAAATTTTTAATAAACAAATTTTCTATGGAAAAATTTTTGATAAAAAAATTTCTATAGAAAAATTTTTGATAAAAAAATTTTCTATAGAAAAATTATGGATAAAAAATTTTTCTATAGAAAAATTTTTGGTAAAAAAATTTTCTATAGAAAAATTTTTGATAAAAAAATTTTCTATAGAAAAATTTTTTTTTGATAAAAAATTTTTTTTATTAAAAATTTTAAGAAAAAAATTTTTTTATTAAAAATTTAAATAAAAAATTTTTTTGATAAAAATTTTTGATAAAAAAATTTTCTATAGAAAAATTTTTGATGAAAACAATTTTCTATAGAAAAATTTTTGATAACAAAATTTTCTATTGAAAAATTTTTGATAAAAAAATTTTCTATTGAAAAATTTTTGATAAAAAAATTTTCTATAGAAAAATTTTTAATAAACAAATTTTCTATGGAAAAATTTTTGATAAAAAAATGTTCTATAGAAAAATTTTTAATAAACAAATTTTCTATGGAAAAATTTTTAAAAAAAAAATTTCTATAGAAAAATTTTTGATAAAAAAATTTTCTATAGAAAAATTATGGATAAAAAATTTTTCTATAGAAAAATTTTTGATAAAAAAATTTTCTATAGAAAAATTTTTGATAAAAAAATTTTCTATAGAAAAATTTTTGATAAACAAATTTTCTATAGAAAAATTTTTGATAAAAAAAATTTCTATAGAAAAATTTTTGATAAAAAAAAATTCTATAGAAAACTTTTTGTTAAAAAAATTTTTTATAGAAAAATTTTTGAAAATAACAAAATAGTCGGGATGTAAATATTATTCAAAAAGAAGTGTATTTGCATTTGATCCCAAACCTGTTACATTTATTTATTAATGTAACAGATCAATTTATTGATAAAAAGCCAAAAAATGTTTGCGGAGAAACCAAATTCCTCGACGCGTTTCGATGGTTGGTTAAGCCATCTCTTCAGGAGGATTATCCCCAATTTAGACAGATCGAAAACCTCGCATTATTACTAAATTTACAAACATAACTATTAAGAATTATGTTCATAAACCAAAAGTAAAAGCGTAGATTATCGACTGAACAAAAACAAACATTTTTCAGTTTTCATCTACCTTCACTTCCCACATTCTTGCTGTAGCCGGCTACTATATGCAGAATGCTGTGAAGAAGGGGGGGTAAGATGTTTTAAAATAAACAAGTTTATTTTAAAAATAAGCTGAATGCATGCAGTTTTATCAAAAAATAACAAAATAGTCGGAATGTGGGAAGTGAAGGTAGATGAAAACTGAAAAATGTTTGTTTTTGTTCAGTCGATAATCTACGCTTTTACTTTTGGTTTATGAACATAATTCTTAATAGTTATGTTTGTAAATTTAGTAATAATGCGAGGTTTTCGATCTGTCTAAATTGGGGATAATCCTCCTGAAGAGATGGCTTAACCAACCATCGAAACGCGTCGAGGAATTTGGTTTCTCCGCAAACATTTTTTGGCTTTTTATCAATAAATTGATCTGTTACATTAATAAATAAATGTAACAGGTTTGGGATCAAATGCAAATACACTTCTTTTTGGAAAAATTTTTGATTAAAAAATTTTCTATAGAAAAATTTTTGATAAAAAAAATTTTCTATTGAAAAATTTTCTATAGAAAAATTTTTGATAAAAAAAATTTTCTATAGAAAAATTTTTGATAAAAACATTTTTGATAAAAAAAAATTTTGATAAAAAAATTTTCTATAGGAAACCTTTTTTACCTATTTTACTTAAAAGTATAAAAAAACGGCAACTCTGCCGACTATTTTTTAAATAGTTGAGCTTAAATGTAATTTTGGGTGTTGATTAGAGTTGTAATATCTTGTTAATTGTTTACAGTGAAGTTTATTTCAAATTATAGACTCTTGGCTTGAAAAAACATTGAGAATTATTTTAGAATCTGGAAACAAATTTATATCTATTTAAAATTAAATACTTTTAATCTTTTTAAAAATATTTGATTCGAAAACAAAATTGATTTAAAATCATTTATTGTTTATTTATCAAAATAAATTAAGTAAATAAAAGAAAAACCCTTCAAATCAATTTCCCATTATCTTTATAATCCTACACTTTTAACAAACCGCAAAAAAGTAAATATTCAATATTTATTTATTCAACCAAATAAAAATTTTCTGAAACCTCAAAAATTCGGTTGGCCACTTAAATTAAAGATTCTCGAATACAAAAAAACTAATCGCCCACAAAAATTATAATTTTTATTTATATTTTCTTTAAGATATTTCTCACTAATGAGCAGGTGTAGTGTTTTTTTCACAATTTTCTTGAAAATTTTAAAACTTGTTTCTGGTTAAATTTAATTGATTATTATTTTTCATTTATGTTTATTTTTCTTAAATTTTTTTATTTAATTTTTGCATAAAAAATCCTAATCAAATACAAGAAAAATAAATATTTGTTTAATAAAAATTAACAGATGAAATTAAAATAAAATGACGTAAAAAGCATTTAATTTAAATGGTTGATTGGATAGTTAGAACATCAATATTATAATGATGACGATAATGATGTTGACGATGACGATAGATGGTCTAACATTAGAAAATCTAGAGAAAAATATTGAATGTTTTATTAACCGTATACACATCTAATCGATAATATTGACTGTTTGACACATTGGTCTGATCAAATTTCCCTTAAAGCTGTAAATCTTCATGTAAACCCCTACAAGTACCCATAAATAAATTTTAACAACTAAAAACTAAAGACAAAACAAAACATGTTTAAGCGCAAATGTAATAGAATTTTAATACCAATTGAAAAACTACTGACCGCTAAAGGAAAAAAAGGAAAAAGGTTGAAATGTTTAAAGAAACTTTTGGTTTGCTTCAGTGAAAAAGGTCTTATATGACAAATTTTTATTTGATGAACAGAAACTACATCTTAATCTATGTCATAGTTTATGTCTTAGTCTACGTCTTAGTCTATGTCTTAGTCTATGTCTTAGTCTATGTCTTAGTCTATGTCTTAGTCTATGTCTTAGTCTATGTCTTAGTCTATGTCTTAGTCTATGTCTTAGTCTATGTCTTAGTCTATGTCTTAGTCTATGTCTTAGTCTATGTCTTAGTCTATGTCTTAGTCTATGTCTTAGTCTATGTCTTAGTCTATGTCTTAGTCTATGTCTTAGTCTATGTCTTAGTCTATGTCTTAGTCTATGTCTTAGTCTATGTCTTAGTCTATGTCTTAGTCTATGTCTTAGTCTATGTCTTAGTCTATGTCTTAGTCTATGTCTTAGTCTATGTCTTAGTCTATGTCTTAGTCTATGTCTTAGTCTATGTCTTAGTCTATGTCTTAGTCTATGTCTTAGTCTATGTCTTAATCTATGTCTTAGTCTATGTCTTAGTCTATGTCTTAGTCTATGTCTTAGTCTATGTCTTAGTCTATGTCTTAGTCTATGTCTTAGTCTATGACTTAGTCTATGTCTTAGTCTATGTCTTAGTCTATGTCTTAGTCTATGACTTAGTCTATGACTTAGTCTATGTCTTAGTCTATGTCTTAGTCTATGTCTTAGTCTGTCTTAGTCTATGTCTTAGTCTATGTCTTTATCTATGTCTTAGTCTATGTCTTAGTCTATGTCTTAGTCTATGTCTTAGTCTATGTCTTAGTCTATGTCTTAGTCTATGTCTTAGTCTATGTCTTAGTCTATGTCTTAGTCTATGTCTATGTCTATGTCTATGTCTATGTCTATGTCTTAGTCTATGTCTTAGTCTATATCTATGTCTTAGTCTATGTCTATGTCTATGTCTTAGTCTATGTCTTAGTCTATGTCTTAGTCTATGTCTTAGTCTATGTCTTAGTCTATGTCTTAGTCTATGTCTTAGTCTATGTCTAAGTCTATGTCTTAGTCTATGTCTTAGTCTATGTCTTAGTCTATGTCTTAGTCTATGTCTTAGTCTATGTCTTAGTCTATGTCTTAGTCTATGTCTTAGTCTATGTCTTAGTCTATGACTTAGTCTATGACTTAGTCTATGTCTTAGTCTATGTCTTAGTCTATGTCTTAGTCTATGTCTTAGTCTATGTCTTAGTCTATGTCTTAGTCTATGTCTTAGTCTATGTCTTAGTCTATGTCTTAGTCTATGTCTTAGTCTACGTCTTAGTCTATGTCTTAGTCTATGTCTTAGTCTATGTCTTAGTCTATGTCTTAGTCTATGTCTTAGTCTATGTCTTAGTCTATGTCTTAGTCTATGTCTTAGTCTATGTCTTAGTCTATGTCTTAGTCTATGTCTTAGTCTATGTCTTAGTCTATGTCTTAGTCTATGTCTTAGTCTATGTCTTAGTCTATGTCTTAGTCTATGTCTTAGTCTACGTCTTAGTCTATGTCTTAGTCTATGTCTTAGTCTATGTCTTAGTCTATGTCTTAGTCTATGTCTTAGTCTATGTCTTAGTCTATGTCTTAGTCTATGTCTTAGTCTATGTCTTAGTCTATGTCTTAGTCTATGTCTTAGTCTATGTCTTAGTCTATGTCTAAGTCTATGTCTATGTCTTGGTCTATGTCTTAGTCTATGTCTATGTCTATGTCTATGTCTATGTCTATGTCTATGTCTATGTCTATGTCTATGTCTATGTCTATGTCTATGTCTATGTCTATGTCTATGTCTATGTCTATGTCTATGTCTATGTCTATGTCTATGTCTATGTCTATGTCTATGTCTATGTCTATGTCTATGTCTATGTCTATATCTATGTCTATGTCTATGTCTATGTCTATGTCTATGTCTATGTCTATGTGTATGTGTATGTCTATGTCTATGTCTATGTCTATGTCTTAGTCTATGTCTATGTCTTAGTCTATGTCTTAGTCTATGTCTTAGTCTATGTCTTAGTCTATGTCTTAGTCTATGTCTTAGTCTATGACTTAGTCTATGACTTAGTCTATGTCTTAGTCTATGTCTTAGTCTATGTCTTAGTCTATGTCTTAGTCTATGTCTTAGTCTATGTCTTAGTCTATGTCTTAGTCTATGTCTTAGTCTATGTCTTAGTCTATGTCTTAGTCTACGTCTTAGTCTATGTCTTAGTCTATGTCTTAGTCTATGTCTTAGTCTATGTCTTAGTCTATGTCTTAGTCTATGTCTTAGTCTATGTCTTAGTCTATGTCTTAGTCTATGTCTTAGTCTATGTCTTAGTCTATGTCTTAGTCTATGTCTTAGTCTATGTCTTAGTCTATGTCTTAGTCTATGTCTTAGTCTATGTCTTAGTCTATGTCTTAGTCTACGTCTTAGTCTATGTCTTAGTCTATGTCTTAGTCTATGTCTTAGTCTATGTCTTAGTCTATGTCTTAGTCTATGTCTTAGTCTATGTCTTAGTCTATGTCTTAGTCTATGTCTTAGTCTATGTCTTAGTCTATGTCTTAGTCTATGTCTTAGTCTATGTCTAAGTCTATGTCTATGTCTTGGTCTATGTCTTAGTCTATGTCTATGTCTATGTCTATGTCTATGTCTATGTCTATGTCTATGTCTATGTCTATGTCTATGTCTATGTCTATGTCTATGTCTATGTCTATGTCTATGTCTATGTCTATGTCTATGTCTATGTCTATGTCTATGTCTATATCTATGTCTATGTCTATGTCTATGTCTATGTCTATGTCTATGTCTATGTCTATGTCTATGTCTATGTCTATGTCTTAGTCTATGTCTATGTCTATGTCTATGTCTATGTCTATGTCTATGTCTATGTCTATGTCTATGTCTATGTCTATGTCTATGTGTATGTGTATGTCTATGTCTATGTCTATGTCTATGTCTTAGTCTATGTCTATGTCTTAGTCTATGTCTTAGTCTATGTCTTAGTCTATGTCTTAGTCTATGTCTTAGTCTATGTCTTAGTCTATGTCTTAGTCTATGTCTTAGTCTATGTCTTAGTCTATGTCTTAGTCTATGTCTTAGTCTATGTCTTAGTCTATGTCTTAGTCTATGTCTTAGTCTATGTCTTAGTCTATGTCTTAGTCTATGTCTTAGTCTATGTCTTAGTCTATGTCTTAGTCTATGTCTTAGTCTATGTCTTAGTCTATGTCTTAGTCTATGTCTTAGTCTATGTCTATGTCTAAGTCTATGTCTTAGTCTATGTCTTAGTCTATGTCTTAGTCTATGTCTTAGTCTATGTCTTAGTCTATGTCTTAGTCTATGTCTTAGTCTATGTCTTAGTCTATGTCTTAGTCTATGTCTTAGTCTATGTCTTAGTCTATGTCTTAGTCTATGTCTTAGTCTATGACTTAGTCTATGTCTTAGTCTATGACTTAGTCTTTGTCTTAGTCTATGTCTTAGTCTATGTCTTAGTCTATGTCTTAGTCTATGTCTTAGTCTATGACTTAGCCTATGTCTTATTCTATTTCTTAGATTATGTATGTATATGTCTTGGTGTATGTTTTAGCTATACAAAAATAATGTAGCGATTAATTATGTCATTAAAAACTTGTTTAAAAGCGGCTTTAAGTTATTAAAAAAGCTCCCAATGGGTTAAAATGGTTTAAATTTTATTAGATTTTTACCTGAATTCTTAATATAATCAACTACTTCTAATACCCATTATTTAACTATTTATTTATGACTTTTATAACACAACTCAACTTAACCATCAACTATTGAAATTTGCATAATTTTGTCGTTTGGGTCATTTTGTTTAATTGGGGTAATAATGTACACGACGATTGGAGTGCATACAGGAGGAGGTAATACAATAAACTGGTAAAAAAGTAAAAAAACAAAGAACAAACCTTAATCGTTACAAAATACTCATGTAATGAACACACCTTCCCTTTGAGACATTATTTAACTAAAGAAGAAAGTAACATTTTGTAGATATTATGTCTTTTTTTTTTGTTCGTTTTCATTGATTTTGATGTTGAGTTGATGATATTAGTTTGGCTAAAAGCAAAATACTTAAGGTATTAAACAACTAAATCTAAACTTGCAATAATACTCAAAATACTTATGTATCATGACATTCTTTGTGTCCATTCAGAGAGACATAGAAACAAATAGACTAATTGTTAAAATTGCCCACAGAAGGCAGATAAAAGATATAGGCAGACAGTGGAAGGACAGACAGACATACGGCCTACAACATACAAACTATTAAAGAAAAGTTAATCCTTTTGACAAAGTAGAAAATTTCTTTAACAAACACATTTGCACAAAAGTCTATACATCAGAAATAACCCAGCGAACAAAAAGGATTAGCTTACAAAATTTCTAACAACATCTTTTTTTTAAAAATTAGAAAATCGATAGAAACAATTTTGATATCAGAGTTTTTCTGTAAAAAAAACTATTAGCATTTTTATAAGAAAAATTTTTGATGTCTAAATTTTATATAGAAAAATATCAATATTTAAATAAAATATTTAAGAAAAATTTTCGATTTTAAAATTTTTCTATACAAAATTTTATATATCTTCTATAGAAAAATTTTAGATATATTCTATAGAAAAATGTTTGATATTAAAATTTTTCTATAGAAAAGCTTTTCATATCAAAATTATTCTATGGTAAAACATTTGATATCAAAATTTTTCTGTAGAAAAGTTTTTATTATCAAAATTTTTTTATAGAAAAGTTTTTGATATCAAAATTTTTCTATTTTTTGATTTTTCTATAGAAAATTTTTTTATGTCAAAATTTTTCTATAGAAAAGTTTTTAAAATCAAAATTTTTCTATAGAAAAGTTTTTGATATCGAAATTTTTCCATTTTTTGATTTTTCTATAGAAAATTTTTTGATATCAAAATTTTTCTATAGGAAAGTTTTTGATATCAAAATTTTTTATAGAAAAGTTTTTGATATCAAAATTTTCTATTTTTTGATTTTTGTATAGAAAATTTTTTGATATCAAAATTCTTTTATAGAAAAGTTTTTGATATTAAAATTTTTCTATAGAAAAGTTTTTGATATCATAATTTTTCTATAGAGAAGTTTTTAAAATCAAAATTTTTCTATAGAAAAGTTTTTGATATCAAAATTTTTTAGTAAAAAAGTTTTTGATTTCAAAATTTTTCTATAGAAAAAATTTGGATATCAAAATTTTTTTAAAGAAAAGTTTTTGATATCAAAATTTTTCCATAGAAAAGTTCTTTCTAGAGAAAAATTCTAATAGCAGAAAAATTTTGATATCAAAAAGTTTTATACAGAAATATTCTTATATCCAAAAAATTTTTAAGAAAAATTCTATAGAAAAATATTTGATATCAAAATTTTTCTATAAAAAATTTTTAATGTTTGAATTTTTCTTATAAAATATTTTTGTTTTTAGGATTTTTCTATAAAAAAATTTTTTGATATCAGAAAATTTCTAAGAAAAATTTTTGATATTAAAATTTTTCTATAGAAAAGTTTTTGATGTCCAAATTTTCTATAGAAAAATTTTCGATATTTAGTTTTTTTTTTTTATCAGAATATTTCTATTAAAAATTTTTGATATTTGAATTTTTTCTGTGGAAAAATATTTCATATCAGAATTTTTGTATAAAAAAAATTTTAATATCGAAAATTTTCCACCAAAAAATTAGGTATTTAAATTTTTTTGAAAAATCCTAAAATCAAAAATTTTTCTATAAAAAAAATTTAAACATTAAAAATTTTTTATAGAAAAATTTTTATATCAAATATTTTTCTATAGAATTTTTCTTAAAAATTTTTTGGATATAAGAATATTTCTGTATAAAACTTTTTGATATCAAAATTTTTCTGCTATTAGAATTTTTCCCTAGAAAAGTCACATTTTTTCTATAGAAAAATTTTCACTCTCCGAATTTTTCTTCATAAAAGTTAGACAAATGTTCGATATAAGATTTTTTTCGACATAAAAACGTATGTGTAAAAATTTTTTCGTTATCAGAATTTTTCAATAGAAAATTTTTCAAAATCAGAATATTTCAATATATAATTTTTTGAAAACAGAATTTTCTGCAAAAACTGATTGATTTCAAAATTTTTGTAGAAAAAAATTGTTGTTACCAGGGGCCAAATTACGGCATTCGATATCGATCGAAAACTCAGACTTTTAAGCAAATATTGTGAAGTATACTTTAGGGATGTTCAAAGTTACTTCTATGCAAAAAGTTTATTGAAATTTGGTATCAATTTTGACTTGTTTTTACAAACATATAGTTTAATTTAAACACTTTTACTATTGTTCATCTTTTGGCAAATAACTACAAAAAAATGAAGTAAATTGAGCATATTTTAAATAATTTTGATTATCCTTAAAGTATGCTATACAAATGTTTTTAAAATATCTAAGATTTCGATCGATATCGAATGCGATAATTTGGGCCCAGTATTTTGCTGTAGAAATATTTTTGAAACAAAACACAAAAGTTAAACTGTTATCAATTTTCATACAATGTTTTTCTCCGAGAAATCTTTATGAATAACAGTTAATATTTGAAGATGACTATAAAATGTTTACTGGGTATTCATTGATTATGCATAAGTAATACCTGTAGGCAAATGAAAAAGACTTATACATGAGGACTATAACTAAGAACAAATGAAATGTAATGCATTTAGTAAAATACTCAGATCTTAGACAAACTCGGATGAATACAAACATATCTCCAAGTAGTTATCTACAATTTGTTAATAAAATAAAGAAATTTTCTGTGAAAGAAACAAAAATCAAAGTTTTCTTATACGAGTATTCCTTAAATTTTATTTTTTGAAAAAGGAAATGCATTTTCTTCGAAAAATTATTTATTTATATTCTTGAAAAACTCATTAGAAATTCTTTTTTTTGTGATTTCATTTTAAGTTGGTCTCTTTATTGCATTAATTTAATGTATTTCTTTTGCGTTAATGTATTTGATGATAAGGAGCTGTTGATTGACTTTTTCAAGATGAACGAAAGATGGATCTGGTAGATGGATATATGTTAGAATGGATCGATAGATGGATGGATGGATGAATGAATGATGTCTTCTAATCAATACAAGGAATTTTACTTTTTATCACATTGAGAAATAAAACATAAACACGCACTTAAAAAGACATAAAATGATGATTTTCATTTAAATTTATTAGAAAATCATGGATATTTTTATCTCAAAGCAATTAGCAGGAGTTTCAGGGGGATCTTTTAAACAAAAACTTCGTTAAGTAAACATTTGAGTTCTTTGACAGAAGTTGATAATATTTGGGATGAAATTATTGTAGTTTTTCAGAATCAGCGTCAATTCTAATGAGACGAGTTCTTTTTTGTATCAAAGAAAATTTGTATCATGTAAATTTCTATAGAAAAATTTTCTATAGAAAAGTTTTCGTTATTAGAACTTTTCTATAGAAAAATTTTTGTTATCGGAATTTTTTTAATGAATTTATCTGTAAAAACATTGTCGTTATTAGAATTTTTAAATAGAAAAATTTTCGTTATTAGAATGTTTTTATAGAAAAATTTCGTTATTAAAAATTTTCTATAGAAAAATTTCGTTATAAAAAATTTTCTATAGAAAAATTTTTGTTATTAGAAATTTTCTACAGAAAATTTTTTTTAATTATAACTTTTCTATAGAAAAATTCTTCTAATTATAACTTTTCTATAGAAAAATGTTTGTTATTAAAAATTTTCTATCGAAAAATTTTCGCTATTAAAATGTTTCTATAGAAAAATTTTCTTTATTAAAATTTTTCTATAGAAAAATTTTCTTTATTAAAATTTTTCTATAGAAAAATTTTCTTTATTAAAATTTTTCTATAGAAAAATTTTCTTTATTAAAATTTTTCTATAGAAAAATTTTCCTTATTAAAATTTTTCTATAGAAAAATTTTCTTTATTAAAATTTTTCTATAGAAAAATTTTCTTTATTAAAATTTTTCTATAGAAAAATTTTCTTTATTAAAATTTTTCTATAGAAAAATTTTCTTTATTAAAATTTTTCTATAGAAAAATTTTCTTTATTAAAATTTTTCTATAGAAAAATTTTCTTTATTAAAATTTTTCTATAGAAAAATTTTCTTTATTAAAATTTTTCTATAGAAAAATTTTCTTTATTAAAATTTTTCTATAGAAAAATTTTCTTTATTAAAATTTTTCTATAGAAAAATTTTCTTTATTAAAATTTTTCTATAGAAAAATTTTCTTTATTCAAATTTTTCTGTAGAAAAATTTTCGTTATTAAAATTTTTCTATAGAAAAATTTTCGTTATTAAAATTGTTCTATAGAAAAATTTTCGTTATTAAAACTGTTCTATAGAAAAATTTTCGTTATTAAAATTTTTCTAGAGAAAAATTTTCGTTATTAAAATTTTTCTATAGAAAAATTTTCGTTATTAAAATTTTTCTATAGAAAAATTTTCGTTATTAAAATTTTTCTATAGAAAAATTTTCGTTATTAAAATTTTTCTATAGAAAAATTTTCGTTATTAAAATTTTTCTATAGAAAAATTTTCGTTATTAAAATTTTTCTATAGAAAAATTTTCTTTATTAAAATTTTTCTATAGAAAAATTTTCTTTATTAAAATTTTTCTATAGAAAAATGTTCTTTATTAAAATTTTTCTATAGAAAAATTTTCTTTATTAAAATTTTTCTATAGAAAAATTTTCTTTATTAAAATTTTTCTATAGAAAAATTTTCTTTATTAAAATTTTTCTATAGAAAAATTTTCTTTATTAAAATTTTTCTATAGAAAAATTTTCTTTATTAAAATTTTTCTATAGAAAAATTTTCTTTATTAAAATTTTTCTATAGAAAAATTTTCTTTATTAAAATTTTTCTATAGAAAAATTTTCTTTATTAAAATTTTTCTATAGAAAAATTTTCGTTATTAAAATTTTTCTATAGAAAAATTTTCGTTATTAAAATTTTTCTATAGAAAAATTTTCGTTATTAAAATTTTTCTATAGAAAAATTTTCGTTATTAAAATTTTTCTATAGAAAAATTTTCGTTATTAAAATTTTTCTATAGAAAAATTTTCGTTATTAAAATTTTTCTATAGAAAAATGTTCGTTATTAAAATTTTTCTATAGAAAAATTTTCGTTATTAAAATTTTTCTATAGAAAAATTTTCGTTATTAAAATTTTTCTATAGAAAAATTTTCGTTATTTTAAAGAAAAATTTTCTTTATTAAAATTTCTATAGAAAAATTTTCATTATCACAATTTTTCTATTTAACATATTATCAGAATTTTTCTTTTCTATAGAAACATTTTTATTATCCGAATTTTTTTTATATAAAAATGTTTAATTTCCCTAAATTCCTCTAAAATTCCAAATTGCAGGAAACATTTAATTAAATTCTAAAACCATTCAACAGAATATTTTAATACAATTTTCTGCTTCAAATCTCTTCGTTTTATTAACCAATCAAAAATATAAACATGAAAATCTTTTCTTTTAATTTAACAAAATAAAAAATATTGTAAATATCTGCGTAAAACTTTTTCTGAAAATTTATGTGTGAGATTTCTTAACATTTCCCCTACTACAGATTGCGCCGATCGTCGGTAAGCGATCCAACTAAATTTAAAAGACATAAATTAAATTTATATTTATTTCTTTTTTTGTTCGAATATGAAAATGGATGGTTTTGGCTGCTAAAAGAGAATTTCCACCAAATTTGCTTGTATTTAGAATAATTTATCATCAATTTATGGGATTTTCTTTTTTAATAAATAGCTCTAAAATTTTGAGGTTTATTATAGTTTAAAAGTTTTACAAGCTCGTAAACTTTTTTAATTATTAAATTGGCTTTTTGTGGTTTTTTATTATAAATGAGACAGGAAATTGGTTTTGCAATTTTTAAAAGCTTTTACCAAAAAAACTCTTATTAAAGGTATTTTAAAAGTTTTTGAACTACAAGGAAAATTGCAAAGCTCCTAAAAGTATGCAACAAAACTTTTGGGAAATACATTTAATTTCTATTCAAATCAGTTACCCATAGCTACTAATCTCTAGCGTTACAAATTTTTCAATTCTTCAGAAATCCATTTCAATTTTTAAACACTTTTTGTATATTCAATTTCTAGTTTTCATCGCCTTCAATTAATTCTTAATGATTAGAACGTATATCCCAATATCTTTTCAATAAATTTTGATTTTGTTTAAATGATTTTGATCGATTATTGCTTGTTTTTGCCTCTTCAAAAAATTATGCGTTCCATATCCCGCTGTGCAAATGCTTTCAATAAAATGAATTAGTTTCCACTTAAATATTTTTGTTCTTCCATTTTGATTATAAACATTATTGAAACAATTACAACAATTTAATAAAGAGCATGGCTTGTTAATATTCAATTAATTTATTAATAATCAAAATTAAACAGTGGGTGGTTGCGGCTAGTTCTTAAATATTGCCTCATCATCCTCAGTAGATCGAAAACAGAGTAATTGCTGAGAAATTGGATAATATTTTTGGATAAGTTATGATTTTTTTTAAATATATAGTAAAATTAAAAAAAAAATTAAAAAGGCCTCATTATCTACGCCCTTTTTTATATAAACTTATTCCATTTCACTAAACTTTGATTAAATTGCCTTAGTTAAAACGAATCGAAAATAAAAAAATTTAGAAAATATTGTGTTGCATACTTTTAGGCTGTTTAAATAAATTTAAAAAACCCTTTAATACCCACTTAAAAAGTCATATTTTAAAATTATGTAAAGTTTAAAAATTAAGGGTGATTCAAAAATATGTGATAAAATTTCAAAAAACTATTCAAATTTTGAATATAAAAAACTTTTTGTACAAACTTTTAAAGGTGAAATAAGAAAAATTTCCATCTTCTTCTTCCATAAAATCGAAAAATAAAATTGCTAAAAGAGGTTTAGAATAAATTTTATTTAAAATCATGTGCGCAGATATGCGCAATTTTGAATACAAAAAAATTATTAAATACTCTTAAAATACTTTTAAGACAGGAAAACAAAAATTTTGCATTTTCAAAAGTAACAAATAAAAAATTTTCAACTTCTTCCTAAATAAAATTAAAAACCAAAACTAATAAAAGGTGTAAGGAGAAAAATTAATTTCAAAAATTTTGCGCAAACATGCGCAATTTTGTAAACGACAAAATCAATTAAACGCTCTTAAACTTATTTTATTAAAACAAATAAGAAACAAATCTTATATTCTTTCTTAATAAGAATCAAGATTATAGTTATACACTTGTACAATAACCAAAATTTATTAAAAAACTTTTGCGCATATACGCTCAGTTTTGAATAATAAAATTTCTGGAAAAATGTTTTTTTTTACAAATTTTTCGAATTTTAACCAAAAATTTTAAGGCAAAAAAATTCCAAATTGCTAAAAGGTTTGTTAAATAAAATTTATAAATTATTTCTTGCGCAACTATGCGCCTTTTTGCAAAGCACAAATTTTGATTGAAATGTTTATAAATTACGTTTTTTTTTTTTCAAAGCAAAAACGAAAAAATTTTAATTACTTTTCCAAGCAAGATTGAAAACCTAATTTGCTAAATAGTTCAAGGAATCAATTTTTTTTTAAGCTTTTTGCACAAATATGTGCAAATTTGGAAAATAAAATTTCAGCGAAATCAGTTTTTCCTACTTTTAGCTTAAAGTGATCAAAATTTTACATTTTCAAATTCAAATACAAAAATCCCTTTTCATAGTATTTGAAAGATATCTTGTCTGTAAAATTCAATTCGTGTCTGCGCAAATTTTCGCCATTTCAAACATATTTTTTTTATAAAATACCATTCTACGATTTGTCTTTGCCGGCATATTTAGTGAAATTTTGATAAAAAATTTCATATAGTGAAATTTTGATTAAATTTTTCATATAAAGAAATTTTGATAAAAATTTGTATATAAAAAAATTTTGATAAACATGTTCATGTAGTGAAATTTGAATAAAAAGTTCATATAGTGAAATATTGGTACAAATTTTGAGAATAATTTTTATATGGTAAAATTATGATCAAAATTTTCATATAGTGAAACTTTAGTCAAAATTTTCATACATACAATTTTGGTCAAAATTTTCATATAGTGAAATTTGGATAAAAATTTCAACACATCGAAATTTTAAGAAAAAAGTTCGTATAGTGAAATTTTGATAAAAATTTTTATATGGTGAAATTTTTAGAATAACTTTTATATGGTAAAATTATGATCAAAATTTTCATATAGTGAAATTTGGATACAAATATTAATATAGTGAAACTTTGATAAAAATTTTCGTATAATGAAATTTGGATAAAAATTTCAACACAGCGAAATTTTGAGAAAAATGTTCGTATAGTGAAATATTGATAAAGATTTTCATATAGTTAAATTTTGAGAATAATTTTTATATGGTAAAATTATGATCAAAATTTACATATAGTGAAATTTTAGTCAAAATTTTCATATAGTGTTACAAACTTGTATATAAATAGATATCAAAAAGTCATTCATTGACAACTCTGATATATTTAAGTTTTTAAAACCCACAGTCCACTTTTCATAGTGTCTTAGGTAAACTGCTCAAGGCGACACCTGCCGTTACAAAAGTGAACATATTTTCACCACCTTTTAGGGCGAGTATTTTTGATTTGGTGAGAAACTTAGATATTTTCCAGCAGCATCCAAAAATATAGTAGCTAAGACACAAACCTTAGTTACTCAACTTATTCACCTTATTTTGTGGAATTTATTTCATCTGTAAACAAAATCTACTTGAATAATTTGTATTAACTTATCACTTTCCTTTTGTCCCTCTTTACAGCGAACAAGAAAACTTCATATCCGAACATACCGTTATGGCCGTTTTCACCTCTCAAGGTCAAGTGGGTGGTCCCTGTCGTTATATGCCCGCAACACGCCGGCAAAATCATCAATGTCGCAAGGAATTCGGCTTACCCGATACCATACGTGAGGCTCGACGCTTGGCCACCACTCACTGTGAAGATCAATTTCGTTACGATCGCTGGAACTGCTCCATAGAGATCAGAGGAAAACGTAACATTTTCAAGAAGCTTTACAAGGAAACAGCATTTGTTCATGCACTGACAGCGGCAGCTATGACTCACTCCATAGCACGGGCATGTGCTGAGGGGCGCATGTCCAAGTGCAGTTGTGGACCTAGAAAACAGAATCGGGCAGATCAAACATTTCAATGGGGAGGCTGTAATGATAACTTGAAACATGGAAAACGAGTGACAAGAAGTTTCCTAGATCTGCGTGGTGGGGATAGTGATGAGGTTACCGAGATCTTGCGACATGATTCAGAGGTAAGTCAAAATATTTAAGAGATTTTTGTAAGATATAGAAAAATATTAAATGTTTTTATTATTATAAAAATAGGTCGGCATAGAGGCTGTTTCCACTTTGATGAAGGATAAATGTAAATGTCATGGTGTTTCGGGTTCTTGTTCTATGAAAACCTGTTGGAAGAAAATGTCAGATTTTAATGCCACGGCCACTTTGTTAAGGCAGAAATATAATCAGGCTATACGCAAGGCACCAAATGCACGCACAATGCGCAGAGAGGCTCCCTCAAGTCGAGTGAAAAAACCCAAACAACGACGAAAGAAAGTAAGTAATGTAAGTAAGAAAGGGCTATAGTTGGTCAAACCAGACTCTATTTTAACCGTAATCAAACAAACGGAATTTTTAATGCTTAGAAAACCTTTCCTGCAATTAGTCAAAATTTTACATGTTTTTTAATGTTTAAAAAATTTACATTTGGTTCAGATTATTTTATTTTTATTATAGGCCATTTAACTTTTGAATGATGAGTTTTTGGTTCGGGGGTGTGATCAAATATGAACCGATCCCGACTAAATTTTGTAGTGTTGATTCTGGCAATATAATACTTTAATTGAAATAGAAACAAAATTATAGCTGTTGGAGGTCCTAATTTCAATTTCCGGTAGTCGGTTCTATAAGAGGTATTCCAAATAAAAAACAGATTTTAACCAGTTTCAATAGATATGGTTCTACTAAGTACCAACTAAAATTCCGGTGTCATATTAAAATTTGTACTAAAATTAAAACTTTGCTTGGACAATCACAAAAAGTTTTAATATTAAGTAGATCGGTATCGATCAAAAATTTCATCAAAATTTTTCTATAAAAAAATTTTATCAAAATTTTTCTATAACAAAAATTTCATCAAAATTTTTCTATAAGAAAAGTTTCATCAAAATTTTTCTTTAAGAAATATTTCATCAAAATTTTTCTATAAGAAAAATTTCATCAACATTTTTCTATAAGAAAAATTTCATCAAAATTTTTCTATAAGAAAAATTTCATCAAAATTTTTTCATAAGAAAAATTTTTCCATAAGAAAAATTTAATCAAAATTTTTCCATAAGAAAAATTTAATCAAAATTTTTCCATAAGAAAAATTTAATCAAAATTTTTCCATAAGAAAAATTTCATCAAAATTTTTCTATTAGAAAAATTTCATCAAATTTTTTCTATAAGAAAAATTTTATCAAAATTTTTCTATAAAAAAAATTTTATCAAAATTTTTCTATAAGAAAAATTATATCAAAATTTTTCTATAAGAAACATTTTATCAAAATTTTTCTATAAGAAAAATTTCATTAAAATTTTTCTGTAAGAAAAATTGCATCAAAATTTTTCTATAAGAAAAATTTCATCAAAATTTTTCTGTAAGAAAAATTACATCAAAATTTTTCTATAAGAAAAATTTCATAAAAAATTTTTCTATAAGAAAAATTTCATAAAAATTTTTCTATAAGAAAAATTTCATTAAAATTTTTTTATAAGAAAAATTTCATCAAAAATTTTCTATAAGAAAAATTTCATCAAAATTTTTCCATACAAAAATGTTATCAAAATTTTTCTATACAAAAAATTTCATCAAAATTTTTCTATACAAAAAAATTCATCAAAATTTTTCTATACAAAAAATTTCATCAAAATTTTTCTATAAAAATCAAAATTTTTCTATCTCATCAACATTTTTCTATAAGAAAAATTTCATCAAAATTTTTCTATATGAAAAATTTCATCAAAATTTTTCTATAAGAAAAATTTCATCAAAATTTTTCATAAGAAAAATTTAATCAAAATTTTTCCATAAGAAAAATTTTATCAAAATTTTTCCATAAGAAAAATTTCATCAAAATTTTTTTATTAGAAAAATTTCATCAATATTTTTCTGTAAGAAAAATTTAATAAAAATGTTTCTATAAGAAAAATTTCATAAAAAATTTTTCTATAAGAAAAATTTCATAAAAATTTTTCTATAAGAAAAATTTCATTAAAATTTTTCTATAAGAAAAATTTCATCAAAAATTTTCTATAAGAAAAATTTCATCAAAATTTTTCCATACAAAAATGTTATCAAAACAAAAATGTTATCAAAATTTTTCTATACAAAAAATGTTATCAAAATTTTTCTATACACAAAATTTCATCAAAATTTTTCTATACAAAAAATTTCATCAAAATTTTTCTATACAAAAAATTTCATCAAAAATTTTCTATAAGAAAAATTTCATCAAAATTTTTCCATACAAAAATGTTATCAAAATTTTTCTATACAAAAAATGTTATCAAAATTTTTTTATACAAAAAATTTCATCAAAATTTTTCTATACAAAAAATTTCATCAAAATTTTTCTATACAAAAAATTTCATCAAAATTTTTCTATACAAAAAATTTCATCAAAATTTTTCTATACAAAAAATTTCATCAAAATTTTTCTATAAGAAAAATTTCATCAACATTTTTCTATAAGAAAAATTTCATCAAAATTTTTCTATATAAAAAATTTCATCAAAATTTTTCTATAAGAAAAATTTCATCAAAATTTTTTCATAAGAAAAATTTAATCAAAATTTTTCCATAAGAAAAATTTAATCAAAATTTTTCCATAAGAAAAATTTTATCAAAATTTTTCCATAAGAAAAATTTCATCAAAATTTTTCTATTAGAAAAATTTCATCAAAATTTTTCTATAAGAAAAATTTTATCAAAATTTTTCTATAAGAAAAATTTTATCAAAATTTCTATAAGAAAAATTTCATTAAAATTTTTCTGTAAGAAAAATTGCATCAAAATTTTTCTATAAGAAAACTTTCATCAAAATTTTTCTGTAAGAAAAATTACATCAAAATTTTTCTATAAGAAAAATTTCATCAAAATTTTACTATAAAAAAAATTTCATCAAAATTTTTCTATAAGAAAAATTTCATCAAAAATTTTCTATAAGAAAAATTTTATCAAAATTTTTCCATACAAAAATGTTATCAAAACAAAAATGTTATCAAAATTTTTCTATACAAAAAATGTTATCAAAATTTTTCTATACAAAAAATTTCATCAAAATTTTTCTATACAAAAAATTTCATCAAAATTTTTCTATAAGAAAAATTTCATCAACATTTTTCTATAAGAAAAATTTCATCAAAATTTTTCTATAAGAAAAATTTCATCAAAATTTTTCTATAAGAAAAATTTCATCAAAATTTTTCTATAAGAAAAATTTCATCAAAATTTTTCTATAAGAAAAATTTCATCAAAATTTTTCTATACAAAAAATGTTATCAAAATTTTTCTATACAAAAAATTTCATCAAAATGTTTCTATACAAAAAATTTCATCAAAATTTTTCTATAAGAAAAATTTCATCAACATTTTTCTATTATAAAAATTTCATTAAAATTTTTCTATACAAAAAATTGCATTAAAATTTTTCTATCAGAAAAATTTCATTAAAATTTTTCTATCAGAAAAATTTCATAAAAATTATTTATAAGAAAAATTATATCAAAATTTTTCTAAAAGAAAAATTTAATCAACATTTTTCTATAAGAAAAATTTCATCAAAATTTTTCTATAATAAAAATTTCATCAACATTTTTCTATAAGAAAAATTTCATGAAAATTTTTCTATAAGAAAAATTTCATCAAAATTTTTCTATAAGAAAAATTTCATCAAAATTTTTCTATAAGAAAAATTCCATCAAAATTTTTCTATAAGAAAAATTTCACCAAAAGTTTTCTATAAGAAAAATTTCATCTAAATATTTGTATAAACAAATTTCATCAAAATTTTTCTATAAGAAAAATTTCATCAACATTTTTTATAAGAAAAATTTCATAAAAATTTTTCTATAAGAAAAATTTCATCAAAATGTTTGTATAGGAAAATTTTCATCAAAATGTTTCTATAAGAAAATTTTTCTATACAAAAAATTTAATCAAAATTTTTCTGTAAGAAACTGAGTGCTTTGGGTAGCTTTGTCATCGTTAGGAAAGGTAGCATTCCCCTTCATAAATTTTTAAATTCAAGTATAATTAGAAAATTTTGAAATATTTTTAAAAATTTTTTGAAATATAAATTTTTGAACAATTGTTTTTCAATTCTTTCCAGCAACAATCCCAGTACACAACTTTATATTATTTGGAAACCTCACCCACTTACTGTTCGGTAACAAAGGATCGTCAGTGTCTGAATCCAGACAATTGTGCGAATCTGTGCTGTGGGCGTGGCTATACGACACGCGTTTTCAAGCAAGTGGAAAAATGTCGCTGTCGCTTCAACAATGGACGCTGCTGCCAATTGATCTGCGATTATTGTCAGCGCTACGAAGATAGATATTTTTGTAAATAGATCGTTTTTATTTTTAGTTTTTTTTTACGTCGTTTTTAATTTAATCTAATTTTAATTCTAAATCTAACTCTAACTCACTCTCTATCTCTAACTCTCACTCATCTCTAAACTTTGACTAATTCAAATATTTTTTGTATTGTATTTTATTTCATTCCTATTTATAAATGTGTATGTGTGTGTATGTTGACGAGATTTACATAAGTATGTGTAGGCTGTAGTAGTAGTAGAGTCTTAAATGATAACTTGACACTTCCCAGTCAGTCCATCATTGAAGAATTCTTTTTTTATTTTTATATGTAACTTAAAAATTTTAATTTCACTCATTTTTATAGTTTTTTTTTTACTTATATTTAATTATAAATATATTTATATAAATATAAATAAATAATTGTCCGGCGACTTCACCACCAAAATGGCATAACTCTGTATTAATTATAACAAAAAAAAAACAAAAAAAACGAAATATAATATTTTTTATTTAATTGTATGATAAAATAATGAAAAGAAAAATAAAGATTTAAATACAAGAAAAAAAACTGACAAGAAAATGAGAACAAAAAAATCGAAAGAAATACGAAAAAAAAATTATTTAAAAATCAGTCACAAAAACTAAATGATTAATTAATATTAAAAATAATTATAATTTTAATAATAATATTAATAATTATAATATCGTAACTTTAAATATTTTTAATTTATAAAATATACAATAAGAACAACCAACAACAACAAAACCAAAAAATAAATAAATAAAAAAAATTTCAAATAAAATAGAAAAAAAACAAAAACAACAACTGATATGATTAATTATAAACCAAAATATAAATATAAAAGAAATATTTAAAGAGGTCTTTGATTTCATGGAAGAAACATTTGAGGAGAAGGGAATCAAAACATTTTTTTGCAAAGGTCATGTAAATTGGTCATTACATATTTTGTTAAGAAGCTTATAATTACAAAACCGATTCTAAAATCAAAGTTTTTACAATGGCTACTTATTGGTGAATATTTTCCCATGAAATATGTAAACTTTTAGCTCAATAGCTTCTTTGATTAAGAAGTTATGAAGATTTAAACAAATAATTTTGAGTTTTTCCTTTGTAAAATTTTTCTGAACATTATTATGGTCAAAATTGGTTTTCAGCCCACTGACACGCCCATTATAGTAAAATTTTCATTATATCTTAACATGTCAGCTTCATTTATTGAAATATTGGGAAGATTTAAAATAAAAACATCTTTTGCAAATTTATAATTAAGGAGTAGATTTTCTAAGCCTTTTAACAGTTGGGCTGAATATTATGAACAATTTTTTAAAAGAGTATTTTTTTCAAACATTTTGGGATATCAAACATTTTATTAAAAAATATAAAATTATTTGAAGACTTTATTATGAAAGTGGAA